>CM054935.1:6082365-6129428 GCA_029168755.2 Tillandsia fasciculata | reverse complement strand
TTAATACAATCACGAAATACGCCAACTTAATTCCGTACACACAACCTTCTCCAAGTATGCAGATTCCAGAAATGCTTGGTTATTGTTTGCATTGAGTGAGGACCTTCTACACAACGCCGACACCCTTCAGAGAATGAAGATGGTTCATGCAGTTTATACAAACATTCAAGGAACAGGCTTAAAATAACTCCACAACTAATTGGGGAGGTCTTAGGGATTCAGAGCTAGCAGGTCAGGAATTAACTACTTGACTGGAAGGAGTTTGACGAACACAATGTGGCAAACGGTTATAAGGGGGAATATGTTTGGAAGGCACTCAGTCAACGGAAGAAATCTGTCAGTCCAAACAACTCCGTCTTGAGTACCGGTTCCTAAACTTCATCACATGTTACAATATTCTTCCAAACATGCAAACGAAGGTTTTGAGATGGGATCGAATGTTATTTTTGTATCTCCTAGGACATCCATCAGAGGCAATGGGATTAAATATGAATATTCCATACATTATTTGGAATAGGATGACAAGATACGTTGAGCATCCTCATCCCTACCGAAAGACTCCCTTTTCCATTGATCATTATGAGGATTTTAAAGAAATTTCAGGTTGATATCAGTTCGACAACTTATCAACACTGTTAGGCATGATCAATGAGTCCACCATTGTTAAGTCCCTTCATAAGCTGCCTCATGTCACTCCGACTCCTCCATGCGGAACGAAACCCTGCATCGGCACTCCGCATCACCGTCACGGCCAACACCCGCACCAGAGGATGAAGCATCAGTCACCTCCATTTATAAGGAACAACAACGCTTATCTTTGAACAAGAACAAATTACGAAGGAGCAGAAGAGAATTTCAGATGAACTTGAACTCATTACAGTAGCCCAGATCACCTTAATAAGAAGTTCTCTTCGATGAAAAAGTTGATGAAAAAGATGTTCTAGAAAATGGGTTGTAGTACCTCTGAGGATTCAGAGTCCGATGATTGATTTTCATCTTTAACTTTGTTTTGCAGGTTTCAAGTTTTTTGTTTAGTTTAGTTCTCAAATTTTTCTTGTTTTGAACTTTTAACTCTCCTTTTATTTTGTAATTTTGGCTTGATTTTGTGACAAAAAGGGGGAGAGAGAACAAACATATGATCGACTAATGGTTGTGAACTTTGAAACTATGAAGGTAAGTACAACTTCAACTTTGGTTTTATCATATTGTGTTTTGCATGCATGCCTCTACTAACTATTCGACTAACTATTTGGGCATGTAATATAACTAACAAGTGATGTTGACTAACAATTCTGTGACATTTAGAATTTTAATGCTTAGAAGATATGTCGATTTTTTTTTATTGTGATCTTATTACATATCTGAATTCGTGAATGTCATGGTGAGTATAAAACTCTATCTCTGTGTTTGTTTTTGTATGCTAAAATTCTTGAGGTATCTAACGATTTCGTTTGTCAAGAATGATTCCTTTTTGCAGAGAGTACAGATGTCTAAGTCTAGAGTCTATTCTAGGAGTTTATCTCTTGTATTTATCTTTATTTGGATATCCAATATAAATTTTTGTTGTATGGTGATAGCAATAAAAATATTTTTTTGAATTTTCTTGAGTGGATTTATGTTTTGTCACGAAACCGCCAAAGGGGGAGATTGTTAAGTAATTTGTGTTGGCGTATTTCGTGAAAATGGTTAAGTCTTGAAGATTGAAGATGAAGAAGTTTGGATCATATACCTCAATCTCAAGAAAGAAGAATTCAAAAGGATCAGGTACGTTTAACTAAATATTTTTGGTGATCCGAATACTTTTTATAGTGTAGAAACACTTGGATGAATTTTTAATTGTATAAAAATCAAAAACTGGACATATTACATGTTCAGGATCCGGATCAGGCACTACAGTCCGGACCCCGAACATAGGGTAGTTCATGCGCAATTCCAGTCCGGATCGTGGTTACTTCAATCCGGACCGCGAACGTGGAATTTGCAGGAATTGCATGAACAGTCGGACCGTGTTATTTCAGTCCGGACCCGAGGTAGGTTGTTTTTGGGAATAGTCTGTTTAGTCACGACAGTCCGGACCGCCAAAATTTCCAGTCCGACCGTCGTCCTGAAAAATTTCAGAAAAGGTTAGTTTTTGATTCTTATCTTCTTCCAATGGTTTCTAACCTATAAATAAACCCTACGATTCACTTTTTAGGGTAATCCAAAAATAAGCCGAATAATCCGAAAAGGAGAAAAATCCACATATAGAGAAGAAAGGAAATAACTAGATTTAATTCTATGTTTCTTCATCTATATTAATTAATTTGATTCTAGGATTTCAAACTCAGATTATGAGTAGAATCAAATTAATGAATACTTAGATGGTATTTCCGATCTATTTCTAATCTAAGTATTCGGCGGATCATCACCACCCAAAAACAACGATTTTCCCAAAATCGGCGCGTGGACTCGCGTGGCCTTGTGGATTCAAGGTGCAACCGCTCTCGTGGATTCGGAGCGAGGTACGTTCGTGGATTCGAGACGTGCTACTGGGTGAAGACCGTGGATTCGGTCGGACGTCGTGGATTCGACGTTGGACGCCGTGGATTCGGCGTTGGACGCTAATCGTGGATTCGAGGAGCGTTGCGGAGCGAGCGGAGAAGATCTACTACGAGCGTATGGAAAAAAGGTCGAGTCGTCTGTGAGTACAGTATATTACCTTTGTATGTGTTTTAATTCTAGTGGATTTCGCCGTGTTATCGGTCCCGTGGTTTTTTACTCCGGTTTTGGAGTTTTTCCACGTAAAAATCTTGCGTGTTATTTTTTATTTCCACATTGGGTTTTATTGCGCAACGATTTTTGAGTGTTTACTATTTACACCTATTCACCCCCCTCTAGGTGTTTTTTTCGCTATTTAGATCCAATTAATACAACCCAATAGGTTTGGGGTACCCGTTACTATGGATCGGGCAGTTCGGGCAGCTCGGGCAGCGCGGGTGTGGAGTCCGGAATCCCTGTGATGCTTGGCGACGTGGTCAGCGGCCTTGAGACACTTATTTTTTTTGTGTGTTGAGTGCATTTTGTGCGTCAAACGGATGTGAGAAACGGACTCAGCGCGAAAAACGTGCAAAAACACTATGTGTGTTTTTTTTTTTTGAGGATTCGGGCACCCAGAAAAAGGATCCGGGCGCCCGAAAGATTGGGTACTGTAGGCGCTGAACCGGACCACTTTCCATGCATTGTGCCGCGGTTGGGCGAGCGGAGCCACGTGGCACTACGGGATTGGCCGGCGTGCGGGCACGGTAGACCCGGCGCAGTCAACGCCGCGTGCACCCCGTCGTGCGCCCTGCCCTTTCTACGTGGCGGCCTCCCATTGGCTAGCGCCTACCACCTGATCGGGGCGGAGCCACTTGGCGCACACTCGACAATTCGGGCCCTGCGTGAATGCGTGCCACGTGTCCGGGTGCGCACTGTGTGGATCCGGGCGCCCGAAACTTGGGCCTTTACCCGAAAGTTGGAAAATTTCCTGATTTTTCTATAAATAGGCCCTCCTTCCTCCCATTTCTATTTTTTTGGAATTTCACCTTCAAGCCACCTTTGCATGAGAGTTAGTTCATCAAATGCTCTTCACTTCTAGGGATCTTTGGAGGATTTTGGAGACCGTTTCATCATCTCTCTCCCCGACTCCGTGAGCTTCGACGTTCCTTCGACTGCGGGCTTCTTTGTCGACGTTTCATCCGCAGACTCCCCTGGGCTAACCTCTTAGAATTTTGAGATGAAAATATCCGGAGATCTTCACCACAGCTAGGCCTTCGACTTTGGTACTAATCACTCCTCTCCATTTTGGCTTTTTACGGGATTTTTCGGAGCTTTTGGACCCCTTATGTACTGTAGCATTTTTTGGACAGTATGGAGTATTTATGGATTTTCTCAGCTATTTGTTGGTGGATTTGGAAGTTTTAAGATCTCGATCACCATCTAGACTTTGAGAGGAATGCATCCGTACCCTTCCTTAGAATTTTGAAGGTATTTTCGAGATGAACTTTACCTGTTTCTGGAGCACTGTGACAGGATTGTGCTAGCTGTTTTTGGTTTAGGCAGCATCAGGAGTTTTGACCATTGCCGATTATCCGGGAGAAGTTTTTTTGGGAGTTTTTCGGTTCGTTGGAACCGTGGAGAGCCTAAGGAACGCGCATGTCCAATTTCAGCCCGATCGGACTCCGGATTGACGCGTTCCAGGTGGGTTGGATTTCCTCCAAGTTTGCAGACTTTCTACTAATTCTAGTATTGTAGTTCTCAGCATGCTAGAATAGGTGCTATTATTGATGTATTATGATATTTGTAGAGTTGTTGAACACTAACTAGCATCTTGTCATATGTTGCATGATATTTGGCCAGACTTTAGAAAACTCTCAACTTGGGTATTTTTGCCATGTTTGAACTTCCTACACTTTTATATTTGTTTCCCTGGACTTAGAGTTTTTCCTCGCTCGGTTAGTGGGCTGAGTGGTCGGGATAGTGTAGGATGCATGTTGCGCTCGTGCCTATGGGTCAAGTGGAGTCTGGTAGCTGAGATTAGATCAGTACTAAAGTTGAGAGACGTTCGGGTAGACGGTGGTCACGAGCCGTTGAGTGTTTCCGGCTGATATTGTTAGTGGTTGAGTTATTATTTCCGATCTGATTGATCGTGGATTTGGATTATAGCATGCATGAGCCATATGGAGCTCGACAGAGATGCGCGGATACTTCTTCGGAGGGGTCGCTCCTCTCGAGTGCCACTCCGGAGCTGGGCCTGTTACTTTGCTATCGCGACTTGTCGACGTAGTCCGAGTGGGACCCCTACATAATTCTCGTCCCAGTGGGGATGAGTGGTAGTAGGTAGGCGCAGGTTTGACTAGACCCTATATGGTAGTCAGTATGATTGGGTTGATGAGTATATCAAGTAGATGCATTTTATCATATGTATCATCCCTTGAACATGATAGATAGAGGCATGATAGTTGTAGAGTTATTTCCAGCTTTTATCACCACTTTTATCGCATCGTTATTATGTCTCTAGTAGACTTAGTGGGCATACCGTTGGTCTTGGAGATGGTACCCACTGAGAATACTGTGTTTGATATAGTTCTCACACCCTCTGTGGTGACTTCTTTCAGAGGCATCTACTCCAGTCCCTACCCATGTTGTTGCTGCGTCTACTGACAGAGGTAAGGGAGTCGTGAGTTAGATCCCTACCACTTCTTGGAGAGTAGCTGTACCCTTTTAGAGATTTATAATATTGTCAGTGGGATTGTATATTTTATACTTTTGAGAGTTTTTTTTGAGAGACTTATGTATTGTGAGGTCCTGACATGTACTATTTGGAGTTGTATCTTTTTATTTCAGCAGTTTACTTTCCTTGCTCTGATATCTACATAGCTATTAGTATTATCTTTTGCAGGTTAGATGCTTCGCTTATGCGGGGCTTCCCGTATGGGCGGCGGATCTGTTGGCGAGCCCGGATCGCAGTTTCGACCCCGGGGCGTGATAGTGGGCAGAAGAGCGCGGGCAGGCACAGAGCGCGGCGCGGCGCGGGTAGGCACACGCCATGTGGCAGCTTGCTGTTGGGCGCGCTGTTGATAAGGTTTGGACATGCGGCAGCTTCCTATTGGCTGCCACCGGATTGCTGTTGGCCACTCACGCGCGGACGCATGGTGCCACGCGAGCCGCGTATAGCAGGCTTGGGCTCCTGATGCCTCCCCCTCCCCCAGCCAGCTATAGGCGCCCGAGAATGTACCCAGAAGCTATTTGTAGATGGATTTTGGACTATAAAGAGCTTCTTTCTCCTCATTTTGAGGTTTTTTGGAAATGGTTTCTCCTGGGAATTTTTACAGGGGAGATCACCACCTTCTCCACTCCATTCTTGAGCATCTTGGAGAACTTTGGGGTGCTTTTACGTCATCTTCTACCTCAAGCTTGGGATGATCCTCCATTGATGCATTTTTAGGCCACTCCATTGAGATTCAGTGCAAAGCCTCTACAAGACAAACCACTTAAAATCTGGGACTAAAACTTAGAACGAATCTTCACAAGAGGTAGGCCTACAACTTTGATATTGATCACTCTTCCCAGATCTTGAGTTTTTTTTGGAGTTTTTATGCCATCTCTGGAGCCTTCATGCACAGAATAGATTTTTGATAGTTCAAAGTATTTATGGATTTTTTCGGTGATTTGTGAATGGATTTTAGAGTTCTTGGACTTAATTTGCATCTACTCTCGAAGAGAAACACATTGAGACTATTTTTGCTTGATTTAGAGTTCGTTTGCTCAGGTAACATTATTGATCTTCTTGACCCTGTGACAGAGGTTGCTGCAGTTTTTGTTTTGGGTTTATTTTGAAGATTGAGTCTTTGGATGCAGATTTCTTTGTGATTTTTTGATCGTTTTCGGGATTTTAAAGTATGGACATCTTCTTAAGTTTAAGGTGAGTAAATCCTCTTTTGAATTCAATAGAAAATTCCTTATGGATTAGTCTTTATATTTCTTGGAAGTTCATGCTGAAATTTTAAGCAATTCTGGACAATAATGTAATGATTGATTAAATTGTTAATTAAGAAAAATTAGAGATGAATTTTTTAGGCTTTGGAGATGCTCATGGGACAGAGGACACCTTAGATTTGCTGTTTGGAGCTTCACCTTTGTTGGGTTGTATGTAATAATGGATCTAAATAGGGGAAAAAACACCTAGAGGGGGGTGAATAGGTGTAAACAATAAACACTCAAAAAATCATTGCGCAATAAAACCCAATGCGGAAATATAAAAGAACACGCAAGATTTTTACGTGGAAAAACTCCAAACCGGAGTAAAAAACCACGGGACCGATAACACGGTGAAATCCACTAGAATTAACACACGTACAAGGTGATATAACGTACTCACAGACGACTCAACCTTTTACCATACGCTCCTAGTAGATCTTCTCCGCTCGCTCCGCAACGCGTCTCGAATCCACGATCTGCGTCCAACGCCGAATCCACAGCGTCCAACGTCGAGTCCACGACGTCCGACCGAATCCACGGTCTTCACCCAGTAGCACGCTTCGAATCCACGAACGTACCTCGCTCCGAATCCACGAGAGCGGTTGCACCTTGAATCCACAAGGCCACGCGAGTCCACGCGCCGATTTAGGGTAAATCGTTGTTTTTGGGTGGTGATGATCCGCCGAATACTTAGATTAGAAATAGATCGGAAATACCATCTAAGTATTCATTAATTTGATTCTACTCAAGATCTGAGTTTGGAAAACCTAGAATCAAATTAATCAATATAGATGAAGAAACATAGAATTAATTCTATTGATTTCCTTTCTTCTCTATATGTGGATTTTTCTCTTTTCGGCTTATTTTCTATTATGTCCCGTACCCTAAAAATGAATCATAGGGTCTATATATAGGTTAGAAACCATTGGAAGAAGATAAGGATCAAAAACCATCCGTTTCTGGAAATTTTCAGGACGGCGATCCGGATCGGAATTACTGTGATCCGGATCGTCGTAGCGTGATAGACAATTCCAGAAAACCAGGGGTTCGGGATCCGGATCGAAGTGCCTGATCCGGATCGTTCATACAGTTTCACCAAACACCAACGTTCGGGATCCGGATTGAAAAGCCTGATCCGGATCGTTCAAATAAAATGGTAAAACCAGTGTTCGGGATCCGGATCAAGGGAGGCTACGATCCGGATTGAACATGTGTATGAACGAACACCCTTCGGGATCCGGATTGGAAGGTCTGATCCGGATCCTGAACATGTCCCATGTCCAGTTTTTGATTTTTATGCAATAAAAAATTCTTCCAAGTGTTTCTACACTACAAGAAGTATTCGGATCACCAAAAATCTTTAGTTAAACATACCTGATCCTTTTGAATTCTTCTTTCTTGAGATTGAGGTATATGATCCAAACTTCTTTCATCTTCAATCTTCAAGACTTAACACTTTCTACGAAATACGCCAACTCAAATTCCGTAACAATCTCCCCCTTTGGCGGTTTCGTGACAAAACACAAATCCACTAAAGAAAATTCAAAAAGGATATTTTTGTTGCTATCACCATACAACAAAAATTTACAAAGGAGATCCAAAAATTAAATATATGAGATAAACTCCTAAAACAAACTCTAGACTTAGACATCTGCACTCTCTGCAAACAGAAATCATTCTTGACAAAAGAGATCGTTAGATTCCTCAAGAATATTTAGCATTCAAAACCTAGCAGAGATAAAGTTTATACTCATCATGACATGTAGTAATTCAGATATGTAATAAGATCACAATCAAACATTGACATATCTTTTAAGCAATAAGATTCCAAATGTCATAACTTTGCATTGTTAGTAATCAACAACTTGTTAGTAATAATACATGTCCAAATAGTTAGTCGAATAGTTAGTAGGGACATGCAACAAATCACAAGATAACCAGAAAGTTGTGATACTTACCTTTCACTAAAGTCAAAGTTTGTTCAAAGTTCTCAAATCAAAGTTCTCTACTCTCTCCCCCTTTTTGTCACAAACAAAGCCAAAATTTACAAAACACAAGGAGAGTTAAAAAGTTTAAATATAAATCAAGACACTTGAGAGTAGAAGGAAATAAAACAAACCAAGAACGTAAAAACCTGCAAAAGAAAAGATTAGAATAAAACTTTATGCAGAATCTTCAGAGCTGATACATCCAAGCTTCTGAAACATTTTCTTGATCCGTTTGTTCATAGAAGCTTGCTCCTTCTTAACTTCTTTGAGATCTTGGACCATCAAAGCTTGATTCTTTCTTAACTTCCTTGAGATCTTCCTTCATTTCAGCGAACTCAATAGACATGCGTTCTTGCTCATTTGAGAGTCGCTGTTGTTCCTTAAAGATTGAGCTAACTGAAGTATCATCATCAGAAGTTGAAGGAGGTGCTTGCTGTGTAGGTGGGACGGGAGGTGTAGAAGTTGTCGCTTGTGGTCGAGCTCTTTGTCGGATAGGAGGAGATGGAGGATCATCTTGTTTCGTCGAGAGAGACTTCACAATTGTCGTCTCATTGATTGTGCCTAAACTGTACATATATGAGCTCGCACTTGTGTCGACTTTAAACTTCCGAAGGATGCGCATGATTATCATTGGATAGGGGAGTCTCTCTGTAGGGTGAGAATGTTCCACATACCGCGCCATCCTTGACCAAATGAGGAAAGGAATGTTTGAGTTCGCTCCCATCGATGCGATACTCCGGTCGAAGCTCTTTAGAGAAAACAGAATTTCCTGTCGACAAAGTATCTGGGAGACAAATTCCATTTACAACCACTCTCCAGGAGTTGTTGTTGAAGCTTTGAGTTTTCAGGTAATGGAGTCCATCAGTTCTGGCTTTCATTCCTAGCACTTCTCCAATCAATTGGGGTGTGACTTTGATCTTGATATTTTTGACCAAAGTGTGAAATTCTCGACGTCCCTGATCTTGATCAACTAGACTTGAACCGTTCTGATAAAACATACGTACTGAGTGAGGACAATACCCAGTAGTCTCAGGGAAGTTGCATATGGGAGCAAGACCGGCCTGGTCAAACAAAGTCCCAAAGATTGTAGATCTTTCTCTCATCGCTTTGACATTTACATATCTTTCGCCGATGCATTCCCTTTTCTCAAAATCTTTGATACGAGCTGAGCTAATGAAGTCTTGTGGAGGAGGCTGGCTAGCAACTGGTTGCTCAATGGAAATTCCCTGAGCACTGCCTCTTTTCCTTGCACCGGTTTTTCTTTTTGTTCCAATTGGACTTGGATCCATAGGAGCTTTTCCTTTTTCTGCAGCAGTAGGCGGAGGCTTTGTCCTTGAAGCTTCAGCAGTGGCTTTTCCTTTTGAGACACAGGGGACATTTTCCTCGATCTCGAGGTTATCCCAGTCAATTGAATCCGTCTCTGTTTTCGTCTCGGAATCACTCCGAGTTTTCTTCGCTCTCTTAGCCTTCTTAGGCTTGGCAGTGTCTTTAACATGAACCATGGCAGCAAATAGAAAAATAATCCAGGTGATCACCATTTTCGCTGCTAGTGAGAAATGTATCCTGTGAAGACCAACTCAAGAACACATGAAAAATTGTTAATTTTGAAAAATTTGAAAAATTGTACCCAAACAATCATAATCATGTAGAGAGACTAAGAATCAAATTGGTTTTGCAAAAAGAATTTTAAAAATAGATCAATTCCATGATTTTCAAAAATTCCTATTATATGCCCTAAAACAGAATTTTCAGAAATCGAAGCCCAAAAATTCGTTAATCAGGAGAATACCTAGCATATAATCAAAACTAATCTACCCAGAGTTCTTATTTCAAAAGAAATTTGACCAAAAACCAATCACAAACGAAAAAGTTCCATGATTTCTACTCACGTTTTGAGCAAACAATGAAAAACAGTGAAAAACCGAGATTTTGATCAATAGAACTTACTTGGAATCGAAGAACTCGAGTTAGGAAGGCTCCAAGATGGAAGAAATCTAGAGAGAGAAACTCTAGAGGCTTAAGAACAAAAGAATAAGGTAAAAGAAATCAAAACCCTTTCGTTCCATTAAAAACCCTAGCCGTGATCCGGATCGGATCGAGATTTTGATCCGGATCGGCCACCCGCAGGAATAAGCCTGCGTTTGGGATCCGGATCAACTTAGTCAGATCCGGATCGGCTCCAACTTTTTCATTAGAAAAATTCAGAAAAATTCTATAAAATCCAGAAAAAGTATGTAGGCACTTTAGCGTATCAACTTTAAACAAAAATCATCGTTTCATACAACAAGAAATAGATTATACTAAATCTATCAAAAATACTCAAAAATGAAACGAAAATTTATGGAAATTAAAACTCTTAAAGTTGAACAACTTCAATTACATCTAACATGATCTTATGCGTAATGCCTTTATCAAATCATCAATTTTGTAAAGAAAATGAAATACCAAGATCAATAGATGTTTGAAATCCCAGATAAGTTAGATAATGTATCTAGACAATCTGTTGAAGAGAGTGGCTCTTTGAGCATCTTTCATTAAAAATCCCACCTTATACCAACCTGAAATTGACAGAGTCAAGTATTTCAATATGCATTTATTTAATCAAAATTGACAAACCATGCTTGGTATTCATTGGTAGCTGCACACAGTACTCGGACGACCGAGGTGGTAGCTCTTTCCTCCATGTGGTGGTAGTTTTCACACTCCTCATTGGGATGTAACTCTTTCCACATCTTTTGAGCATATTACTTTTCTTTGACTCCCCCTCAATTGGCTATCAATTATTTAATATATAAGGTATTCAACCAAAAATTGATCTCGCATTCATACTCGACTAAATAGTCAAATAAGATAATGACTATACCAAGAGATCATTGAGAGAGAAATTGACTTTGATCACTTAAAAGATGACTTAATTAACATAAATGATCATTGCAACATTGAAATATTATGATGTCAAAAGCATAATAAATTTCTAAATGCGTGAAATGATGCAATTAAAGTCAATTATGATCCATGCTCAATTAATGTCCTATGTACAAACATAGATAAAGAACAAAACAAAACAAAAAAACAAAACCTAACCTAAGCAAAAGTTTCAAAAAGAGGTTATTTCAAGGAAAGCATTCCAATTGCTTTACGCAAATGAATAAAACGTTTTTGATCCAAAGGTTTTGTTAAAATGTCAGCTAATTGATCCTCAGTTGAAATATATGAAGTTGAAGAATATTTGATTCAACTAGCTCTCTAAGAAAATGATATCTAAGTTCAATATGTTTTGTTCTAGAGTGCAACACAGGGTTTTTAGAAATGTTTATAGCACTAGTGTTGTCACAAAGAATTGTTACCGAAGATGCTGAAATCCGGAAGTCGCTCAACACGCTTTTCATCCATATTAATTGAGTTGAACAACTACCCGCTGAAATATACTCTGCTTCGGCAGTCGAGAGTGCTATGCAGTTTTGCTTTTTACTGTGCCATGCAACAAGGCAATGGCCAAGATAGAAGCATGCACCACTCGTACTTTTCCGATCATCCACTGATCCTGCCCAATCGGCATCTGAGTATCCAACAATATCCAAACTTGTTCCCATAGGATACCAAATTCCGAAATTTATTGTACCTTTGATGTACCGGATGATCCTTTTCACCGCTTTCAGGTGAACCTCCTTCGGTGCTGATTGATATCTCGCGCAAATCCCAACACTAAAGGATATATCCGGGCGACTAGCCGTGAGATAAAGTAGACTTCCAATCATACTGCGATACAGTTTCTCGTCTACATTCTCACTATGTGATTCACTTCCAAGTCCCTTATGGCTAGTTCCCATTGGAGTCGGAAAATCCTTAGAATTTTCTAAATCAAACTTTTTGACCAACTCCATTGCATACTTGGATTGACACAAGTGAATGCCTTCATCGTTTTGTTTAACTTGTAATCCAAGAAAATAAGTCAATTCGCCCATCATGGACATCTCAAATTCGCTTTCCATGGTCTCCGCGAATTTAGAAGCATCATTATCTCTTGTTGCACCAAATACAATGTCATCGACATAGATTTGTGCAACAATGAAATTGTTTTGATAATGCTTCACAAAGAGAGTCCTGTCAGCTCCCCCTCGAGTATAGCCCTTTTCCAAAAGGTGCTTTGTCAACCTTTCGTACCATGCTCGCGGTGCTTGTTTCAGACCGTAAAGAGCCTTTTTCAAACGAAAAACATGGTTAGGTAGTTTATGGTCCACAAAACCTTTCGGTTGAGCCACATAAACTTCCTCATTTAAAAACCCATTTAAAAAGGCGCTCTTAACGTCCATTTGAAATAATTTGATTTTAAAATGACAAGCAATCGCAAATAAGATACGAATGGACTCGAGTCTAGCTACAGGGGCGAAAGTTTCATCAAAGTCTATACCTTCTACTTGAGAGTAGCCTTGAGCAACTAACCTTGCTTTGTTCCTGATGATAGTACCATCCTCATTTTTCTTGTTCTTGAAAATCCATTTGGTACCTATCACATTGTGTTGCTTCGGAGGCTTCGTTAATTCCCAGATTTTGTTTCGCTCAAATTGATGGAGCTCTTCCTGCATTGCTTCAATCCAGTAGTCATCCTGAAGAGCTTCATCGACATTCTTTGGTTCGATTAAAGATACGTAGCATGCGAATCCGCAAACCAATTGTCTCCGAGTTCTAACTCCTTCTTGTGGATCTCCAATGATGTTCGATTCAGGATGATCCTTGGAGATGCGTAACGTTTGAGGTAACGGAGTACTCGGAGGTACATGAGATGATTCCTGCACATCAGATAAACTTGAAGAACCGTTAGATGCATCATTATTATCGAAAGAATTGTTAGAAGAAGATGCATTAGCAGGTGTATCATCATCAAGAGAGATATCGAGGGTAGATTTTTCAGATTCAAAGTGAAAAGCTTCATCTACCTTAACATTTATCGATTCTACGATCGTCTTAGATTCTAAGTTAAAAACTCGATATGCTCTACTGTTTGTAGAATAACCTAAGAAAATCCCTTCGTCACTTCGAGAGTCAAATTTTCCAAGATTTTCGCGGTCACGTAAAATAAAACACCGACTCCCAAAGATACGAAAATATTTGATGTTAGGTTTTCTACAAAACCATAGTTCATATGGTGTATTCAAAGTCCCCGGGCGCAAATACACTCGATTAATTACATAGACAGCAGTGTTCACCGCTTCAGCCCAAAAATATAACGGTAGGTTCCGGCTATGAAGCATAACACGTGCCATCTCCTGTACGACCCTGTTTTTGCGCTCGACTACACCATTCTGTTGAGGTGTATAGGGTGCTGAGAATTCATGTTTAATGCCGTTAGAAGTGCAAAAATCAATGAATTTAGAATTTATGAATTCTCCACCTCTATCACTTCTAACACGAGTAATCTTTTCATTCTTTTCAATCATAATACGATGGCAAATCTCGTGAAAAGAATCAAAAGTATCAGCTTTCTCTTTTAAAAATGCTACCCAAGAATATCTAGAGAAATCATCAACCATAAGAAAATATACCATTTACCTCCCAAAGATGGTTGACGAGTTGGCCCCATTAAATCCATGTGCAAAAGTTCCAAAGGCCGTTTTGTACCAATGTGGTTCAAGTTCTTGTGTGCAGTCCTAGACTGTTTTCCCTTTTGGCAACCGCCACACACAATGTTTTGTTCAAAAGAAAGTTTAGGAACCCCCTTGACCACATCTTTGTTTGAAATTCTAGCAAGTTCCTTAAAGTTTATGTGACCTAGCCTTTCATGCCAAAGTGTTTCATTTTTCAAAGATGCTAGGTTACATTTTTCAGAAATTTTATGAGGAACTACATAACAATTGTTTTCTGATCTAACCCCTTTTAAAAAGAAAACATGGTTCTTATCAGTTACAGTACATTCATCAGATGAAAAATTAACTGAATAACCATTGTCACAAAGTTGACTTATGCTTATGAGGTTAGTCTTAAGGCCATGAACAAATAACACATTATTTAGAACCGGGCCATCTGGAATAGCTACCGTCCCTTTCCAACAATTTTGGAAGACCGACCGTCTCCGAAAACAACAAGTCCTCCGGAGATTTTCTCAAAGGTTTGAAAACAGTTTTTGTCACCGGTCATGTGACGGGAACACCCGCTATCCAGATACCAAGACGAACTATCATATGCATGCAAGGAAACATTAGTAACAAGACAAGGAAAAATTTCACCTTTGCGCACCCAAACCTTTTTGGAATGCGTCGGTAATGGTCGTGAAGTTATCTCCTAGGTGAAAGCGTCTTGTTAGATTGATTGCTGCTCCTTGATGATGTCGTCTTGAGCGGTGAACTACCAAGGCTCTTTTCCTTTGAATGATTTGCATTGATTTCTGAGGAATCACCTTTTTGGTAGTCATTGCAAGAGGTGCTTGAGGTGAGCGTTTGGCTCCCGTCTTGCAATTTCTCCTTATGTGCCCTGAAATGCCACAACGAAAACATACCTTAGATCTTGACGATCCCGAAGAGGATGAAGTAGGCTTGTTGTCGTTGCTTGTCGTGAATTCCGGTGTCGGAGGAGGAGATACCGACTGAGGCACAAAAACTGTCCCACTCGAACTTGGACTGTCTCCAGTTTGAGTGTATCCGAGGCCGAACCGATTTGTTTGACCAAGACCAAGAAGTCTGTCCAACTTACTCCTTCCAGAAGAAAATCGCTTTAAGTCATCCTTTAGTTGGAGAATGGTCTTTGTCATTTCCATTTTATCCTGTCGAGCCTCGTCGTAGAGCTTTGAGAAATAATTCGCTTTATCCACCATTTCTCATGTTCTTTCTCGAAAAGCTCATTTTTCTCTTGAAGGGAAACATTTGCTTTGGCTAAGTTATCCCTTTCCACTTCAAGAGCGTTTGAGAGAGAAGATGCCCTTTTTGCTTCTTCTTCGAGATCCTGCAATCTCCCTCTCAAACTCCGGTTTTGCTTTGCCAGTTTCTTTGAATCCCTCAAAAGCTTATGGTAGGCAAGAGCAAAATCTTCACCTTCAGAATTACTCGATTCATCGTCCGTTGCAATCTTTTCAACAGGGAGGAGTTGGACAAGGAATCGGATGTACTTGCCATTAAGCACATGAAGGGTGAAGATGTGGACGCGTGGAATGCTGTCGCGTTGTCTTCTTCATCACTTGAGGATGACTCATTTGACGTTGAGTTGTCATCCCAAGTGACGACTTGCATCGCCTTCTTCTTTGCCGGATTCTTGTTGGGACACTCCGTTGCAATGTGGCCGTAGCCTCGACATTTGAAGCACTGTACTTGTCCCTCTGAACTTTTCTTATCCTTTGAGAAGTTCTCTTGCTTTCTTGACTTGTAGCTTGAAGAACCCTTGCCTTTCTTCGACTTTCCGAAGGATGGAGTTTTGCTTGAATTACCCCTTCGAAAGTTGCGGCGAAACTTCCTTGTCAAGAGAGCGAGCTGCTTCTCAAAGTCCTCCATAGATAGGTTCTCGTCATCGTCTGAGGAGGATGAATCCGCGTCTTCTTCTTTAGTTGTTTTCAATGCATAACCTGAAGACTTAGAAGAGGATGCCTTTCCAGAAGAATAGTTAGTAGGAAATGTCATTTCATAAGTTTGTAATGCACCAACTAATTCTTCTACACGCATTTCGTCCGGGTGTTTAATTGTTTCAATGGCTGCGACCTTCGGGCGAAATCGTTCAGGAAGAGTTCTTAAATCTTTCTTACAACTTTAAATTCTGGAATCTTCTCTCCCAAGTTAGCACATGAGTTTACGATGTCTTGCAATCGTGTGTAATAGTCAGTGAAAGATTCATTTTCTGCCATAGAGATAGAGTCAAACTTGCTCGTAAGCATTTGCAGTTTCTGAATCTTCACAAGGTTAGTTCCCTCATGCGTAACTTGAAGAACATCCCAGATTTCTTTCGCAGTCTCACATGCCGAGACGCGAGAGAACTCAGTTTGTGACAAAGCATTAAATAGAGCATTAATTCCTTTGCCATTGTAAGAAGATGAATCTATCTCTTCCTTGGTCCATTTCGACCTAGGTTTTAAGGTGCGAACATCAGAAATAATTTCAGTTGGATTAGACCATCCTAATTCAATTGATTGCCACACCCTTTCGTCGATGGAAATTAAAAAGGCTTTCATCCGTACTTTCCAGTACGCATAATTTGTTCCATCAAAGAAAGGGGGTCGATTGATGTTTCCACCTTCAACCATTGTTTACAACCCTATTCCCGCTCTGATACCACTTGTTGGGTTATATGTAATAATGGATCTAAATAGGGAAAAAAACACCTAGAGGGGGGTGAATAGGTGTAAACAATAAACACTCAAAAAATCATTGCGCAATAAAACCCAATGCGGAAAAATAAAAGAACACGCAAGATTTTTACGTGGAAAAACTCCAAACCGGAGTAAAAAACCACGGGACCGATAACACGGCGAAATCCACTAGAATTAACACACGTACAAGGTGATATAACGTACTCACAGACGACTCAACCTTTTACCATACGCTCCTAGTAGATCTTCTCCGCTCGCTCCACAACGCTTCTCGAATCCACGATCTGCGCCCAACGCTGAATCCACAGCGTCCAACGTCGAGTCCACGACGTCCGACCGAATCCACGGTCTTCACCCAGTAGCACGCTTCGAATCCACGAACGTACCTCGCTCCGAATCCACGAGAGCGGTTGCACCTTGAATCCACAAGGCCACGCGAGTCCACGCGCCGATTTAGGGTAAATCGTTGTTTTTGGGTGGTGATGATCCGCCGAATACTTAGATTAGAAATAGATCGGAAATACCATCTAAGTATTCATTGATTTGATTCTACTCAAAATCTGAGTTTGGAAAACCTAGAATCAAATCAATCAATATAGATGAAGAAACATAGAATTAATCTATTGATTTCCTTTCTTCTCTATATGTGGATTTTTCTCTTTTCGGCTTATTTTCCTATTAAGTCCCGTACCCTAAAAATGAATCATAGGGTCTATTTATAGGTTAGAAACCATTGGAAGAAGATAAGGATCAAAAACAATCCTTTTCTGGAAATTTTCAGGACGGCGATCCGGATCGGAATTACTGCGATCCGGATCGTCGTAGCGTGATAGACAATTCCAGAAAACCAGGGTTCGGGATCCGGATCGAAGTGCCGATCCGGATCGTTCATACAGTTTCACCAAACACCAACATTCGGGATCCGGATTGAAAAACCTGATCCGGATTGTTCAAATAAAATGGTAAAACCAGTGTTCGGGATCCGGATCAAAGGAGACTACGATCCGGATTGAACATGTGTTTGAACGAACACCCTTCGGGATCCGGATTGGAAGGTCTGATCCGGATCCTGAACATGTCCCATGTCCAGTTTTTGATTTTTATGCAATAAAAAATTCTTCCAAGTATTTCTACACTACCAGAAGTATTCGGATCATCAAAAATCTTTAGATGAACATACCTGATCCTTTTGAATTCTTCTTTCTTGAGATTGAGGTATATGATCCAAACTTCTTTCATCTTCAATCTTCAAGACTTAACACTTTCCACGAAATACGCCAACTCAAATTCCGTAACAACCTTGAGGTGATTAAGGCAGAAATTGCATCTTTTTTATCAATTAAGTGCTTGCTAAAATTCTGAAATTAATCTGCGCACCGTGTGTTATTCTTGCAATTGCGCTGAATCTGAGAGGAGATTTTGGGTGATTCTTGCTGCATTGGATTCTTAAGAGGCTGAGAATTAAGCATGCCGAATTTCAGCCAGATCGGACCTTGGATCGTCGAGTTTCTGGTGGGTTGAATTTTCTCCAAAATTAGCGGACTGTTTTCTAATTCTATCTTGTAGTGGACATGCATGATAGAGTTGTGTTTCATGTATTCGTTATGTTGAATGAAAGATAGGGTTAGTGATTTCTTTATTGCCCATGATGAACGAAAAATTATGGAACCTTGACTAGCACCCTGTCATATGTTTGCATATATTTAACCAGACTTTTAGAAAACTCTTACTTGGGTTAGTTATTGTATTTCTAGCTTTCCTACACACTCTTGCATGTTTCCCTTGACTTAGAGTTTCTCCTCGTCTGGGTAGTGGGTCGAATGGTCGGGATAGTGTAGAATGCATGTTGCGCTCATGCCTGGGGGCCGAGTGGAGTCCGGTAGCTGAGGGTAGCTCTGTGCTAGTGTCGGAAGCCGTCAGGGTAGACAGTGGTCCTGGATCATCGAGTATTCTCCGATTAGTTGTTGCCACTGAGTTAGTGCCAGTGTGAGTTGTGATAGCAGGACCTTAAACCTAGAATATTTTTAGACACACATGATTTTAGTAAATCAATGTTTTTCTTCCGAATTTCGAAGGGTCGTCAGAATCTGTTCTTGTTTTGATTAAGGTGAAAGCACTAGCCCTTCGGGGTTTGGGAAATAAAACTTGTTTTTAACTGATTTTCTTAAAAAACTAAAATTTATTAAAATAGGTTTCCTCAAATTAAGATGATTTTCTAAGAAGAAACTACTTTTATCCTCACCCTGAGAGGGTTTAAGTGAAAATGATTTTCAGAAACAAACTTCATCTTTTCCTATAAACCACCTCACCCGAAGAGGGTTCGAGTGACCTGGGTTTTAAGGAATGCTTCCATATTTGGGTCGAGAGCTACGGGAAGCTGTGCCTGAAATCTGTTCTTGTTTGATTCGGTTGTAGGTGCCAGCCTTCCGAAATTTCGGACCCTTCGTTGTTGTCGGCTGTTGAGTACCTCCGGCTAGTCGGTTTAGTGTGGTGAGTTGGATGTTCTGTTTTGGGAGTCGTTGGGCTGACGGTGGTCCCGACTGTTGAGTACCTCTGGCCAGTGGGTTAGTGTTATGAGTTGAGTTTTGTTGATCTGATTGATTGTGGATTCAGACTATAGCTTGCATGAGCCATATTGAGCTCGATAGAAATGCGTGGATACTTTCTCGTTGGGGTCGCTCCCCTCAAGTGCTGCTCCGGAGCTGGACCTATTACTTTGCTATCGCGACTGTTACGGCATTTTGGTGTTGGCATATTTCGTGAGTCAAGTCAGTGAGTTGAGTCGGAGTCTTAAAGGGATCAAATTGTCAAATCAGCCTTCGAAGACTCATTGAAGATTCAACATGAGCCCAAGTCAACTCTCAGGTATGATTAAATATAGATCATGGTGTTTAAAGTTCATTTATAATCATTGGAATCAGGAAATTAATGAAAACCGGTTTAGACTTGGTTTTAGGAACTTGGTTTTAACTTACAACTTAATTTAAGTTTGGATTCCGGTACTTGGTTTGTTTTGGATAAAGTTTATCTTGGAAAAATCAGTTTTTACATTGCGTACCGGAACCACACTTGAAGTTCCTCATACCCGACACAGAGTTTTCTGAAATTTGTATTGCGTACCGGAACACTGACTCGCGTACCGGAACACAATAGAAAAATCTGTGTTTTGCATCATTGAGTACCGGAACATGATAAGTGGTACCGGTACACAATGTTACCTCGGAAAAAGTTTCCTAAACCGACTCTAATATGTTTCCAAGGGTTATAAATAGATACTTAGGGGTTCTCGACGAGGGTGACCATACCGACTAATACCGAAAACACTCGTGAGCAACCCTAGAGGCTAGGTTTTTACCGTTCTTCTTTTTAGCCCCTTTTAGGTCAATTCGACGGTTCTTCCTAGATCTATCTTTTGTCGAATTGATCTAATCTTTGCTTAGAGATTTCTTCTACGGTTCCTCAATGAGAATCTAAGCAAAGGATCACCATCGAAGCCTATATTTTTCTATCGGCTGAGTTTGCGTCGTGGATTCGACGTGGCACCGTGGATTCGGTGTGTTGAAGGCGTTTCGTGGATTCGAAACGTGTGCTCGTGGATTCGAGTGGCGTTCGTGGATTCGAACGTGTGCAGTGGACGTGCAATCGGTGAGCGCAAGGTCCGAAGAAGTTGAAGGAGGGGTTTGAGTCCGTGGAGTCGGTAATCACCTTGTTATTCTTCAATTCTTAGTGGATTGTTATTGCGTGTTGGTCCCGTGGTTTTTCTCCTGGATTGGAGTTTCCACGTAAATCTCGGTGTGTTGATTTTTATTTTCCGCATTGTCTTTTTATTTTTGCACTGAGATTGGTTTTTATAATATTACACCTATTCACCCCCCTCTAGGTGTTTGATAGTACCTATTTAGATCCTTGTGGATCCTAAATAACTCTACAGCGACTTGTCGATGCAGTCCGTGTTGGATGCTGTCACGCCCCAGCGTCGAAACTGCGACCGCTCGCTAAAAGATCCGCCACCTATACGGAAAACCCCGCATAGGCAAAGCGTCCAACCTGAAAAAAAACAAGTACTACCCACTATACAGATATCAGAGCTCAAAATAAGTGTCAATAATAAATTCTAAAACCACTATTCAACTGAAATAAAAGTACAAGTAAAAACCTCCTATACAACATTTATGAGTCCAAAAAGGGAGGTAAACTAAAAACATAATACATCAGTGTACAGTAATACCCATAGTCCGGGTTGGTACATCTATCTCACCAAAAACAACTCTGGTAGGGATCTATCACACGACTTCCTTACCAAGATCCGTCGAGCCAACAGAAGCAGGGATAGAAAAGAAGGTTTTGTAAAACTGTCACCAACAGAGGGTGTGAGAACTACACCGTCACATAGTTCTCAGTGGGTACCATCTCCAACTCTACGGTCTGCCCACTAAATCTACTAGTGGCAATAAAAATAGGTAATTTGAAATAATAACAGCTGAAATGAAAGCTACATCTACTATGCCTCAAGTATCATGCTCAAAGGAAAAACACTCAACTATGAACATACTATACATCCACTCGCTCACGAGGTGCTCACATCAACCCAAACTATATCATGCTCAAAGGAAAACACTCAACTATGAACATGCTATGCATCCACTCGCTCACGAGGTGCTCACATCAACCCAATCTGTATCAATCCAATCTCTTTGACTGCCAAATCTGGTCCAGTGTCACGCCCCGGGGGTCACGATCAGCGGAAAGGAAGAGTTAAAGGGTTGAGTCTCTATTTTTTTTTGAAAAGTCAGTCCTCCCCGGCGCGTGCCCAGACCCGCCGCATATACAGATTTACTCGAAAATCGGGCAGAGTCTCCTCTGTATATGCACGGCGTCGCGGCTATTCCAACATCTCAACACAAGTATTCGATTAATCACAACAGTCAGAACATTCAAACAACAGTGTAAACTAAACAGAGTGCCCGTCGGCGATCAAGTTGAAAGCATAAACTCACGGTTTTGAAAACAGGCCCACACGACCCAAGGTTTTTGAAAACGTTTTGGAAAGATGCCATAAATCCACAGGGTTTGGAAAACGGGTCCACACGACCCGAGGTTTTGAAAGCAGTTTAGAAAAATCTCATAAATCCACATGGTTTAGAAACGGGTCCACCCGACCCGAGGTTTTGAAAACAAGTTTTCGAAGCTCTTTTTGTTTCTTTGCTAGTTGTTTTGCTTTGGAAAGGATTAGCCAGACGGGAATAAATAAAACAGTCCATAATGCCAACCGAAACACCAGTAGTCAACATCCACATCGACCCCACGAGGGTATCGCGAACCACACTGTAGTCTACAGTACTGAATGAAAATGCAAGGAATAAGAAAAGAGAAAACAAACTAGAGCTCCTCACAGCCCGACCGCTCTCGTCCCGGCCTCACCGCCGCCTATCGCTCACCCCTGGATGAACCTGTCACGGAGTGGGTAGTCAGCGACATGCGATAGTAGTAATATGCAGGAAAGAAAGTCAAACCTAACAGTAAAACTATCTGGGGCAACCACTCGACTCCCTGGAAGAGTGAAACGCGAACATACATAGAACCCCTGCAACATCTGCACCGTCGGTAACACCTATACACCTTGATCTCGTCGGTCACCTATCCCGACAGATCACACCGCTCACACCTTGGGGCACCTGACCTCGTCGGACACCTATCCCGACAGATCGCACCTTCTCCCCCACCTTTTGATGCCTCAAACCCCACACCTACGGGGGCCCCCACCACTTCACCTTGTGGGTTAACACGGGTCGAAGACCGCTTTCCCGGAAAAGAGCACCCTTGCGGTGGCCAGACCGCGGGTGCGCGTGTCGCAACCACGAGCACAGTAACCAAGATACCGAACATTATCGCAACCATATAGAGGCCGTCAACGTTAGTATTTCAAATATGCAGTTAAACAGTTATCCAAAAACACCGAGTCTACACTTAGTCTCAAAGGAACCCACCTTTTACGTTGTCGCGCTGTTGGTCGCCTCTAGGTCCTTTCGCGTCCCGGTATGCCCGCCCGGACCTACACGAACCTGCGTACCGGAGTCAGTAACTCACAACTCTAACCAAGTAAAGGTTACGGAATGCCCGCCCCTTTCCGTCGATCGTGGGGCACAACCCGCCGATTGGCAAAGACGGCGGCGTCCTTGGGTGAGGCCAACAACGCGGACAGCCCAACGTACCCGCGGAACACCCGGCCCCCCCCCCCTTCTCCCCGTGCCACCCGCATGCGGTGATGCCCGCATGCGGGTGCTGCCCGCATGATCGGGCGCGCACGCCCGGCCCCGCGCGGCTGCGCGGGCGCGCTGCCCGCACGCGCGGTGCGTGCGGGCCCGGCCCCCCTCCCGCGGCTCCGCGGCGTGCCGCCCGCATGCGGGTGCAGCCCGCATGCGGGTTGCACGCGCGCGCGCGCGTGGCCCCGCGCGGCCCGTGCGGCCGCGCCGCCCGCATGCGGCGCTCCGCCCGCGCCGGAGTCCGGTGGCGCCGTCACCCTCCCCCACCTCGAAGGCTTCGACCAAGAAACCAAGCAAAAACCCAAAACAAGAACCCTAACAAAAAGCTCACCTCGGTTTCGTCGGCTAGGGTTGATCGAGGAAAGGGTCGTCCCATTCTTGCGAGCTTGCTATCGAAGGGTATCCCGTCGATCTTCTCCCTCCTCGGTCGCGCCGCCTCGGTTCTCCAAACGATCGGTGAGGGGGAGGGTGCGGTTTGGGGAAAAGGAACTGCTCCTCGTCCACGCTCGGTATCGTGCCCTAGAGTGAGGGGGGGTTGAGATGAATATCCAATCCGAGCGATTAGGAAAGGGGAAAAAAGGGACGAACCCGTTTCAAGTCAAAAATAAACCAAAACCAAAGGGTCGGGTTCGAACCGGGTTCCGGTCTGCCTGGTACCCCGCGTTGGTTACCCGAACCAACTGTCACCTTCTGGAATTTATTCCGGGAGATTCCGGAGTCGGAATCCAAAACCGATTTCGCCGGCGGTCCCCGTTTCGCGAGCTTTATTGACTAAAAATACTCGCGAGCCCCGACGATCTGTCCAGAAACACAGAATTATTAGTCCCCCTTCCCGGACCCCTGAGCGAGACGCGAAAATAAAAAAAAACACAAGTAGACCCAAGAATGGAACCACAACATTTTAAACCCGCGGATACTACACCACTCACCTTTTAAAAACGAGCTTCGTCCTCGAAGCTCAATCCTGGATCTCGGTGAAAAGATAGGGATAGCCCTCCCTCATCTTGGACTCCAGCTCCCACGTCGCTTCCCGCTCCTCGTGGTTGTTCCAGAGCACCTTGACGTAGGGGATGACTCGGTTTCGGAGCGTCTTGCTCTCTCGTGCTAGGACTCGCACCGGGGCTTCCTCGAAGCTTAGGTCCTCCTTCAGTTCGAGTGTCGAGGCGTCCAGGACGTGCGATGGGTCGGGGAGGTATTTCTTGAGCATCGAAACATGGAACACGTCGTGCACCCGGCTGAGGGTCGGTGGTAGGGCGAGGCGGTAAGCCACTGGACCAATGCGCTCCAGGATCTCGAACGGCCCCACAAACCGTGGGCTCAGCTTGCCCTTTAACCCGAAGCGCTTGATTCCTCTGGACGGCGAGACCCGCAAAAACACGTGTTCTCCCACCTGGAATTCCAGGTCCCGGCGTCTCCGATCCGCGTAGCTCTTTTGCCGACTTTGGGCGGTCAGTAGGCGCTTCCTGATAAGGCGAACCTTCTCTTCGGTTTCTTCCACTAAGTCGGGTCCCAAGAACTTCCGTTCTCCTAAGTCGTCCCAACAGATCGGGGATCGGCAGCGCCTGCCGTACAAGGCCTCATAGGGTGCCATCTGGATGCTGGCCTGGTAACTGTTGTTGTAGGCGAATTCGACGAGGGGCAGGTAACGCTCCCAACCGATCCCCCAGTCTAGCACACAGGCTCGCAGTAGGTCCTCCAGCGTCTGAATCACTCGCTCCGACTGTCCGTCCGTTTGGGGGTGAAAGGCCGTGCTGAACTGTAATCTGGTCCCCAAGGCCTGCTGTAGGCTCTGCCAAAACTTCGAAACAAAGCGTGTGTCTCTATCCGATGTGATCGATGCCGGCACTCCATGCAGTCTCACGATCTCGCTGAGGTAGACTTGGGCCAACCGCTCTCTAGTCCAGGTTGTGTGAATGGGTAGGAAGTGCGCTGACTTGGTTAGCCGGTCAACAATGACCCAGATCGTGTCGTGCCCCTGTTGTGAACGTGGGAATCCAGTGACGAAGTCCATGGTGATCTGATCCCACTTCCACTCTGGTACAGGTAGCGGCTGTAGCTTTCCCGCCGGCCGCTGATGCTCCGCCTTTATCTGCTGACAAACCAGGCAAAGTGCGACGTGACGGGTCACATCCCCCTTCAGCTTGGGCCACCAGAAAGTCTGCTTAAGGTCCCTGTACATCTTTGTACCCCCCGGATGTGCCGCATAAGGGGCGCGGTGTGCCTCCGCTAGGATTTCCTCCTTCAATTCCGGGGTATCCGGCACGCAGATCCGCCCGCGGAACCGTAAGACGCCGTCGCCTTCCACGGAAAAGTCCCCTCCCTGATCCGGCGGAATCTTGTCTCGTATGAGCTGCAAGTGCGAGTCCGCCCGCTGTCCCTCTCGGATTCTCTCGAACAGTGTCGGCTTTACCACCAAAGCCAACAGTTGTGCGACTGTGCCTATTGGTACTACCTCCAACTTCATTCGCGAGAATTCCGCGACCAGGGTGCTCTGCTCAGTTATCGCGCGCGCGGTTGTCTCTTCTGGTTGCCCCTTCCTGCTCAAAGCGTCCGCCACTGCGTTTGCTTTCCCGGGGTGGTACTGGATCGTTAGATCGTAGTCCTTCAATAATTCCAGCCACCGTCTCTGCCGCAGATTTAGTTCCTTCTGGGTAAACAGGTACTTGAGGCTTTGGTGGTCAGAGAAGACGTTACAGTGGACACCAAAGAGGTAGTGTCGCCATAACTTCAAAACAAAGACCACCGCGGCCAGTTCCAAATCGTGTATCGGATAATTCTTCTCGTAATCTTTCAGTTGTCTGGACGCATAGGCTATTACTTTTCCTTGTTGCATCAACACACCCCCAAGTCCGATCCTCGATGCATCGCAATACACTTCATAATCCTCTCCGGGTGTTGGTAGTACGAGGATTGGTGCCCTGGTTAGCCTTCTTTTAAGTTCTTCGAAGCTCTCCTGGCATTGTGTCGACCACACAAACTTTTCTCCTTTCCTAGTCAACCGGTTTAAGGGGGCCGCAATCTTCGAGAAACCCTCTATAAAGCGTCTGTAATAACCCGCCAGTCCCAAGAAGCTGCGAATCTCCGTCACCGTCGTTGGCGGCTGCCAGTCGATCACCGATTCCACCTTCTTGGGGTCCACGGCGATTCCCTTCGCCGAGATCACATGCCCCAGGAACCCCACTTCGCGTAGCCAGAAGTCACACTTTTTGAGCTTGGCGAACAGCTTCTGCTCCCTGAGGGTTTGGAGAATCGTTCGTAAGTGGTCCTCGTGCTCCTCGTCGGTGGGTGAATAGATCAGTATGTCGTCGATGAAGACCACCACGAACCGATCTAGGAACGGTCTGAAGATCCGGTTCATCATATCCATAAAGACCGCGGGGGCGTTCGTAAGCCCGAACGGCATGACCGTGAACTCGTAATGGCCATACCGGGTCCGAAAGGCGGTCTTCGGAACGTCCTCGTTCCGAACCCGGAGCTGGTGGTAGCCCGACTGCAGATCGATCTTTGAAAAGACCGTCGCTCCTCGCAGCTGGTCGAAGAGGTCGTCAATTCTGGGCAGGGGGTACTTGTTTTTCACCGTGACCTTGTTTATCCCCCTGTAGTCGATGCAGAGACGCAGGCTTCCGTCCTTCTTCCGTACAAAGAGTACCGGTGCGCCCCAGGGCGACACACTCGGCCTGATAAACCCTTTGTCTAAAAGGTCCTCCAGTTGCGCCTTTAGCTCTTTTAACTCCGCGAAGGCCATTCGGTAAGGCGCCTTTGTGATAGGTTGAGTACCCGGTATGAGTTCAATAGGGAACACCACCTCTCTCTCTGGGGGTAACCCGGGCAGTTCCGCTGGGAAAACGTCGGGGAAGTCCCTCACTATTGGGATGTCTGAAGGTGCCGTCGAGGGTCGGGTAACCAAATCCACCGATGCCAAGTAGGCCACACACCCACCCTCTACCAGTCTCCTGGCTCGAGCCGCTGAGATGACTGCCGGGAAGGAGGTACTCTTGCACGCCAGGTATGCATTCTTTGGGAAACTTGGTTCTTGCAGTTGCACCATCCGCTTCTCGCAGTCGATGAGCACTTGGTACCTTGAGAGCCAGTCCATGCCCAAGATAACGTCGTACTCCTTCAGGGGAATCACCACCAAATCCCAAGGGCAAGCCAGTCGCCCTAGCTTAATTGGGCAGGTGGCCACCAAACTGGTCGCCTCCAGTGTCCCACCCGCCGTCTGGACCGTCATAAGGCTTTGGAGAGGTGACTCCTCGAGGTCATGCATAAACACGTAATCGCGAGAAATGAACGAGTGGGTTGCTCCAGTGTCAAAGAGGGTTCTAGCACGGGAATTGGAAACAGAAGTAATACCTGCAAGCATGTCCACCGGTGGGTCGGTCTCCTGGCGGGTCATTGAGTAGACTCGCCCGCCCGGTTGAGGCTGCCTCGCCTCCTCGTGCCGCGGTGCCGGGGGCCTAGAGGTCGACCCCATGGGGGCTTTCCCCCGCCCGGGAAGTTGTGGCGAAGGCGTGGATGCGGCAGAAGAAGCTGGTCCCATGGCAAGGGGGCAGTTGCGGCGAAAGTGCCCCTGCTTGCCACAGCGGAAGCAATGATCGACTCTTTGAGGGCAGTCCGACACCTGGTGCGCCCCCCTGCAGATCACACAAGGCCTGTCTCCTAGCCTCGGCCCTCCGGTAGGCGCGCTCCGTGCTCCAGATTGGGGTCTCCACCGCTTGGGGGGTCTGCTTCCAGTAGAAGACCCCCCCCCGTAGCTCTGCTGTTGCCGCTTCCTATCCTCGTGTTGTGTCGGGGCCTCCCTCTTGGCGCGTGTCACCGCGAACCCGCGCTCGACCACCGTGGCCCGATCGACCACCTTCTGAAACGTGTGCAAGTCGGCCGCCTGCACCACTTGGAAGATGTCGCTTCTCAAACCGTCCACAAACAGCTGCGCCTTGTGGGCCTCGTCCCTTATCACGAACGGGACGCAGTTTGCCAGCCGTACGAACTGGCGCTGGTACTCCATGACCGTCTTGTTCCCCTGTTGGATGTGGTTCAGATCATCCTCTAGCTTCTTCTTGACGCTGTTCGTGAAAAAGGCTCCAAACAGCTCTTGCTTGAACGTCGTCCAAGATGGAAGCGCGGCGCCCGTGGCGGGATCGGGCCGCACCGTCTTCCACCACAAGCGGGCGTTCCCCCCCAGACAGTGGACCGCTAGGGGAACCCGCTCCCAGTCCTCCATGAGTAGGTCTTCAAACAACTTTTCCATCGATCCTACCCAGTCCTCGACGACCCAGGGATCGGTCGTTTCTCCCGCGAAGACGGGTGGGTCGTACTTTATGAAATCCGCCAGATTGGCTCGAACCCGCTCCCGCTCTGACAAAGGCACCGTCCCCTCTCCCGCGGTGACGGCTACCACGGTGGGGACGGGCGCCACCAGGGTCTCCCCCGAGGTACCCCCACCGAGGGCCCCCGGTGCCGGTCCCGTGCACGCTGTCGCGGGTGCTGCCGCCGGCGTCGCGGCCTGGGCTGATGCTGTCCCGGCCGCTGCTACCGGTGGAGGGGCTGCCCCTCCCCCAGTCTCTGCCACCTGTGGCACTGCTACTGGCGCGGTTGGCCCCTGTGGAGGGGCCGGGACGACCGTCGCCGTCGTGGTCGGGAGCCGCTGCGTCAGCTGACGCACATGATCAGTGAGGGCCGCCAGCTGCCCCGCCATTTCTTGCAGTTGCTGCCGTAAGAGTTGGTTCTCCGCGGCCGCCGATGCCGTTGCATCCGCCCCCTCGTCCCCAGCCGACGCTCTGGTTCGAACCATTGTCTGTACAGACACACCAACAGAACACAAAACTTAGCACTGAACTTCGCTAGAAAGAACTACCGTAATATCGAGAGGGAAAGGAAAACATTATCCACCCATCCCCTCCCCGGTCTCTCACGTCCTAACCCTTAAACCCTGCACATTTCATTTATTCGTAGATAAGTGTGGCACTACTGTGGATGTTGGACCTTCACTGTTGTGATTAAAAGAAAATTTTCTCTTTTTGTTTTTCTCTGATACCATCTTAATCTGTCACGCCCCGGGGGTCACGATCAGCGGAAAGGAAGAGTTAAAGGGTTGAGTCTCTATTTTTTTTTTGTTTAAAAGTCAGTCCTCCCCGGCGCGTGCCCAGACCCGCCGCATATACAGATTTACTCGAAAATCGGGCAGAGTCTCCTCTGTATATGCACGGCGTCGCGGCTATTCCAACATCTCAACACAAGTATTCGATTAATCACAACAGTCAGAACATTCAAACAACAGTGTAAACTAAACAGAGTGCCCGTCGGCGATCAAGTTGAAAGCATAAACTCACGGTTTTGAAAACAGGCCCACACGACCCAAGGTTTTGAAAACGTTTTGGAAAGATGCCATAAATCCACAGGGTTTGGAAAACGGGTCCACACGACCCGAGGTTTTGAAAGCAGTTTAGAAAAATCTCATAAATCCACATGGTTTAGAAACGGGTCCACCCGACCCGAGGTTTTGAAAACAAGTTTTCGAAGCTCTTTTTGTTTCTTTGCTAGTTGTTTTGCTTTGGAAAGGATTAGCCAGACGGGAATAAATAAAACAGTCCATAATGCCAACCGAAACACCAGTAGTCAACATCCACATCGACCCCACGAGGGTATCGCGAACCACACTGTAGTCTACAGTACTGAATGAAAATGCAAGGAATAAGAAAAGAGAAAACAAACTAGAGCTCCTCACAGCCCGACCGCTCTCGTCCCGGCCTCACCGCCGCCTATCGCTCACCCCTGGATGAACCTGTCACGGAGTGGGTAGTCAGCGACATGCGATAGTAGTAATATGCAGGAAAGAAAGTCAAACCTAACAGTAAAACTATCTGGGGCAACCACTCGACTCCCTGGAAGAGTGAAACGCGAACATACATAGAACCCCTGCAACATCTGCACCGTCGGTAACACCTATACACCTTGATCTCGTCGGTCACCTATCCCGACAGATCACACCGCTCACACCTTGGGGCACCTGACCTCGTCGGACACCTATCCCGACAGATCGCACCTTCTCCCCCACCTTTTGATGCCTCAAACCCCACACCTACGGGGGCCCCCACCACTTCACCTTGTGGGTTAACACGGGTCGAAGACCGCTTTCCCGGAAAAGAGCACCCTTGCGGTGGCCAGACCGCGGGTGCGCGTGTCGCAACCACGAGCACAGTAACCAAGATACCGAACATTATCGCAACCATATAGAGGCCGTCAACGTTAGTATTTCAAATATGCAGTTAAACAGTTATCCAAAAACACCGAGTCTACACTTAGTCTCAAAGGAACCCACCTTTTACGTTGTCGCGCTGTTGGTCGCCTCTAGGTCCTTTCGCGTCCCGGTATGCCCGCCCGGACCTACACGAACCTGCGTACCGGAGTCAGTAACTCACAACTCTAACCAAGTAAAGGTTACGGAATGCCCGCCCCTTTCCGTCGATCGTGGGGCACAACCCGCCGATTGGCAAAGACGGCGGCGTCCTTGGGTGAGGCCAACAACGCGGACAGCCCAACGTACCCGCGGAACACCCGGCCCCCCCCCCCCCCCTTCTCCCCGTGCCACCCGCATGCGGTGATGCCCGCATGCGGGTGCTGCCCGCATGATCGGGCGCGCACGCCCGGCCCCGCGCGGCTGCGCGGGGCGCGCTGCCCGCACGCGCGGGTGCGTGCGGGCCCGGCCCCGCGCGGCTGCGCGGGTGCGCTGCCCGCACGCGCGGTGCGTGCGGGCCCGACCCCCTCCCGCGGCTCCGCGGCGTGCCGCCCGCATGCGGGTGCAGCCCGCATGCGGGTTGCACGCGCGCGCGCGTGGCCCCGCGCGGCCCGTGCGGCCGCGCCGCCCGCATGCGGCGCTCCGCCCGCGCCGGAGTCCGGTGGCGCCGTCACCCTCCCCCACCTCGAAGGCCTCGACCAAGAAACCAAGCAAAAACCCAAAACAAGAACCCTAACAAAAGCTCACCTCGGTTTCGTCGGCTAGGGTTGATCGAGGAAAGGGTCGTCCCGTTCTTGCGAGCTTGCTATCGAAGGGTATCCCGTCGATCTTCTCCCTCCTCGGCCGTGCCGCCTCGGTTCTCCAAACGATCGGTGAGGGGGAGGGTGCGGTTTGGGGAAAAGGAACTGCTCCTCGTCCACGCTCGGTATCGTGCCCTAGAGTGAGGGGGGGTTGAGATGAATATCCAATCCGAGCGATTAGGAAAGGGGAAAAAGGGACGAACCCGTTTCAAGTCAAAAATAAACCAAAACCAAAGGGTCGGGTTCGAACCGGGTTCCGGTCTGCCTGGTACCCCGCGTTGGTTACCCGAACCAACTGTCACCTTCTGGAATTTATTCCGGGAGATTCCGGAGTCGGAATCCAAAACCGATTTCGCCGGCGGTCCCCGTTTCGCGAGCTTTATTGACTAAAAATACTCGCGAGCCCCGACGATCTGTCCAGAAACACAGAATTATTAGTCCCCCTTCCCGGACCCCTGAGCGAGACGCGAAAATAAAAAAAAACACAAGTAGACCCAAGAATGGAACCACAACATTTTAAACCCGCGGATACTACATCCAGTCAAGCCTGCGCCTCCCTAGTGTATCAACGTAGGGTGTCCAATCGACGCCTCCCTAGTGTATCAATGTAGGGTGTCCAATTGGACTATCATAATATCACGTAAAGCAGCCTCATTAGGCGCATCATCATCAACGCATCCGGAGCGGCTTTCGAGGGGTGCAATCCCACCGAGGAATAAGCGTGTCTCATCTGGCTCAATAAGCGGTATCTGCAGGCTATAATCCAAATCAACGATCAAGCGAATCGACAATGTCCAACTCACAGCACTAACTCATTGGCTGGAGATACTCCACAGCCGGGATCACCGTCAACCCAAACGGCTCCCAAAACAGGAATCCAACTCAACTCACAAAAACTCACTGGCTGGAGATACTCCACAGCCGGGATCACCGTCAACCCAAACGGCTCTCAAAACAGGAATCCAACCCAACTCACAAAGACTCGCTGGCTGGAGATACTCCACAACCGCAACAACGAAGGGTTCGAAAACCCAAGAAGACTAATACCTTACAACCCCAATCAAACAAGAATAGGCTATAGGCGTAGCCTTCCATTGTTCTCGATCCGAGGAGGAAATTAGCTCTTAGAACCCAGATCACTCACCCTCACGGGTGAGGTAGTTTGTAAGAAATTGTGATCTTTATTGCTGAATACCATTTTCACTCAAACCCTCTCGGGGTGAGGATAAAAATAGCACACTTTTTAGAAAACCGTCCTGATTTGAGAAAATCACTTTTATAGATTTTAGTTCCTGCAAAAATCAGTTGAAATAGGTTTATTTTTCGAACCCCGAATGGCTAGTGCCTTCGCCCTATCAAACACGAACAGGCTCTGGCGACCCCTTGAAATTTGGAAGGAAAACACTTGTTACTAAAATCATAAGTGTCCAAAAATATTCTGGGTTCAAGGTCCTGATATCACACGCACACCAGGGCCACGACCTAGGTGGCGACAACAAATCAAAGAATACCCGACGACATGGGACCCCGTTTACCCAAACGGTTCCCATCACTGGCACAATACAAGCCACAGCTACCAGACTCCACTCGACCCCTGGGCACGAGTGTGACATGCATCCCACACTATCCTGACTACTCAGCCCACTATCCGGGCGAGGAAAAGCCCTGTGTCCAGGAAAAGGAATGCAAGGGGTGGGAACTAGAACATACAAGGACTTAGCCCAAGTGAAAATATTCTAGCAGTCTGGTTAAGTACATGCAATCATATGTCGGGGTGCTAGTCAAAACCCATAACTCTATAAGCATCACAATACATCAATAATAGCATCCATTCTAGTATGCTAAAAACTACATTACTAGAATTAGAAGAAAGTTCGCAGACTTGGAGGAAAATCCAACCCACCAGGATGCGCGCGTCGGTCCAGAGTCCGAAAGAGCCCAAATTTAACGTGCATGATCCTCAGGTTCACACGATTCCAACGCACCAAAAATCATTAGAAAACTCCTCCCGGTCACTCCTGCGAGATGCCCTCCAAAAATTTTAAGAAAAATACGATTGCGATCCTCACGAAGTGTAGATAGAAATCGAGTCCTTAAACACCAAATTTCGCCACCTGTAGGCCGAGAAATTGCAAGATTACCTCAGCTCTGTCCAGAAAAGTGTCACAGAAAAAGGGAGTATAAAGATGCTGCAAGAACTCCTATAAAAACTCGAAACGGAGCAGAAAAATAAAAAATCGAAGGCCTACCTGTCGTGGAAACACCGCCGCAAAAATGCGAAAAACTCCAAAAATTGAGCTCAGGGGAGCCTACAAATGAAGAGTCGATGGAAAAACTGATGTCGAAGAAACGTCGCGACTCGTGAGATCGGGTAGGAAAAAATATCAAACGATCTCCAAAAATCCTCCAAAACCCAAGAAGTGTAGAAGACTTGAAGAAGAAACTCATTATCGAAAACGGCCCTCAAAACGGATCTCAAAAAGCCCTCAAAACGAGTCCACAATGGCCAATTTATAGCTGAAATTAGGAAGACTCACTATTGCGGGTCAAGGGGGGAATTCGGGCGCCCGGATCCGACCCGACAAGCGCCCGGACATGTGGCGGCCATCCAGCCGTCCACGCCCAGCATCCGAAACACTGGGATGTTGCCACGTGTCCCTTCCCTCTTGCTCCATGCGCTCGGTGCACGCGTGGCGGCTACGCCCGCCAATGGGAGCGCGCCACATGTCCCACGTGGTCCACTTGCAGTCCGTGCTCCGGTCTACGCACCGGATCTTTTGGAAAGTGTCGGCCAATCAGAAAGCGCCACGTGGCGCCGCCCCCGCTCGGCCAATCTTGGGTTGCCACGTGGCAGTGCAAAAACTCCCTGTTCCCATTGCACGCGCCTAGGCCGTGGACCGGCCTGCCCGTGGCCGCGCCGCCGCGCTCCGGTGCTGCCCACCGCCGCCGGCGCTACGCGAGCTATAGTACCTGCCCGTGCCATAGTAAAATAGTGTCCGGATCCCAAAAAATATAAATAGTCGATTTTCATCGTTTTCGCGGGCTGAGTTCAAATCCGATGTCCGTTTTACCTAATTTCACTTCTAAATTTTGACGAAGGCCTACGAAAAGGCAAACTTGATCCAATTTTCGCACTGGGTTCAAATCTGAGGTCCGATTTGTGCACAACCAACTCTATCATACAACATAGGCCTCCAAAAGCCACTGAACACGCTGCAAAACCTCTGCGAAGATCCGGATCATCACAGAGGCCCTACGTAATCCTAGTCCTCCGTAGATATAATGGCAGTAGGTGGGCGCAGGTTTGACTGGGCCATTTTTGGGCAGTCATTACGAATGGGTCGATTGAGCACCTCGTGTTCGAGTGGTTGCATATCATCATCTGTTTCACCTTTTAAGCATTGTAGATAGAGGCATGATAGCTGTAGATTTTTTTTCAGCTTATTCTTTCATTATTATAGTTTTTCTATTATCTTATGCCACTAGTAAACTTAGTAGGCACACCGTGGGTTTGGAGACGATACCTACTGAGAATTACTGATTGACGTAGTTCTCACACCCTCTGTTGGTGTCAGTCTTATAGAGACTTTTCTTTCCATCCCTACTCTAGCTGGCTCGACGGATCAAGGACAGAGAGTCGCGAGATAGATCTCTACCAGTGTAGTTTATTTTGGTGAGATGGATGTACCATCTCGGATTATGGGATTTTACTATATACTGATATATTTTATTATTTTAGTTTATCTTCCTTTTTGGATTCATAAATATTGTATAAGAGGATTTTATTTGTACTATTCCTGTAGATCAGATTATGTATTATTATTTTTTGGGAGATGGATCTTGTATTTTTATTTTTCAGTCATACAGTGGTTTGGATTTTTACTTTACAGCAGTTTGTTTCTCGCTCTAATATCTGTATAGCTGTTAGTACTATCTTTTGCAGGTTAGACGTTTCGCCTATGGATGGTTTTCTGTATAGGTGGCGAATCTGTTGGCGAGTTCGGATCGCAGTTTCGATTCCGGGACATGACATTATATACTATTGTTCTACTTATGTCTCATTTAAACCGAGTGAGCATACGTAGAGTGCTACTTTCGGTAGTTCACCCACTGAAACTTATTTTAAGTTCTCACCCAATTATTGTTGTTGCTTTTATAGTGTCTTCCATCACCAATGAGGCGCGTGATTGAGGTAAAGATGTCACGAGCTAGATAGATCATCCAAGAATTAGTCTAGAGAGTACCCTTTTGTCAAAATAAAATATATGTATTATTTTGAGGTGATGTACGTAGATATAAACTCTAATGTAATGATACCATACAAATTTAATTTGAAATGCATTTACTTTGATTCTTCATTATACCTAATCTTGTATGAGATGTACATGTTGGTATACGTTACCGTCTAGTGCAAACAAAAAAAAAAAATCTTGTCTATTCCGTGAGTCTGTTACATGCGTCCAAACAAGTCCGGTAGAACGGATCTCCATACATGTGTTGGGTTATAAGTAATTGGATCTAAATAGGGGAAAAAACACCTAGAGGGGGGTGAATAGGTGTAAACAATAAACACTCAAAAAATCATTGCGCAAATAAACCCAATGCGGAAAAATAAACGAACACGCAAGATTTTTACGTGGAAAAACTCCAAACCGGAGTAAAAAACCACGGGACCGATAACACGGCGAAATCCACTAGAATTAACACACGTACAAGGTGATATAACGTACTCACAGACGACTCAACCTTTTACCATACGCTCCTAGTAGATCTTCCCGCTCGCTCCACGACGCTTCTCGAATCCACGATCCGCGCCCAACGCTGAATCCACAGCGTCCAACGTCGAGTCCACGACGTCCAACCGAATCCACGGTCTTCACCCAGTGGCACGCTTCGAATCCACGAACGTACCTCGCTCCGAATCCACGAGAGCGGTTGCACCTTGAATCCACAAGGCCACGCGAGTCCACGCGCCGATTTTGGGGTAAATCGTTGTTTGTTTGGGTGGTGATGATCCGCCGAATACTTAGATTAAAGATAGATCGGAAATACCATCTAAGTATTCATTGATTTGATTCTACTCAAAATGTGAGTATGGAAAACCTAGAATCAAATCAATCAATATAGATGAAGAAACATAGAATAAATCTATTGATTTCCTTTCTTCTCTATATATGTGGATTTTTTCTTTTCGGCTATTTTCTTCTGTAATAGCGGATGCCCTAGAAATGAATACAGGGCCTATTTATAGGTTAGAAACCCTAGGAAGAATATACGGATCAAAAACAGCCTTTTCTGGAAAGATTTACCGACGGCGATCCGGATTGGATTTGGCGATCCGGATTGCAGAAGCACAAAAGACGGTTTCCAGAAAATTGCCTGTTCGGGATCCGGATCGTAGTCCCCGATCCGGATCGTTCATACAGTTTTACCAAAACATCATGTTCGGGATCCGGATTGCAATTCCTGATCCGGATCGAGGAAGCAACAGGTAAAACTAGTGTTCGGGATCCGGATCAGAGGATGCTGCGATCCGGATTGAACCAGTGTATGAACCAACACCCTTCGGGATCCGGATTGCCGAGCTCGATCCGGATCCTGAACATGTCCCATGTCCAGTTTTTGATGTTTAAGCAATTAAAACCTCTTCCAGGTGTTTCTACACTATAAGAAGTATTCGGATCATCAAAATTCTTTAGTTAAACGTACCTGATCCTTTTGAATTCTTCTTTCTTGAGATTGAGGTATACGATCCAAAGTTTCTTCATCTTCAATCTTCAAGACTTAATACATTCACGAAATACGCCAACTCAAATTCCGTAACAATCTCCCCCTTTGGCGGTTTCGTGACAAAACACAAATCCACAAAAGAAAATTCAAAAAGATATTTTTGTTGCTATCACCATACAACAAAAATTTACAAAAGAGATCCAGAAATTAAAAACATGAGATAAACTCCTAGAACAGACTCTAGACTTAGACATCTGTAATCTCTGCACACAGAAATCATTCTTGACAAACAAAATCGTTAGATACCTCAAGAATTGAAACATACAAAACCAACTACAGAGATAGAGTTTATTCTCATCATGACATTTGAAAAATTCAGATATGTAAGAGAATCATAGTTAAAACCAACATATCTTCTAAGCAGTCGAAAACCAAATGTCAAAGTATGTTAGTCCAACATCAACTTGTTAGTCATATTACATGCCCAAATAGTTAGTCGAATAGTTAGTATAGAGGCATGTCACAAATCACAAAGAAAAACCAAAGTTGAGTTGGAGTCATACTTACCTTGATGTTCACAAAGTTGATATTCACAATCATTGTTCATTGTTCAAAGTTCTCTCTAACTCTCTCCCCCTTTTTGTCACAAAACAAAGCCAAAGATTACAAAACAAAGGGAGTTAAAAAGATAAACAAAAATTAAATACCTGCAAAAAGCAAAGATCAAATTGAAAAACCTGCAAAGTTAGAGCAAAACGATTAAAACATAAAGTTACTCCTGAGAGTCGGAGTCATCAGATGTTGTGCATCCCATTTTAGCAAACAACTTCTTCACTAGTTTCTTCACTGATGAGACGGACTTATTCAGAGTGATTTGTGAAGCTGTGAGGACTTCCATCTCATTTTTCATAGTATGAAGGTCTCCTCGCATTTCAGTGAACTCAGCCGACATACGTTCCTGTTCATTCGACAGCCGCTGTTGTTCTTTAAGATAGAGGTGACAGAGGCATCATCGTCAGAGGTGGATGGAGGTGCCTGCTGTGAGGAGGAACTGGAGCTGTGGAAGTAGTTGCTGGTTGTCGAGCTCGTTGCCGGATTGGAGGAGATGGGGGATCATCTTGCTTTGTTGACAAAGACTTTACAATAGTTGTCTCATTTATTGTCCCCAAACTATACATATAAGAGCTCGCGCTTGTATCCACTTTAAACTTTTTAAGGATGCGCATGATAATCATTGGGTATGGTAGTCGCTCTGTGGGGTGAGAGTGTTCGACATACCGCGTCATCCTATGCCAAATGAGATACGGAATATTCATATTTGCTCCCATCAAAATGGTCGGGTTGCCAAGAAGATAGAGAAATAGCATTCTATCCCATCGAAGGACTTTCGTGTTCATATTGGGAAGAATGTTGTAACAGACAATGAAGTTTATGTACTTGTACTCTTTCTTAAGTTCTTTGGAGAAAACAGAATTTCCGGTAGACAAAGTTTCCGGAACGCAGATTCCATTAACTACAACTCTCCACGAGTTGGCGTTGAAGTTTTGAGTCTTCAGGTAGTGGAGTCCATCAGATCTTGCTTTCATATTAAGCACCTCTCCAATCAGTTGGGGAGTGACTTTGATCTTGATACCTTTAACCACGGTATGAAATTCTCGACGTCCGTCCTCATGATCTATCAGACTTGCAGCATTTTGATAAAACATTCGAACTGAGTGTGGACAGTACCCAGTTGATTCAGGAAAGTTGCAAATTGGAGCAAGCCCGACTTGGTCAAACAGAACTCCAAACTCTGCAGATCGATTCTTCATCTGTTGGACATTAACATGTCTTTCCCCAATGCATTCCCTCTTTTCAAAATCTTTGATTCTTGTGGAGCTAATGAATTCCTGAGGAGGGGGCTGGCTAGCAATTGGTTCCTCAATTGAAATTCCCGTTGTACTGCCTCGTTTTCTTACGCCAGTCTTTGTTCGTGTTCTAATTTGACTTGGTTCCATGGGAGCTTTTCCTTTTCTGCAGCAGTAGGAGGAACCTTTGTCTTCTTTGAGGCTTCTGCAGGTGCTTTCCCTTTGGATACAATAGGGACATCTTCCTCAATCTCTAGGTTATCCCAGTCAATCGAGTCCGTTTCCGAATCCGTGTCGGAATCATTCTCAGCTCGCTTGGTTCTCTTTGCTTTCTTAGGTTTGGCAGTGTCCTTAACATGGACCATGGCAGCAAGTAGGAAAATGATCCAGGTGATCACCATTGCTGAAGTGCTTTGAGTTTTGAGAAAGTGTCCTGTGAAAACCAACTCAAGAACATATGAAAAATCGTCAATTTTGAAAAATTTGAAAAATTGTACCTAGACAATCATAATCATGTAGAGAAGCCAAGAATCAAATTAGTTTTCCAAAAAGAATTTTAAAAATAGATCAATTCCATGATTTTCAAAAATTCCTCTTTTATGCCCTAAAACCAGAATTTTTAGAAATCGAAGCCTAAAAACTCGTTTATCTTGAGAAAACCCAGCATAAAAGCAAAACTAATTGACCCAGAGTTCTTATTTCAAAAGAAATTTGATCAAAAACCATTCACAAACGAAAAAGTTCCAAGATTTCAACTCACGTTTGATGAAAAACCTGTGAAAAACCGAGTTTTGATCAATAAAACTTACTTGAATCCGAAGAACTTTGAGTTTGGAAGCTCCAAAATGCAAGAAATCTAGAGAGAGAAGCTCTAGAGATTTTAGAACAAAAGATTAGGGTAAAAGAAATCAAATCCTCTTTGTTCTTATAAAAACCCTAGCCGTGATCCGGATCGGATCGAGAATGTGATCCGGATCGGCTACCCGCAGGAAGAATCCTGCGTTCGGGATCCGGATCACTTACCCCGATCCGGATCGGCTTCAACTTTTTCTCCAGAAAAATTCAGAAAAATTCCATAAAATCCAGAAAAAGTATGTAAGCACTTTACCATGTCAACTTTAAACAAAAGACATCGTTTCATACAACAAGAAATAGATTATGCAAAATCTATCAAAAATACCCAAAAATGAAACGAAAATTTACGAAAGTTAAAACACTTAAAGTTGAACAACTTCAATTACATCTATCCTGATCTTATGTGTAATGCCTTTATCAAATCATCAATTTTAGTAAAGAAAATGAAATACCAAGATCAATAGATGTTTGAAATCCCAGATAAGTTAGATAATATATCTAGACAATCTGTTGAAGGAGTGGCTCTTTGAGCATCTTTTACTAAAAATCCCACCTTATACCAACCATGAAATACGACTGAGTCAAGTATTTCAATATGAATTTCATCAACAATTTTCAAAACAAAAATTTGCTTTTCATTCATGGAGTATCTTTTTTTCATTTTCTCCATGTGGTGGTAGTTTTCACACTCCTCATTGGGATGTAACTCTTTCCACATCTTTTGAGCATTTTACATTTCATTGACTCCCCCTCAATTGGCTATCAATTATTTAATATATAAGTATTCAACCAAACCATTGATCTCGAATTCATACTCGACTAAGCAATCAAATATGATAATGACTATACCAAGAGATCATTGAGAGAGAAATTGACTTTGATCACTTAAAAGATGGTTTAATTAACGTAAATGATCATTGCAACATTGAAATATTATGACATCAAAAGCATAATAAATTTCTAAATGCATAAAAGGATGCAATTAAAGTCAATTATGATTTATGCTCAATTAATGTCCTATGTACAAAACATAGATAAAGAACAAAACAAAAACAAAAACAAAACCTAACCTAAGCAAAGGTTTCAAAAGAGGTTATTTCAAGGAAAGCATGCCAATTGCTTTACGCAAGTGAATAAAACGTTTTTGATCCAAAGGTTTTGTTAAGATATCAGCTAATTGATCCTCAGTTGAAATATATGACAGTTGAAGAATGTTTGATTCAACTAGCTCTCTAAGAAAATGATATCTAAGTTCAATATGTTTTGTTCTAGAGTGCAACACAGGGTTTTTAGAAATGTTAATAGCACTAGTGTTGTCACATAAAATGGTTACCGAAGATGTTGAAATCCGGAAATCGCTCAACACGCTTTTCATCCAAATCAATTGGGTTGAACAACTTCCTGCAGAAATGTACTCCGCTTCGGCAGTCGAGAGTGCTATGCAGTTCTGCTTTTTACTGTGCCATGCAACAAGGCAGTGGCCAAGATAGAAGCATGCACCACTCGTGCTTTTCCGGTCATCCACTGATCCAGCCCAATCGGCATCTGAGTATCCAACAATATCCAAAGTCGTTCCCATAGGATACCAAATTCCGAAATTGATTGTACCTTTGATATATCGGATGATCCGTTTCACCGCTTTCAGGTGAACCTCCTTCGGTGCTGATTGATATCTCGCACAAATCCCAACACTGAAGGATATATCCGGGCGACTAGCCGTGAGATATAGTAGACTTCCAATCATACTGCGATACAGTTTCTCGTCTACATTCTCACTTTGTGATTCACTTCCAAGTCCCTTATGGCTAGTTCCCATTGGAGTCGGAAAATCCTTAGAATTTTCAAGATCAAACTTTTTGACCAACTCCAGTGCATACTTGGATTGACACAAGTGAATTCCTTCATCGTTTTGTTTAACTTGTAATCCAAGAAAATAAGTCAATTCGCCCATCATGGACATCTCAAATTCGCTTTCCATGGTCTCCGCGAATTTAGAAGCATCATTATCTCTTGTTGCGCCAAAAACAATGTCATCGACATAGATTTGAGCAACTATGAAATTGTTTTGATAATGCTTCACAAAGAGAGTCCTGTCAGCTCCCCCTCGAGTGTAGCCCTTTTCCAAAAGGTGCTTTGTCAACCTTTCGTACCATGCTCGCGGTGCTTGTTTCAGACCGTAAAGAGCCTTTTTCAGACGAAAAACATGGTTAGGTAGTTTATGATCCACAAAACCTTTCGGTTGAGCCACATAAACTTCCTCATTTAAAAACCCATTTAAAAAGGCGCTCTTAACGTCCATTTGAAATAATTTGATTTTAAAATGACAAGCAATCGCAAACAATATACGAATGGACTCGAGTCTAGCTACAGGGGCGAAAGTTTCATCAAAGTCTATACCTTCTACTTGAGAGTAGCCTTGAGCAACTAACCTTGCTTTGTTCCTGATGATAGTACCTTCTTCATTTTTCTTGTTCTTGAAGATCCATTTGGTACCTATCACATTGTGTTGCTTCGGAGGCTTCGTTAATTCCCAGACTTTGTTTCGCTCGAATTGATGGAGCTCTTCCTGCATTGCTTTAATCCAGTAGTCATCTTGGAGAGCTTCATCAACATTCCTTGGTTCGATTTGAGATACATAGCATGCAAATCCGCAAACCAATTGTCTCCGTGTTCTAACTCCTTCTTGTGGATCTCCAATGATGTTCGATTCAGGGTGATCCTTGGAGATGCGTAACGTTTGAGGTAGAGGAGTAGACGGAGGTACACGAGATGATTCCTGCACATCAGATAAGCTTGAAGAACCGTTAGATGCATCATTATTATCGAAAGAATTGTTAGAAGAAGATGCATTAGCAGGTGTATCATCATCAAGAGAGATATCGAGGGTAGATTTTTCAGATTCAAAGTGAAAAGCTTCATCTACCTTAACATTTATCGATTCTACGATCGTCTTAGATTCTAAGTTAAAAACTCGATATGCTCTGCTGTTTGTAGAATAACCTAAGAAAATCCCTTCGTCACTTCGAGAGTCAAATTTTCCAAGATTCTCACGATCACGTAAAATAAAACACCGACTCCCAAAGATGCGAAAATATTTGATGTTAGGTTTTCTACAAAACCAAAGTTCATATGGTGTATTCAATGTCCCCGGGCGCAAATACACGCGATTAATAACATAAACAGCAGTGTTCACCGCTTCAGCCCAAAAATAAAAAGGTAAGTTCCGGCTGTGAAGCATAACACGTGCCATTTCCTGTACGACCCTGTTTTTGCGCTCGACTACACCATTTTGTTGAGGTGTGTAAGGTGCAGAGAATTCATGTTTAATGCCATTAGAAGTGCAAAAATCAATGAATTTGGAATTTATGAATTCCCCACCTCTATCACTCCTAACTCGAGTAATCCTATCATTCTTTTCAATCATAATACGATTGCAGATTTCGAGAAAAGAATCAAAGGTATCAGCTTTTTCTTTTAAGAATGCTACCCAAGTATATCTAGAAAATCATCAACCAATAAGAAAATATACCATTTACCTCCCAGAGATGGTTGACGAGTTGGCCCCATTAAGTCCATATGCAAAAGTTCCAAAGGCCGTTTTGTACCTATGTGGTTCAAGTTCTTGTGTGCAGTCCTAGACTGTTTTCCTTTTGGCAACCGCCACACACAAGGTTTTGTTCAAAAGAAAGTTTCGGAACCCCCTTGACCACATCTTTGTTCGAAATTCTAGCAAGTTCCTTAAAGTTTATGTGACCTAGCCTTTCATGCCAAAGTGTTTCATTTTTCAAAGATGCTAGGTTACATTTTTCAGAAATCTTAGAGGAACTACATAACAATTGTTTTCTGATCTAACCCCCTTTAAAAAGAAAGCATGGTTCATGTCAGTTACAGTGCATTTATCAGATGAAAAATTAACTGAATAACCACTATCACAAAGTTGACTTATGCTTATGAGGTTAGTCTTAAGGCCATGAACAAATAACACATTATCTAGAACCGGGCCATCTGGAATAGCTACCGTTCCCTTTCCAACAATTTTGGAAGACCGACCATCTCCGAAAACAACAAGTCCTCCGGAGTTTTTCTCAAATGTTTGAAAACAGTTTTTGTCACCGGTCATATGACGGGAACACCCGCTATCCAGGTACCAAGACGAACTATCATATGCATGCAAGGAAACATTGGTAGCAAGACAAGGGAAAATTTCACCTTTGCGCACCCAAACCTTTTTGGAATGCGTCGGTAATGATCGTGAAGTTGATTTCCTAGGTGAGAGCGTCTTGCTTGAAGAATTGCTGCTCCTTGATGATGTCGTCTTGAGCGGTGTACTACCAAGGCTCTTTTCCTTCAATGTTTGCAGTTGTTTTCGAGGAATAGCCTTTTGGTAGTCATTGCAAGAGGTGCTTGAGGTGTGCGTTTGGCTTCCGTCTTGCAATTTCTCCTTATGTGCCCTGAAATGCCACAACGAAAACATACCTTAGATCTTGTCGATCCCGAGGAGGATGTAGTAGGCTTGTTGTCGTTGCTTGTCGTGAATTCCGGTGTCGGAGGAGGAGATACCGACTGAGGCACAAATACTGTACCACTCGAACTTGGAATGTCTCCAGTTTGAGTGTATCCGAGGCCGAACTTATTTCTTTGACCAAGACCAAGAAGTCTGTCCAACTTACTCCTTCCAGAAGAAAATCTCTTTAAGTCATCCTTCAGTTGGCGTATGGTCTCCGTCATTTCCAATTTTTCCTGTCGAGCCTCGCCGTTGAGCTTCAAGAAGTAATTCGCTTTGTTCACCATATCCATATAATTCTTCTCGAGTTGCTCATTGGACTCTTGAAGGGAAACATTTGTTTTAATCAGATTATCCCTTTCCACTTCAAGATCGGTTGAGAGAGAGGTTACCCTTTTTACTTCTTCTTCGAGATCCTGCAATCTCCCTTTCAACCCCTTGTTTTGCTTAGCCAGTTTCTTTGAATCCCTCAAAAGCTTATGGTAGGCTAGAGCAAAATCTTCACCTTCCGAATCATCTGATTCATCGTCCGTTGCAATCTTTTCAACAGTGGAGTTGGACAGTGAATCGGATGTACTTGCCATTAAGCACATGAAGGGTGAAGATGTGTGGACGCGTGGAAAGCTGTCGCGTTGTCTTCTTCATCACTTGAGGATGACTCATTTGACGTGGAGTTGTCATCCCAAGTAACGACTTGCATCGCTTTCTTCTTTGCCGGATTCTTGTTGGGACACTCCGTTGCAATGTGGCCGTAGCCTCGACATTTGAAGCACTGAACTTGTCCCTCAGAACTTTTCTTATCCTTTGAGAAGTTCTCTTGCTTTCTTGACTTGTAACTTGAAGAACCCTTGCCTTTCTTCGACTTTCCGAAGGATGGAGTTTTGCTTGAATTACCCCTTCGAAAGTTGCGGCGAAACTTCCTTGTCAAGAGAGCGAGCTGCTTCTCAAAGTCCTCCATAGAAAGGTTCTCGTCGTCGTCCGAGGAGGATGAATCCGCGTCTTCTTCTTTAGTTGATTTCAATGCGTAACCTGAAGACTTAGAAGAGGATGCCTTTCCAGAAGAATAGTTAGTAGGAAATGTCATTTCATAAGTTTGTAAAGCACCTACTAATTCTTCTACACGCATTTCGTCCGGGTGTTTAATTGTTTCAATGGCTGCGACCTTCGGGCGAAATCGTTCAGGAAGAGTTCTTAGAATTTTTCTTACAACTTTAAATTCTGGAATCTTCTCTCCCAAGTTAGCACATGAGTTTACGATGTCTTGCAATCGTGTGTAATAGTCAGTGAAGGATTCATTCTCTGCCATAGAGATAGAGTCAAACTTGCTCGTGAGCATTTGCAGTTTCTGAATCTTCACTAGGTTAGTTCCCTCATGCGTAACTTGAAGAACATCCCAGATTTCTTTCGCAGTCTCACATGCCGAGACGCGAGAGAACTCAGTTTGTGACAAAGCATTAAATAGAGCATTAATTCCTTTGCCATTGTAAGAAGATAAGTCTATCTCTTCCTTGGTCCATTTCGACCTAGGTTTTAAGGTGCGAACATCATCTAAAATTTCAGTTGGATTAGACCATCCTAATTCAATTGATTGCCACACCCTTTCGTCGATGGAAATTAAAAAGGCTTTCATCCGCACTTTCCAGTACGCATAATTTGTTCCATCAAAGAAAGGGGGTCGATTGATGTTTCCACCTTCAACCATTGTTTACAACCCTATTCCCGCTCTGATACCACTTGTTGGGTTATAGTAATTGGATCTAAATAGGGGAAAAAACACCTAGAGGGGGGTGAATAGGTGTAAACAATAAACACTCAAAAAATCATTGCGCAATAAACCCAATGCGGAAAAATAAAAGAACACGCAAGATTTTTACGTGGAAAAACTCCAAACCGGAGTAAAAAACCACGGGACCGATAACACGGCGAAATCCACTAGAATTAACACACGTACAAGGTGATATAACGTACTCACAGACGACTCAACCTTTTACATACGCTCCTAGTAGATCTTCCCGCTCGCTCCACGACGCTTCTCGAATCCACGATCCGCGCCCAACGCTGAATCCACAGCGTCCAACGTCGAGTCCACGACGTCCGACCGAATCCACGGTCTTCACCCAATGGCACGCTTCGAATCCACGAACGTACCTCGCTCCGAATCCACGAGAGCGGTTGCACCTTGAATCCACAAGGCCACGCGAGTCCACGCGCCGATTTGGGGTAAATCGTTGTTTGTTTGGGTGGTGATGATCCGCCGAATACTTAGATTAAAGATAGATCGGAAATACCATCTAAGTATTCATTGATTTGATTCTACTCAAAATGTGAGTATGGAAAACCTAGAATCAAATCAATCAATATAGATGAAGAAACATAGAATAAATCTATTGATTTCCTTTCTTCTCTATATATGTGGATTTTTCTTTTCGGCTATTTTCTTCTGTAATAGCGGATGCCCTAGAAATGAATACAGGGCCTATTTATAGGTTAGAAACCCTTGGAAGAATATACGGATCAAAAACAGCCTTTTCTGGAAAGTTTTACCGACGGCGATCCGGATTGGATTTGGCGATCCGGATTGCAGAAGCACAAAAGACGGTTTCCAGAAAATTGCTTGTTCGGGATCCGGATCGTAGTCCCCGATCCGGATCGTTCATACAGTTTTACCAAACATCATGTTCGGGATCCGGATTGCAATTCCTGATCCGGATCGTTCAAGCAACAGGTAAAACTAATGTTCGGGATCCGGATCAGAGGAGCTGCGATCCGGATTGAACCAGTGTATGAACGAACACCCTTCGGGATCCGGATTGCAAGCACGATCCGGATCCTGAACATGTCCCATGTCCAGTTTTTGATGTTTAAGCAATTAAAACCTCTTCCAGGTGTTTCTACACTATAAGAAGTATTCGGATCATCAAAATTCTTTAGTTAAACGTACCTGATCCTTTTGAATTCTTCTTTCTTGAGATTGAGGTATATGATCCAAAGTTTCTTCATCTTCAATCTTCAAGACTTAATACATTCACGAAATACGCCAACTCAAATTCCGTAACC
>CM054935.1:6044892-6082265 GCA_029168755.2 Tillandsia fasciculata | reverse complement strand
CTTTGACACTATTTTACGACTTTTAAAAATAAAGACAGTTGCATGCATGCCCGGACATCAGGTAAGGCCACTATTCATTGCTACACTATCATTTGGGATTTGAACATGTTTCATTGTTGTCCTTTGCATCAGACGTCGTTGCTCAAGTGTGAGCAGGGGTTTGGGATAGTGTAGCCAAGGTTGTGCTAGATTGTGGACTTGTGGGGTATTGCGGTGACCGCGGACAGTAGGCGGTCGACCAGATGTTTATCCTTGCACCAGATTGGGGTCGAGTCTGGATTATTGCATCAGTTGGGGATTGGTTTCTGTAGTGGATGGAGTTTCCCACTTTGATCATAGTCATGATCCAGTCCTGCTTTTAAAACTTATCTTACCGGTGCGGTTATTGCCCGGTGGTGCTTGTCCTGCTTTTAAAACTTATCATACCGTGGGCGGTTATTGCCCGGAGATTCATCCTGCTTTTGAGACTTATTACCGGCGCGGTTATTGCCCGGTGGTGCTTTACTCGTGGGGTCGCTCCCCTCGAGTTCCCTCTAGAGGCTGGGCCAGACAGTTATTGACAGTTTTGCTATCACGTCGGCGCGGATTTTTGCCCGATGATGAGAGCGGAGCAGGCAGTACCGATCGTGGATCAGATGACGGATTGGGTTTTTTTGGACAGTTCTGTTTACTGATGCATGCATACAGTTGTGATAGCCAGTACCGCAGTAGAGGCATAGTAGTGGTAGTTTTACTGTTTCAGTACCTTACTTATCTTACCACTTCCCCTTTTCCCCTTTTGCCTCTAGTAGTCCTAGTGGGTGCGTCAGAGTTGAGGTTTTTACCCACTAGGGGAGGCTATTGGTTTATCTGGTAGTTCTCACCCCCATTGTTATTTTCTGTTTCTTTCTTCTCCTTTATTTTGCAGAGTCATCTGCGGGAGCTGCTAGACCATCGGCAGCTGATCGAGGTAAGGGGATCGCTGAATAGATAGATCTCCTGTGAGGCTGAGAGCTATTAGACAGATATTGTACCCTCCACTCAGACTGTGATATTCTCCTTTCATTTTGGGGTCTGGCGTTAGCCAGCTGGTTGTACTTATTACTGATGTGTTTGTAGTCCCAGTCTGAGATACTATGTGGTTCTTCTATTTCAGCTCTGTATTATGCTCTTTTATTGTTAGATTATATCTGAGCAGGTTACCAGCGCTTCGTGTACGCGGAAAATTCCGTGTGCACGGCGGATCTGTAGACGAGCCCGGGTTCCGGGGCGTGACAAAAGTTCTGCTCTCGGCAAGCCTGGAGGGCCAAGTAGAAGTCCTAGCTGAAAAGAAGGGCAATTCTAATGAGAGGGCATCAAGAAAAATTTGAAAAAAACGACGATCATACCTTCGGGCTTAGACGAGGGATCAATGTCAAAGTCAAACTGGTCGATCACTTCGTCGAAAGAGATACCAAACAGCGCATCGCAAGCATCCTTCCACGACTGCCAGAAGAGTTCATCCAAAAGGCCGCTAGAAACCGCCTCAAACGACATAGGGATAAAGTGTCGTTTCAGGCAGTTCCCGACAGCGGTAATTCGATCAACCTCGACCACTACTTTGGTTTGAGGATGACCACGGGGAGAGTTGTCGGCGAAATAAGAAGTTGGAGCGGGAAGTGCTTGGATTAGCCCAAGCTGATGGGCTATAAAATAAACCTTGGTGCTAGGTGCCAACTTAGATCGGCTCTTAAGGTCGAGGTGTAGGTCTCGGGGAGCGAGAAAGGAGTACCATACTGCGGCATGTTCGGCGAGTTCCGTCGATCTCGCTTGGTTGCAGATATGTTCGAATCTCTCCCAAAAATAAGAAAGCTCATCACTCCGAGTGACAAAAGGCGCCCAATGGCCTGTCGGTCAATCTTCCTCGGTATAGAACACCCGAAAATAGTACGAAAAGTCAGAAGAATTACCTAAGGAAAGGGACGTGGGGGCAGGCCGAAAAAGACAAAAGGCTGAGAAGAGATCAGGGGTAACTCAGCGCGGCGGAGAAGTGAGGGGAAGCATCTCGCAATACAGGAAGGCGAGGAAGTAAGGTCCTAGGGTAAGCTTTTGGCCGTTGGCCGACACCACAACTATCGGTAGAAAATTTTGGTTCATCTTTTGAGACCGGGTGAAGAATAGGCTGTAACACAACCAATACCAGAGGAAGGCAATGTGCTCATCCGGGGGTACTGATTCTATTCCATGACCAGCGAAGAGCTTTGAACCTCCAATAGGAGAGGTCCGTCTTCGAGTCCAGGCCTGGAGCAAAGGCATCCATACCATCGGCAGAAAATCCCAGAGAGAGAGTAGCGTTGTGGGGACGAAGGCCAGTGATGGCGGCTACATCCATTAGCGTCGGGGTAAACGGCCCCGAGCGGAAGAAAAAAACATTGGATAGTGGTTACCAGAAGCACAAGGCCACCGCTAGAAGCATCGAGTCGGATTGGTAAGTATTCCGGGAAAGCTGAATGGCATCGAAAACGTCAATCTCCTTCTAGAGGTCCCCGTGGCTTGGACATGATCAAGCCATTGAAGATAAGAATCGGGGGCGGAAGGCTAGGTGTGAAGGCTCATTCCGAAAGCCTTATTGGAAACCCAAGTTCCAAGATAAATTTTGTCTGCCAACAGCGGGATGCTGGCAATAGCGAATAGAAAATTTTTCTCGAAAGGACGCACCATGAAAGAGGGCCCATGAAGAAAGCACAGTGGATTCTCTGTAAACGAATGAAGGAGTCGAAAATCAATGGCAGGGTCGGATGGCAGCGGAGCAGCGCGAGAGGCCTTAGGACGAAAAAGAGTTTAACAAATGGCGAAGAAGATGACGTGAAGAAGGGAAAAGGTGGTAAGTAAGCACCGCCATAAGGGATATTTAAACATTGAAGGAAGGCATGCTCCCTAAGAAAAGCTAAAGGAAAGAAGGATTTCGAGCCGATGAAATAGAAACCGTCGTTTCTCGAAAATCGAGAACGCTTATGGAACAACAATCTTCGAACAGACGTAGACTGTCGGATGGATCAATGACATCAGATTCACGCAAAGGTCAAGTAGTTGCGAAGATCAAGATACAAAACCTTAATGGGGTAGTGATCGAAGCATAATTGGAAAAGATCTGATAAAAAAGCATGGGGATGTCAACCGGCGGAACCAAATCCCTCGGTTGTAGGAACGAGAAAAGAAGAATATCTCCACAACAAAAGGGATGATCAAGAGCCTTGGAGCTCGCATTGATGAAAAATATCGATAATCACCCGAATGGCACATCAGACGATTGCCGAGGGGGCATTGTTGAGACCAGAATTTTCACCTATCAAGAGAGCGACACGTGGCGAATATCATCGGTCGACAGGCATCAGCCGACAAGAGAATGCGAAGACCTGCATCTCGATGTCAGACGTAGGGAGACGCGACAAACAACGCGTGCCATCGGCTGAAAGTATTAGCTGACAAGAGGAGCAGCCGACAAAAGGATCATAATTTCAATCCAATGTCAATTTTGGTTAAAAAAGGACATCGATCCGCCTAGTCAAGCGACAAAGAAAGGCGGGAGTCTGAGTCAAATTTTGGTCACTCAGGCTGAAAGGAGAAAAACTGCTGAAGGAAGAATCACGAGATTCAGACACAAATCCCGCAACCAACCCGGAAAGGCAAGCGACATCCACTACCGGAAGACGCCGAGGATCACGTTCTGGCGCAACGGATGAGGGGATGAATTTAGACGAAAAATGGCTTCTATCCAATCGACTTAGAAGGAAGTTGTAGTGATTTGGCTTTTACGTGTATTTGTGACTCACATGTTAACTAATTACGCCCTTTAAGTAGAATAAAATTATCTAATGTTTGAAAGTCGGTCGGTGTGTGGTGCGGGTATTTTTCTGTTGAAGGGCTCGGAAAATGAAGACCGACGGTGCGATCGGATCGGGAATCCGATGTACGGATCTCCCGGAATGGGGTTTCTAAGATCGCGGTGACTTAAGGCGCGCATCGGAATTCGTGTAAAATATCCGGCACGCTTTTTGAGGAATTTTGGATATTCCGTGTGATTAATTAATTAAGGAATTAATTAATCGGTAAATTAAATTGGGAATTTATTTCCTATGATTAATTAATTAGGAAATTAATTAATCGGTGACTAGGATTTAAAAAGGTGGGGTTTATCTCGTGGGATTAGATATTTATTGTTAAGAGATAAATATCCGGATATTCGTGGGATTTTTCTTTTTACGTACGTATAACAAAAAGGAAAATAAAAGAATAAAATAAAAGAGGAAATTAAATTAATAAGAGGATAATTAAATCCCGTCACCGGAAGGAAAATCCTAATTTAAAATACCGCCTTCTCAAACCCTCCTCTTTCGTGCGTACCGAAAACCAAACGAAACCCTAGTTTGAAAAGAGAGGGAGGAAAAGAGAGAAAAGAAAAAGGAAAACCCTAACCGGAGGAGAAGAGAAGGAAAGAGGGAGAAAGCGGAGGAACCCGATCGCCCCGATTGACGTCCGGAGACCGGAGAACAAGACGTCGTCGTCTACGGGGAGCGGATCCGGATCTCCAACGCCGCAAGAACCAAGATCGGTTCTTTAATTCCGATAGGTTGAGGTTAGTGGTCGTTAATCCTTTCGTAGAATTAATCGGGGGTTTTCCGTGTTCTTGTAAGGTTGTTTTAATCGGTACATCGATCACGGATTTTTGTCGGGTTTTGATCAATGTTTTATTCTCGTTCTTGATCGAGGGTGATCGATGGTTTTTATCGAGTTTAATCGATGGTTTTTAATCTGTGTCTTTTTATCGGGCTTCCGATCGACGTTTTGGTTGTTCGTCGATCGTTGGTTTAGTCATTAGAATTATCGTGTATTTATACGGGAATTTTTGGGGATGTTTCGTTGGAACATAGTGGGTTAACGGGAGGCCGCCGCCGCCGTTGTTAAACGGGAGGCCGCCGCCGTCGTTACCATGGTCGCGGGGTCTTCTCCGGAGTCGCACGGGAGCGAAAACGGAGAAGAAATCGCGAAACGCGAGCGAAAACGGCGAAGAAAACCGCGAAATTAGGGTTTACTGTGCTTGTCCGTACAAGGCCTTCCACGGCCCGAGGCATGCACCCGGCGCACGCCCGCGGCGCGGAAGCCGCGGACCCGGTGCACGCAACCGTGCACCGGCCTGCGCGGTGCACGCTCTAGGCGTGCACCCGGCGCACGCCTCCGCACCCGGGAAGCGCAGACCCGGTGCACGCTTGTGTCGTGCACCGGCCCGGCCCGTAGCGCGCGGTGCACACTCCTTGCGTGCACCCGGCGCATGCCGCCGCCTCCACCGAGCGGTAAACCCGGTCCACGCCTCAGCCGTGCACCATCCATCAGCCGGAAGTTCGGTAGCTTCGTTTTTGCCCTTTTTCCACCGTTTTGAGCGCCGTTTTCGCCGTTGGGATCATTATTTCCGTGGTTTTCTTGGCATGGCCACCTAGGACCTTCTTGGTCACTATTTTATTATGTTGGGTGCCGATTTCCCCGACGCTCCGCGCCTCGACGAAATTGTCGGGGGCGCACCGTCGGGTCTTTTTCTCATCTTTTCGCCGTCAGGGGTCTTCTTGGTTTAACCATTGATTTCCCGAGTTGGCTACCGGTTGAGGGTTGAGATTTGCTGGATTTCTGTTAGCGGTTTTGGGTTCCGACGGAGTTTGCGACGAAATGGTCGCGGTCCGATTGTTGTTAGTCTTTGGCGTTACCGGTTTGATCTGAGTTTCAGTTTTACACGATGATTTCAGTTTTATGGGTTTATTGTTACAGTGGTTGGGACCACTAATTTTACCTGATTAAGGTAAGGTGTTGATTCGTGCTCTTGGATATTTTAGTAGGCCGCGAGGAGTCCTGATTTGCTTAGGAGAGTCGCGGGCGCGGTCGGTTGTCTTCATGCCAGGTGGGTACAGTTGCTATAAGTGCAACAAGTGCAGTAAGTGCATCTATCATCATAAATAGGTTCTCAATTTGTCTAACAAAGTAGATGGACAGTTTAACCTTTCGCATGAAAGTATTTATCTTATATAACAACTGTTGCGGCTGCGGTCGCGGTGCTTAATACACGCCGATCTCGGCAAGGTGTTTTCAGATGCTGCACGTACACAGGCGGAATGGCCCCCGCATGGGTGTACTTTTCCGGAGAAGTGGTCTACATGATCCGTGTGCCCCACGTGGTGTAGAGTGGGGACCTCTTCACGGCAGCTATAGGTGCCGCACTAGCCCCGTGAAGAGGTTAAAAGCATAAAAAAAGGTGTTGTGCACGAGGGGAGACTTCTGTCTCTCCGACAGGTACTCTGGGATTGGTGCCCAGCTTAATTATGAACAGAACTTAGCGAAAGGTCCCGGTGTAATCGGTTTGCTTTTTATTCCTTGTTGTTATTTAGACATCTACTTTGTTTGTCACTGACTTTACCCACTCCGTGACAGGTGTGTCTAGGTGCATTAGCCGGGATTGTTGGGTTTAGGTTAATAAGGATCTAAATAGGGGAAAAAACACCTAGAGGGGGGTGAATAGGTGTAAACAATAAACACTCAAAAAATCATTGCGCAAATAAACCCAATGCGGAAAAATAAAATAACACGCAAGATTTTTACGTGGAAAAACTCCAAACCGGAGTAAAAAACCACGGGACCGATAACACGGCGAAATCCACTAGAATTAACACACGTACAAGGTGATATAGCGTACTCACTGACGACTCAACCTCTTACCATACGCTCCTAGTAGATCTTCTCCGCTCGCTCCACGACGCTTCTCGAATCCACGATCCGCGCCCAACGCTGAATCCACAGCGTCCAACGTCGAGTCCACGACGTCCAACCGAATCCACGGTCTTCACCCAATGGCACGCTTCGAATCCACGAACGCACCTCGCTCCGAATCCACGAGAGCGATAACACCTTGAATCCACAAGGCCACGCGAGTCCACGCGCCGATTTTGGGATAAATCGTTGTTTGTTTGGGTGGTGATGATCCGCCGAATACTTAGATTAAAGATAGATCGGAAATACCATCTAAGTATTCATTGATTTGATTCTACTCAAAATGTGAGTATGGAAAACCTAGAATCAAATCAATCAATATAGATGAAGAACCATTGAATAGATCTAATGATTTCCGTTCTTCTCTATATATGTGGATTTTTCTTTTCGGCTATCTTTTCTTAATCAGCCGATCTATTGCGGATGCCCTAGAAATGAAAAGAAGGGCTATTTATAGGTTAGAAACCCTAGGAAGAATATTCGGATCAAAAACAAACTTTTCTGGAAAGAAATTCCGACGGCGATCCGGATTGGATTTGGCGATCCGGATTGCAGAAGCATGAAATACGGTTTCCAGAAAAATTGATGTTCGGGATCCGGATCGTAGTCCCTGATCCGGATCGTTCATACATTTTGCAAAATACCATGTTCGGGATCCGGATTGCAGAAGCTGTGATCCGGATTGAAGCAGTGTATGAACAACACACCTTTCGGGATCCGGATTGCAAGTCTGATCCGGATCCTGAACATGTCCCATGTCCAGTTTTTGATGTTAAGCAATTAAAACCTCTTCCAGGTGTTTCTACACTATAAGAAGTATTCGGATCAACAAAATTCTTTAGTTAAACGTACCTGATCCTTTTGAATTCTTCTTTCTTGAGATTGAGGTATACGATCCAAAGTTTCTTCATCTTCAATCTTCAAGACTTAATACATTCACGAAATACGCCAACTCAAATTCCGTAACAATCTCCCCCTTTGGCGGTTTCGTGACAAAACACAAATCCACAAAAGAAAATTTAAAAAGGATATTTTTGTTGCTATCACCATACAACAAAAATTTACAAAAGAGTTCCAGAAATTAAATACATGAGATAAACTCCTAAAACAGACTCTAGACTTAGACATCTGTAATCTCTGCACAAAGAAAGCATTCTTGACAAACAAAATCGTTAGATACCTCAAGAATTGAAACATTCAAAACCAGCTACAGAGATAGAGTTTTTCTCATCATGACATTTGAAAAATTCAGATATGTAAGAAATCATAGTTAAAACCAACATATCTTCTAAGCAGTCAAAAACCAAATGTCAAAGTATGTTAGTCCAACATCAACTTGTTAGTCATATTACATGCCCAAATAGTTAGTCGAATAGTTAGTATAGAAGCATGTAACATAAATCACAAAAGAAAAACCAAAGTTGAGTTAAGGTCCATACTTACCTTGATATTCATTGTCCATACTTACCTTGATTAGTCATTGATATTCACAATCATTGTTAAAAGTTCAAGGTCTTCTCAAAGTTCTTCTCTTTCTCTCCAACACTCTCCCCCTTTTTGTCACAAAACACGCCAAATAATTACAGACCAAAGGGAGTTAAAAAAAACGTTAAAGAGAAAATCCTGCAAAGGTAGAACAAGCAGAAGTTAAAACAAAGAACTACTCCTGAGAGTCGGAGTCATCAGATGTCGTGCACCCCATTTTTGCGAACAGCTTCTTCACAAGTTTCCTCACGGAGGAGACCGACTTAGTCAAAGTAACCTGAGAAGCTGTGACGATGAAGATCGCCTCTCATTTCAGTGAATTCAGCGGACATACGCTCCTGTTCATTCGAAAGCCGCTGTTGTTCTTTAAATATAGAGGTGACCGAGGCATCATCGTCAGAGGTGGATGGTGGTGCCTTCTGTTGAGGAGGATTTGGGGTGTGGAAGAAGTTGCTTGTGGTCGAGCTCTTTGTCGGAGTGGAGGAGAAGGGGGATCATCCTGCTTTGTTGACAGAGACTTGACGATGGTTGTCTCATTGATAGTCCCCAAACTATACAAGTAGGAACTAGCACTTGTATCCACTTTAAATTTCTTAAGGATGCGCATGATGATCATCGGGTATGGTAGTCGCTCTGTGGGATGAGAGTGTTCGACATACCGCGACATCCTATTCCATATAAGATATGGGATGTTCAAGTTTGCTCCCATCAGTGCAGTCGGGTTGTCAAGAAGATAGAGAAAAAGCATTCTATCCCATCGGAGGACTTTCGTGTTCATGTTGGGAAGAATGTTGTAGCAAACAATGAAGTTTAAGTAGTTGTACTCCTTCTTGAGTTCCTTGGAGAAAACTGAATTTCCGGCAGACAGAGTATCTGGAACACAGATTCCATTAACCACAACTCTCCACGAGTTCTCGTTGAAGCTTTGAGTCTTGAGGTAATGAAGGCCATCAGATCTTGCTTTCATATTAAGTACCTCCCCAATCAGTTGAGGGGTGACTTTGATTGTGACACCTTTAACCAAAGTGTGAAATTCTCGATGTCCGTCAGTATTGTCAATGAGACTTGTAGCGTTCTGATAAAACATGCGAACCGAATGTGGACAATATCCAGTCTTTTCAGGAAAGTTGCAGATCGGACCGAGACCCGCTTGATTGAATAACCTTCCAAACGCTGCAGAGCGTTCCATCATTGGTTTGACATTTACATGTCTCTCACCAATGCATTCTCTTTTCTCAAACTCCTTGATTCTAGTAGAGCTCACAAATCCTGAGGCGGAGGCTGGCTGGCGATAGGTTCATTGATCGAGATGCCCTGGGCACTGCTTCTTTTCCTTGCAGAGGTTTTCATCCTTTTTCTAGTAGGTTCCATTGGTGCCTTTCCTTTCTCAGCTGCTGTAGGAGGAGGCTTAGTCTTAGGTGCTTCAGCAAGAGCCTTCCCTTTTGAGACAGCAGGGACAGGTGCTTCAATTTCTATATTGTCCCAGTCGATCGACTCCGTTTCAGATTCAGTGTCGGAGTCAGTTTGTGCTTGTTTCGCCCTCTTGGTCCTCTTGGGCTTTGCAGAATCCTTTACATGGACCATGGCAGAAAGTAGAAAAATGATCCAGGTGATCACCATTTCTGACAGTGCTTTGAGTTTGAGAAATTGTCCTGTGAAACCAACTCAAGAACATATGAAAAATTGTCAATTTTGAAAAATTTGAAAACATTGTACCTTGACAATCATACTCATGTAGAGAAGCCAAGAATCAAATTAGTTTTCCAAAAAGAATTTTAAAAATAGATCAATTCCATGATTTACAAAAATTCCTCTTTTATGCCCTAAAACCGAATTTTTAGAAATCGAAGCCTAAAAACTCGTTAATCAGATGAAATCCCAGCATAAAAGCAAAACTAATTGACCCAGAGTTCTTATTTCAAAAGAAATTTGATCAAAAACCATTCACAAACGAAAAAATCCCATGAATTTTACTCACGTTTGATGAAAAACCATAAAAACTGAGTTTTGATCAATAAAACTTACTTGAATCCGAAGAACTTTGAGTTTTGAAGCTCCAAAAGCAAGAAATCTAGAGAGAGAAGCTCTAGAGATTTTAGAACAAAAGATTAGGGTAAAAGAAATCAAAATCTGTTGTTTTTATAAAAACCCTAGCCGTGATCCGGATCGGTCGAGAATGTGATCCGGATCGGCTACCCGCAGGAAAAATCCTGCGTTCGGGATCCGGATCACTTGACCCGATCCGGATCGGCTACACCTTTTTCTTCAGAAAAATTTAGAAAAATTCCATAAAATCCAGAAAAAGTATGTAAGCACTTTACCATGTCAACTTTAAACAAATGACATCGTTTCATACAACAAGAAATAGATTATGCAAAATCTATCAAAAATATCCAAAAATGAAACGAAAATTTACGAAAGTTAAAACACTTAAAGTTGAACAACTTCAATTACATCTATCCTGATCTTATGCGTAATGCCTTTATCAAATCATCAATTTTGGTAAAGAAAATGAAATACCAAGATCAATAGATGTTTGAAATCCCAGATAAGTTAGATAATATATCTAGACAATCTGTTGAAGGAGTGGCTCTTTGAGCATCTTTTATTAAAAATCCCACCTTATACCAACCATGAAATACGACTGAGTCAAGTATTTCAATATGCATTTCATCAACATTTTCAAAACAAAAATTTGCTTTTCATTCATGGAGTAGATATTTTTCTTTCATTTCCTCCATGTGGTGGTAGTTTTCACACTCCTCATTGGGATGTAACTCTTTCCACATCTTTTGAGCATTTCACATTTCATTGACTCCCCCTCAATTGGCTATCAATTATTTAATATATAAGGTATTCAACCAAACCATTGATCTCGAATTCATACTCGACTAAGCAATCAAATATGATAATGACTATACCAAGAGATCATTGAGAGAGAAATTGACTTTGATCACTTAAAAGATGGTTTAATTAACGTAAATGATCATTGCAACATTGAAATATTATGACATCAAAAGCATAATAAATTTCTAAATGCATAAAAGGATGCAATTAAAGTCAATTATGATTTATGCTCAATTAGTGTGCTATGTACAGAACATAGATAAAGAACAAAACAAAAAAAGAACAAAAACAAAACCTAATCTAAGCAAAGGTTTCAAAAGAGTTTATTTCAAGGAAAGCATGCCAATTGCTTTACGCAAGTGAATAAAACGTTTTTGATCCAAAGGTTTTGTTAAGATGTCGGCTAATTGATCCTCAGTTGAAATATATGACAGTTGAAGAATGTTTGATTCAACTAGCTCTCTAAGAAAATGATATCTAAGTTCAATATGTTTTGTTCTAGAGTGCAACACAGGGTTTTTGAAATGTTAATAGCACTAGTGTTGTCACATAAAATGGTTACCGAAGATGTTGAAATTCGGAAATCGCTCAACACGCTCTTCATCCAAATCAATTGGGTTGAACAACTTCCTGCAGAAATGTACTCCGCTTCGGCAGTCGAGAGTGCTATGCAGTTCTGCTTTTTACTGTGCCATGCAACAAGGCAGTGGCCAAGATAGAAGCATGCACCACTCGTGCTTTTCCGGTCATCCACCGATCCAGCCCAATCGGCATCTGAGTATCCAACAATATCCAAAGTCGTTCCCATAGGATACCAAATTCCGAAATTGATTGTACCTTTGATATACCGGATGATCCGTTTCACCGCTTTCAGGTGAACCTCCTTCGGTGCTGATTGATATCTCGCACAAATCCCAACACTGAAGGATATATCCGGGCGACTAGCCGTGAGATATAGTAGACTTCCAATCATACTGCGATACAGTTTCTCGTCTACATTCTCACTTTGTGATTCACTTCCAAGTCCCTTATGGCTAGTTCCCATTGGAGTCGGAAAATCCTTAGAATTTTCAAGATCAAACTTTTTGACCAACTCCAGTGCATACTTGGATTGACACAAGTGAATTCCTTCATCGTTTTGTTTAACTTGTAATCCAAGAAAATAATTCAACTCGCCCATCATGGACATCTCAAATTCGCTTTCCATGGTCTCCGCGAATTTAGAAGCATCATTATCTCTCGTTGCTCCAAAAACAATGTCATCAACATAGATTTGAGCAACTATGAAATTGTTTTGATAATGCTTCACAAAGAGAGTCCTGTCAGCTCCCCCTCGAGTGTAGCCCTTTTCCAAAAGGTGCTTTGTCAACCTTTCGTACCATGCTCGCGGTGCTTGTTTCAGACCGTAAAGAGCCTTTTTCAGTCGAAAAACATGGTTAGGTAGTTTATGATCCACAAAACCTTTCGGTTGAGCTACATAAACTTCCTCATTTAAAAATCCATTTAAAAAGGCGCTCTTAACGTCCATTTGAAATAATCTGATTTTAAAATGACAAGCGATCGCAAACAATATACGAATGGACTCGAGTCTAGCTACAGGGGCGAAGGTTTCATCAAAGTCTATACCTTCTACTTGAGAATAGCCTTGAGCAACTAACCTTGCTTTGTTCCTGATGATAGTACCTTCTTCGTTTTTCTTGTTCTTGAAGATCCATTTGGTACCTATCACATTGTGTTGCTTCGGAGGCTTCGTCAGTTCCCAGACTTTGTTTCGCTCGAATTGATGGAGCTCTTCCTGCATTGCTTTAATCCAGTAATCATCTTGGAGAGCTTCATCAACATTCTTTGGTTCGATTTGAGATACATAGCATGCAAATCCGCAAACCAATTGTCTCCGTGTTCTAACTCCTTCTTGTGGATCTCCAATTATGTTCGATTCAGGGTGATCCTTGGAGATGCGTAACGTTTGAGGTAGAGGAGTAGGCGGAGGTACACGAGATGATTCCTGCACATCAGATAAGCTTGAAGAACCGTTAGATGCATCAACATTATTATCGAAAGAATTGTTAGAAGAAGATGCATTAGCAGGTGTATCATCATCAAGAGAGATATCGAGGGTAGATTTTTCAGATTCAAAAGTGAAAAGCTTCATCTACCTTAACATTTATCGATTCTACGATCGTCTTAGATTCTAAGTTAAAAACTCGATATGCTCTGCTGTTTGTAGAATAACCTAAGAAAATCCCTTCGTCACTTCGAGAGTCAAATTTTCCAAGATTCTCACGATCACGTAAAATAAAACACCGACTCCCAAAGATGCGAAAATATTTGATGTTAGGTTTTCTACAAAACCAAAGTTCATATGGTGTATTCAAAGTCCCCGGGCGCAAATACACGCGATTGATAACATAAACAGCAGTGTTCACCGCTTCAGCCCAAAAATAAAAAGGTAAGTTCCGGCTGTGAAGCATAACACGTGCCATTTCCTGTACGACCCTGTTTTTGCGCTCGACTACACCATTTTGTTGAGGTGTGTAAGGTGCGGAGAATTCATGTTTAATGCCATTAGAAGTGCAAAAATCAATGAATTTGGAATTTATGAATTCCCCACCTCTATCACTCCTAACTCGAGTAATCCTATCATTCTTTTCTATCATAATACGATTGCAGATTTCGAGAAAAGAATCAAAGGTATCAGCTTTTTCTTTTAAGAAGGCTACCCAAGTATATCTAGAAAAATCATCAACCAACAAGAAAATATACCATTTACCTCCCAGAGATGGTTGACGAGTTGGCCCCATTAAGTCCATATGCAAAAGTTCCAAAGGCCGTTTTGTACCTATGTGGTTCAAATTCTTGTGTGCAGTCCTAGACTGTTTTCCCTTTTGGCAACCGCCACACACAAGGTTTTGTTCAAAAGAAAGTTTCGGAACCCCCTTGACCACATCTTTATTTGAAATTCTAGCAAGTTCCTTAAAGTTTATGTGACCTAGCCTTTCATGCCAAAGTGTTTCATTTTTCAAAGATGCTAGGTTACATTTTTCAGAAATCTTAGAAGGAACTACATAACAATTGTTTTCTGATCTAACCCCCTTTAAAAAGAAAGCATGGTTCATGTCAGTTACAGTGCATTTATCAGATGAAAAATTAACTGAATAACCACTATCACACAGTTGACTTATGCTTATGAGGTTAGTCTTAAGGCCATGAACAAATAACACATTATCTAGAACCGGGCCATCTGGAATAGCTACCGTTCCCTTTCCAACAATTTTGGAAGACCGACCATCTCCGAAAACAACAAGTCCTCCGGAGTTTTTCTCAAATGTTTGAAAACAGTTTTTATCGCCGGTCATATGACGGGAACACCCGCTATCCAGGTACCAAGACGAACTATCATATGCATGCAAGAAACATTGGTAGCAAGACAGGGAAAGATTTCACCTTTGCGCACCCAAACCTTTTTGAGTGCGTCGGTAATGGTCGTGAAGTTGATTTCCTAGGTGAGAGCGTCTTGCTTGAAGAATTGCTGCTCCTTGATGATGTCGTCTTGAGCGGTGTACTACCAAGGCTCTTTTCCTTTCAATGAATTGCAGTTGTTTTCCGAGGAATAGCCCTTTTGGTAGTCATTGCAAGATGTGCTTGAGGTGTGCGTTTGGCTTCCGTCTTGCAATTTCTTCTTATGTGCCCTGAAATGCCACAACGAAAACATACCTTGGTTCTTGTCGATTCCGAGGAGGATGTAGTAGGTTGTTGTCGTTGCTTGTCGTGAACACCGGTGTCGGAGGAGGAGATACCGACTGAGGCACAAATACTGTACCACTCGAACTTGGAATGTCTCCAGTTTGAGTGTATCCGAGGCCGAACTTATTTCTTTGACCAAGACCAAGAAGTCTGTCCAACTTACTCCTTCCAGAAGAAAATCTCTTTAAGTCATCCTTTAGTTGGCGTATGGTCTCCGTCATTTCCAATTTTTCCTGTCGAGCCTCGCCGTTGAGCTTCAAGAAGTAATTCGCTTTGTTCACCATATCCATATAATTCTTCTCGAGTTGCTCATTGGACTCTTGAAGGGAAACATTTGTTTTAATCAGATTATCCCTTTCCACTTCAAGATCGGTTGAGAGAGAGGTTACCCTTTTTACTTCATCTTCAAGATCCTGCAATCTCTCTTTCAACCCCTTGTTTTGCTTAGCCAGTTTCTTTGAATCCCTCAAAAGCTTATGGTAGGCTAAAACAAAATCTTCACCTTCCGAATCATCTGATTCATCGTCCGTTGCAATCTTTTCAACAGTGGAGTTGGACAGTGAGTCGGATGTACTTGCCATTAAGCACATGAAGGGTGAAGATGTGGTGGACGCGTGGAAAGCTGTCGCGTTGTCTTCTTCATCACTTGACGATGACTCATTTGACGTGGAGTTGTCATCCCAAGTAACGACTTGCATCGCTTTCTTCTTTGCCGGATTCTTGTTGGGACATTCCGTTGCAATGTGGCCGTAGCCTCGACATTTGAAGCACTGAACTTGTCCCTCAGAACTTTTCTTATCCTTTGAGAAGTTCTCTTGCTTTCTTGACTTGTAACTTGAAGAACCCTTGCCTTTCTTCGACTTTCCGAAGGATGAGTTTTGCTTGAATTTCCCCTTCGAAAGTTGCGGCGAAACTTCCTTGTCAAGAGAGCGAGCTGCTTCTCAAAGTCCTCCATAGAAAGGTTCTCGTCGTCGTCCGAGGAGGATGAATCCGCGTCTTCTTCTTTAGTTGATTTCAATGCGTAACCTGAAGACTTAGAAGAGGATGCCTTTCCAGAAGAATAGTTAGTAGGAAAAGTCATTTCATAAGTTTGTAAAGCACCTACTAATTCTTCTACACGCATTTCGTCCGGGTGTTTAATTGTTTCAATGGCTGCGACCTTCGGGCGAAATCGTTCAGGAAGAGTTCTTAGAATTTTTCTTACAACTTTAAATTCTGGAATCTTCTCTCCCAAGTTAGCACATGAGTTCACGATGTCTTGCAATCGTGTGTAATAGTCAGTGAAGGATTCATTCTCTGCCATAGAGATAGAGTCAAACTTGCTCGTGAGCATTTGCAGTTTCTGAATCTTCACTAAGTTAGTTCCCTCATGCGTAACTTGAAGAACATCCCAGATTTCTTTCGCAGTCTCACATGCCGAGACGCGAGAGAACTCAGTTTGTGACAAAGCATTAAATAGAGCATTAATCCCTTTGCCATTGTAAGAAGATAAGTCTATCTCTTCCTTGGTCCATTTCGACCTAGGTTTTAAGGTGCGAACATCATCTAAAATTTCAGTTGGATTAGACCATCCTAATTCAATTGATTGCCACACCCTTTCGTCGATGGAAATTAAAAAGCTTTCATCCGTACTTTCCAGTACGCATAATTTGTTCCATCAAAGAAAGGGGGTCGATTGATGTTTCCACCTTCAACCATTGTTTACAACCCTATTCCCGCTCTGATACCACTTGTTGGGTTTAGGTTAATAAGGATCTAAATAGGGGAAAAAACACCTAGAGGGGGGTGAATAGGTGTAAACAATAAACACTCAAAAAATCATTGCGCAATAAAACCCAATGCGGAAAAATAAAAGAACACGCAAGATTTTTACGTGGAAAAACTCCAAACCGGAGTAAAAAACCACGGGACCGATAACACGGCGAAATCCACTAGAATTAACACACGTACAAGGTGATATAACGTACTCACAGACGACTCAACCTTTTACCATACGCTCCTAGTAGATCTTCTCCGCTCGCTCCACGACGCTTCTCGAATCCACGATCCGCGCCCAACGCTGAATCCACAGCGTCCAACGTCGAGTCCACGACGTCCAACCGAATCCACGGTCTTCACCCAATGGCACGCTTCGAATCCACGAACGCACCTCGCTCCGAATCCACGAGAGCGGTAACACCTTGAATCCACAAGGCCACGCGAGTCCACGCGCCGATTTTGGGTAAATCGTTGTTTGTTTGGGTGGTGATGATCCGCCGAATACTTAGATTAAAGATAGATCGGAAATACCATCTAAGTATTCATTGATTTGATTCTACTCAAAATGTGAGTATGGAAAACCTAGAATCAAATCAATCAATATAGATGAAGAACCATAGAATAGATCTAATGATTTCCGTTCTTCTCTATATATGTGGATTTTTCTTTTCGGCTATCTTTTCTTAATAGCCGATCTATTGCGGATGCCCTAGAAATGAAAAGGTAGGGCTATTTATAGGTTAGAAACCCTAGGAAGAATATTCGGATCAAAAACAAACTTTTCTGGAAAGAATTCCGACGGCGATCCGGATTGGATTTGGCGATCCGGATTGCAGAAGCAAGAAATACGGTTTCCAGAAAATTGATGTTCGGGATCCGGATCGTAGTCCCCGATCCGGATCGTTCATACATTTTGCAGAATACCATGTTCGGGATCCGGATTGCAGAAGCTGTGATCCGGATTGAAGCAGTGTATGAACAACACATCTTTCGGGATCCGGATTGCAAGTCTGATCCGGATCCTGAACATGTCCCATGTCCAGTTTTTGATGTTAACACAATTAAAAACTCTTCCAAGTGTTTCTACTCTATAAGAAGTATTCGGATCATCAAAATTCTTTAGTTAAACGTACCTGATCCTTTTGAATTCTTCTTTCTTGAGATTGAGGTATACGATCCGAAGTTTCTTCATCTTCAATCTTCAAGACATATTACATTCACGAAATACGCCAACTCAAATTCCGTAACAGGGATGGCGGTGAGACTGCGTCGCGAGGACCGTAGTCAGGATATCTTGGGTTTTCTCATTTCTTTTATGCTTTCATTAGTTAATTTGCTTTGTGGATTATATTAGTTGTGGACAATTAATTGTTAGCACTGTGGATGGGACGTACTCATATGATTTAGCTACTTTTAGTGATGTTTTCATATGCGGCATGTTTTCATGTTAAACCAAACGATTTCGAAAACGTTTTCTCAAAACGGAGTGCCGTGTGGGCACGGGTTTTACAACCGCTGGTTTTTATCCTTTCCAAACGGTGACGCCGCTTTAAATAAATGAATGTACTCTGATTTGTGGTTTATGTCTACTGTGTGGTTGATGGTTGATGGTTGATTGTTGATGTTGTAAATGGGACGCCGTGCATATACAAAGGAGACCCTGTCTGTTGGCAGAGTGAATTTGTGTATGTGGCGGTCTGACACGCACCGGGGATGAGGTTTATGTCCATCTATTAAGAAAAAAAAAAAATTATACCCGCACTTTTCCGCTTGGCTTCACTTAAAAACCCCCGGGGGCGTGACAGAAGTCGTTGAGAGTTTCACGACGATTCTCCTCAAATCACGCTAGTATTTCAAATCGGCGCCTAATAACTTGGTTCGGGATGTATATAAATACCCGAGCCATCGAAGGAAAAGGGGTTCGGCAACCTCGTAAGCCCGGTACCACCCCAGCTTCTTCATTTATCTAGGAATATGTTAACTTAACTTTTTTTCTTCCTTTTTACTGTCTTTCTAGGAGTAGGCTTAATTGTAATCTTTCTATCCCTTTTTTCACTTGTATCCCCTTTTTTTATCAATATAAAGTGTAAATCGGCTCATCGGCGGTGTCTTTATTTCTTTATTCTTGCACTTAGAGTGTAAACTGGTTCATCAGCCGTGTCTTTATTTGCTTATTTGTACATTTAGAGTATAAACCAGCTCACTAGCCGTGTCTTTATTTATTTATTTATGCATTTAGAGTATAAACCGGCTCACTAGCTGTGTCTTTATTTGCTTATTTATGCATTTAGAGTATAAACCGGCTCACTAGCCGTGTCTTTATTTGTCTTGACACTACAATCGGCTCCTTAGCCGTACATTTACCTCTCCACCCGGTTCGACTATCCTAAGTCGAAACCGGCAATCCCTCTATACCTCCGTAAACTCGCTTCTGCTGTCACTGGTCATCGTGGTCATTAGGAGTTACCGGAGGAGAATCCGGCCGAGCGGATCCCTCCTCGGTTCGATCGCTTGATTGTTGGCACGCAACGCACTTTGACACCTCTGGAGGGTCACCCAATGGGGTCGATCGCGCGCAAGCCACATTTTGGCCCCAACACTCACATACAAAGTTCACTCAAGATAACTAAAAAGAAAGAGTGCTGACGACGCTAGACCTGCTAGGTCACTAAACTGCTAGGCTCTTGCCCTTGTCTCGTGCCTCGCGGGCACTACCTGAATCTATAAAATCACAATGGGTTCAACCACCGAAAAAATATGTTCTACACTTCTTGATCCAATGGGAAGCAATAATAGTAAGATAATATATATATATATATATATATATATATATATATATGTGCAAAGCGGTAAATATTAACTAATATGCTGAAATAAAACCGCTACACTACTATCATGCTCATACAGTATGCCACTATGCCATGACTCGGCAACTATGCTGCTAGAAAAGGGTCACATCTAACCTGGCCACTTCGGCCACTTTACACTCTCTTTTAATTTTTTAGCCACTTGGCGCTTACTTTTAACTCTTTAGTCACTTTACACTTTCTTTAGCTCTTTGGCCATTTTGAACTTTCATTTAGTTACTCGACCCTTTGGAAGTACCTCGTTAGATAGAATCGAACCAACATAGTCATGGTACCGTGGACGAGTTTTTTGACCCAAAGGCGCCTCTTGTCATACCATTCAGAAGTACCTCGTCGACAATGGGCCCATGCCCGGGGAGATGGCTATCACTCGCACACTCCCGCATGAGTTCCAACATCCGAAGGAGCCATAATCACTTTCTTTTTGCTTTTAGCTTTTGATTTTTTGCCATTTTTATTTACCCTAGGTCATTAACCCTAGGATAGCCATGATGTGACTTGGACCATTATTTAGGTTGGAGTATTTAAATTGCTCAATTTGCACATTTGCCCTAAGTCCATGACTCTAGGATCGCTAATTTTTCATAACACACCAACCTCAACCGAACCACCTTAATCTTAGAGTTTATGAATTCTATGTTGATAACTCTATCATACATCCTTAGGTTTTTTCTAAGACAATGCCACTCATTTAACTTAGGGTTAATCTCCTACGTTTTATGCCACACGTCTTGACCAATAACCTTAAGTTTTCTCCTAGGTCAAACATTGTTCACCTCATGCAAGAACAATCTATACTAGGTTTTAACACAATCATCTCTTAGGGTTAAACCCTATTTGTTCAATATTTAAGAACCCTTTACAATCTTACTCTTACTATCATGCTTCTAAATTCAAAAGCAAAGGAAAAGGAAAGAGTACACCTTTTTCGGTAGAATCCCCCACCTTAAATGTTCTTGTGAAGGAAGGTGTTTAATCCTTTGAACCACCACAAAAAACCCCTAAAAATGGAGTAAAGATTCATAAGAGATCATTCTATCTCTTTTAAAACTCATAAAAACTCTAAGAAATCCGAAACCCTAAATTTTTCACGTACCTCTTCTTGAGCCCTTGGCCAAAAGAAAAGGGGAAAGGGTTGAAACTCCTCTTCTAAAGATTCCTTGAGATCTTCTCCTCAATCTTCAAGCATTTTTGGAGATCAAACCCACAGGTAGAGTGGGTTCCTAGCAACTTCTTCCTCCACTGTTCTTCCTCTTCTTTTCTTCTTCTTCTTTGGAACAGCACGCGCAGAGAGAGAGAGAGGGAGAGTTGGAGAGGAATGAGAGAATAGAAGAGAGAAAGTGAGAGGGAGTGTGTTTTGTCAGGGGTTTGGTGGCTGTCGTAGAGGGGGGACCAAAATACCCCTATTAAAATCCTCTATTTTCCCTCAGACCTATGCGCTTTCCGCGCATTTCGGGCGCCCGCGACCTTGTCCGGGTGTTCGATTTGTCGGAGCCATTGTTCACCCTGACGGTCTGCAGCACCCGCGCCCTAAGCCTACTATCGTTCATCCGGGCGCCCGCAGGGCAGCCCGGGCGTCCGAAAGCCCGCGCACACCAAAAATGCTTCTCTCGGGTTGGGGATCCGATTGTTCGGCTAGGGCGTCCGCGGCAGCGCCCGCTATTGTAGTTCGGGCGCCCACAGGACATTTCGGGCGTCCGAAACTCGGCTGAAGCTTCAGACTTAAGTTGATTTCGACTGTTTTCAACCGTTTTCAACTCAACTTCAATCCGAATGCTATTTGCTTCGAACCAAACTTGTTCCACCTTATTTTTATCATATTTTAAAATATGTTTAGAGTAACTTATCTGCACTTTGCTACTTTAGAGAAGTTGGAGCACTACATCCCTCCCTCCTTATAGGAGTTTCATCCGCGAAACTAGAACTCACATACCATTGCTTATTCCTCAAAAAGATGAGGATGTTGCTCCCGCATCATACTCTCGAGCTCCCAAGTAGCCTCTCGCTCACTATAGATGGCCCAAAGCACCTTCACATATGGACAGGAACAATTTCTCAACTTCTCTTGTCGATCGACGATTTTCCACGGGTACTCATCATAAGTCAAGTCCTCCCGTAGATTCAGAGGTGGGTAGTCAATCACATGAGCTGGATCATGAACATATTGGCGAAGTTGGGATACATGGAATACATCGTGTACACCCGCCAACTTAGGAGGCAATGCCACTCTATAAGCCATCGGGCCGACCTACTCCAACACCTCATAAGGGCCAATAAAATAAGGGTTTAACTTTTCCTGCATTCCAAATTGCACTACGCCCTTTGTAGGTGACGCCTTCAAAAACACATGATCACCGGCGCTGAATTCCAAGTCGCGTCGCCTTTTGTCGGCATAACTTTTCTGTCGGCTTTACGCCATCACTAGTCGTTGACGCACAATTCTTACCTTCTCCTGGGCCTCCTGTAACAAATCTTTCACCGACCTCACTCCAATGCAATGGATATCGGCATTTTCTGCCATACAACACCTCGAAATGTGCCATCCTGATACTGGCTCGGTAGCTATTATTGTAGGCAAATTCAGCCATAGACAAATACTGCTGCCATCTTGCGCCATAGTCCAAAACACACGCCCTTAACATATTCTCGAGGATTTGATTGGTCCTCTCAAATTGCCCATCACTCTGAGGATGATATGCCGTGGTAAAGTCCAGGCATGTCTCGAGAGTCCCGTGAAAGCTCTTCCAAAACTGCGAGACGAACTGTCACGCCCCCGGGGGTTTTTGAGTCAAGCAAAGCGGAAAATTACGTGTATATATATATTTTTTTTCTTAATATAGTAACATAAACCTCATCCCCGGTGCGTGCCAGACCGCCACATACACAAATTCTCTCTGCCAACGGACAGAGTCTCCTTTGTATATGCACGGAGTCTCATTTACAACATCATCCATCAACCATCAACCATACAGTAGACATACATCACCAATCAGAGTACATTAATTTAACTACTGTTTTAAAAGACCGGTGTCCACTCGACACCTTATTTTTTTTCAAGCAAGTTATTAAAGCGGCGTCACCGTTTGGAAAGGATAAAACCAGCGGTTGCAAAACCCGTGCCCACACGGCACTTCGTTTTGAGAAAACATTTTCGAAATCATTTGGTTTTTCATGAAAACGTGCCGCATATGAAAACATCACTAAAAGTATCTATAACGTAAAAGTACATCTCATCCACAGTGCTAACTAATACATGTCCACAACTAATATAATCCACAAGCAAATTAACTAATTAAAGCATGAAGGAAAATGAGATAAAACCAAGAATCCTGACTACGGTCCTCGCGACGCAGTCTCACCGCCCTCCCGGCTAACGCACCTGATAACACCTGTCACGGAGTGGGTAAAGTCAGTGACAAACAAAGTAGATGTCTAAAAATCAATAAGGAATAAGGAGCAAACCGATTACACCGGAACCTTTCGCTAAAACCCTGTGCATAAATAAGTTGGGCACCAACCCCAGAGTACCTGTCGGAGAGACGGAAGTCTCCCCTCGTGCACAATCACCTTTTGATGCTTTTAACCTCTTCACGCTGCTGGTGTGTCATTTTTAGCTGGCGCGAAGAGGTCCTCACGGCTCCCACTCCTTTGTGAGGCACACGGGTCAAAAAGACCACTTCTCCGGAAAAGTACACCCATGCGGAGGCCAATCCGCCTGTGTACGTGCAGCATCCGAAACGGATTTGCCGAGATCGGCGTGTATTAAGCACCGCGACCGCAGCCGCAACAGTTGTATTATAAGATAAAATACATTCATGCGAAAGGTTAAACTGTCCATCTACTTTGTTAGACAAATTGAGAGCATTTTAATGATGATAGATGCACTTACTGCACTTGTTGCACTTATTGCAACCGTACCCACCTAGTTGAGAAGAAAACGGGACACCTGAGTCTTTTGCACACTCCCGCTGCGCACCTGGACCTAAAGAAAGTCCGCAAGGATAAACCATAATCAAAATGTGTACTAACATCCCAAAACGAAAAACCCAATTTACTCTTTTTGACGGAAAAGTCCAACACCGTCCGGTTCGCCGAAAACCGGAATCCCGCGCCGCTGTCGCCGCCCGCCGGAGCCCCGCGCGGCTCGAAACCGCGCGGCGTGTCTCCGCGGGCGGCGCCCACGCGGCGCGGCGCCTCGCGCGGGTGCTGCCCGTGCGGCGGCCGCACGAGTGCGGCCCGCGCGGCGCCCGCGCGGTGCCCGAACGGCGCCCGCGCGGCGCCCGCGCGGCGCCCGAGCGGCGCCCCGCGCGGCGCCCGCACGGGTGCGGACCCGCGCGGCGCCCGTGCGGTGCGGCCCCGCGCGGCGCCCGCGCGGGTGCCGGCCCGCGCGGCGCCCGCGCGGGTGCCGCCCGTGCGGCAGCCGCGCGGCGCCCGCGCGGTGCCCGCGCCGTTGCGGCCCGCGCGGCAGCCGTGCGGCGCCGCGGGGCGCCCGCGCGGGTACGGCCCGCGCGGAGCCCGCGCGGTTTCCTCCGTCGCCGCTCGCGGCGGCGACCGGCCGTCCGCGAAATCCCTCCGCGCGATGCCCTAGCGGCACCGCGCGTCTCCGCCGTCCATTCCGCGCCCTAGCACGACGACGATGACGGCGACGGTGACGGAGACGACGGAGAAGACCAAATAATAGGGAAAAATCCCGAAAAATTATAAAAATTATTTTACTAACCGAAGATCGACGGGAAGGTCGCCCGGTCGCGTTCTTGCCTTCGGTTCGATGTCCGGGAAGATCGGGCTCTTTCTCTTTCTCCTTTTCCTTTCTTCCGGCTAGGGTTCCGTCTTTTCCCTTTTCTCTTTCTTTCTCTCCTCACCGGTTAGGGTTTTTATTTTTCTTTTCTTTTCCTCCGATAATCGGGATCACTTATATAATCCCTATTATTTGATTATTTATTTAATTAATTTTCTCCTTAATTCGTACGTACGTAGAAAGGAAAACCCACAAATATTCAGATTTTATCTCTTAAAATAAATATCAGATCCACGAGATAAAATCCCACCTTTTAAATCCTAGTCACCGATTATTTAATTTATTTAATTAAATAATCATGGAAAATAAATTCTCGATTTTATTTATCGTCACCGATTAATTAATCTCAATTAATTAATCACACGGATTATCCAAACTTCCTCAGAAAGCGTGTCGGATAATTTACACGAATTCCGATGCGCGCCTAAAGTCATCGCGATCTTAGAAACCCCATTCCGGGAGATCCGTACATCGGATTTCCCGATCCGATCGCACCGTCGGTCTACATTTTTCGGGCCCTTTGCCAGAAAAATACCCGCACCCCGCACCGGCCGACTTTTACAAGTTAAATAATTTTATTTCACTTAACGGCTTAAATAATTTACATGTGAGTCGAAAGTACCCCTAAGGGCTGAATCACTACACCACTCACACTTTATAAAAAGTTCCGTCCCGAAACTTAAGCACAAACTTCACTAAACAATTCGGGAAAACAATCCCTCATTTTCGATTCCAGTTCCCATGTCGCCTCGCGCTCTTCGTGGTTGCTCCACTGGACCTTTACATAGGAGATAGTTCGATTGCGCAACTTCTTGTCCTCTCTTGCCAAAATCTGCACCGGCGTCTCCTCGATGCTCAAATCCTCTCGCAACTCGATGGTGGAGGCATCCAAGGCATGAGAGGGGTCAGCGAGGTACTTCCGGAGCATTGAGACATGGAACACGTTGTGGACTCGTTCGAGGTTCGGCGGCAAGGCTAATCGGTACGCCACCGGTCCTACGCGTTCTAGGATCTCGAACGGTCCCACGTACCTTGGGCTTAACTTTCCCTTTATGCCGAAACGTCGGTTCCCCTTGGAGGGCGAAACTCGGAGTAACACATGCTCACCCACCATGAACTCTAAGTCTCGGCGTCTGTTGTCCGCGTAGCTTTTCTGTCTGCTCTGGGCGGTCAGTAGCCTTTGCCTAATCAACCGCACCTTTGCTTCGGTTTCCTCCACCAAGTCTGGGCCCAGAAACTTACGCTCACCCAAGTCGTCCCAGCATATTGGAGACCGACAGCGGCGCCCGTACAGGGCCTCGTATGGTGCCATCTGAATGCTGGCCTGGTAGCTATTATTGTAGGCAAATTCCACTAGGGGCAAACACCGTGCCCACCCTTCGCCCAAGTCCAATACGCATGCTCGAAGCATGTCCTCCACAATTTGTATCACCCGCTCTGATTGTCCATCGGTCTGCGGGTGAAAAGCCGTACTGAAGTGCAACTTGGTTCCCATTGCCCGCTGCAGGCTTTGCCAAAAGTTTGACACGAATCGCGTGTCCCTGTCCGACGTGATAGATGTCGGTACCCCATGCAACCTTACTATCTCGGCGATGTACGTTTGCGCCAGTCGTTCCCGAGTCCACGTCGTGTGTATGGGCAGAAAGTGGGCCGATTTCGTCAAACGGTCCACAATCACCCATATCGCATCGTGTCCCTGTGGCGATCTCGGGAATCCGGTTACAAAATCCATGGTAATCATGTCCCACTTCCACTCGGGCACCGGTAAAGGTTGCAATTTTCCCGCCGGGCGCTGATACTCGGCCTTCACCCGTTGGCACACCAGGCAGTGTGCCACAAATCGAGTCACGTCTCCCTTCATTTTGGGCCACCAGAAGGTCTGTTTGACGTCCTTGTACATCTTCGTTCCCCCGGGGTGCGCTGCATATGGGGCAGTATGCGCCTCCCGCAGGATTTCCTCTTTGAGTTCCGATAGATCCGGCACGCAGATTCGTGTTGGGCTTAGGTTAATAAGGATCTAAATAGAGGAAAAAACACCTAGAGGGGGGTGAATAGGTGTAAACAATAAACACTCAAAAAATCATTGCGCAAATAAACCCAATGCGGAAAAATAAAAGAACACGCAAGATTTTTACGTGGAAAAACTCCAAACCGGAGTAAAAAACCACGGGACCGATAACACGGTGAAATCCACTAGAATTAACACACGTACAAGGTGATATAACGTACTCACTGACGACTCAACCTTTTACCATACGCTCCTAGTAGATCTTCTCCGCTCGCTCCACGACGCTTCTCGAATCCACGATCCGCGCCCAACGCTGAATCCACAGCGTCCAACGTCGAGTCCACGACGTCCAACCGAATCCACGGTCTTCACCCAATGGCACGCTTCGAATCCACGAACGTACCTCGCTCCGAATCCACGAGAGCGGTTGCACCTTGAATCCACAAGGCCACGCGAGTCCACGCGCCGATTTTGGGGTAAATCGTTGTTTGTTTGGGTGGTGATGATCCGCCGAATACTTAGATTAAAGATAGATCGGAAATACCATCTAAGTATTCATTGATTTGATTCTACTCAAAATGTGAGTATGGAAAACCTAGAATCAAATCAATCAATATAGATGAAGAACCATAGAATAGATCTATTGATTTCCTTTCTTCTCTATATATGTGGATTTTTCTTTTCGGCTATCTTTTCTATTTCCCGGATGCCCTAGAAATGAATAAGAGGGCTATTTATAGGTTAGAAACCCTAGGAAGAATATTCGGATCAAAAACAGCCTTTTCTGGAAAGTTTTACCGACGGCGATCCGGATTGGATTTGGCGATCCGGATTGCAGAAGCACAAATGACGGTTTCCAGAAAATTGCCTGTTCGGGATCCGGATCGTAGTCCACGATCCGGATCGTTCATACAGTTTTACCAAAACACAATGTTCGGGATCCGGATTGCAATTCCTGATCCGGATCGTTCAAGCAAACAGGTAAAACTATGTTCGGGATCCGGATCATGGAATGCTGCGATCCGGATTGAACCAGTGTATGAACGAACACCCTTCGGGATCCGGATTGCAAGCCACGATCCGGATCCTGAACATGTCCCATGTCCAGTTTTTGATGATTAAGCAATTAAAACCTCTTCCAGGTGTTTCTACACTATAAGAAGTATTCGGATCATCAAAATTCTTTAGTTAAACGTACCTGATCCTTTTGAATTCTTCTTTCTTGAGATTGAGGTATACGATCCAAAGTTTCTTCATCTTCAATCTTCAAGACTTAATACATTCACGAAATACGCCAACTCAAATTCCGTAACAATCTCCCCCTTTGGCGGTTTCGTGACAAAACACAAATCCACAAAAGAAAATTCAAAAAGGATATTTTTGTTGCTATCACCATACAACAAAAATTTACAAAAGAGTTCCAGAAATTAAAAACATGAGATAAACTCCTAAAACAGACTCTAGACTTAGACATCTGTAATCTCTGCACACAGAAAGCATTCTTGACAAACAAAATCGTTAGATACCTCAAGAATTGAAACATTCAAAACCAACTACAGAGATAGAGTTTATCTCATCATGACATTTGAAAAATTCAGATATGTAAGAGAATCATAGTTAAAACCAACATATCTTCTAAGCAGTCAAAAACCAAATGTCAAAGTATGTTAGTCCAACATCAACTTGTTAGTCATATTACATGCCCAAATAGTTAGTCGAATAGTTAGTATAGAAGCATGTCACAAATCACAAAGAAAAAAAAAGTTGAGTTGAGGTCATACTTACCTTACTTAGTCATTGATATTCACAATCATTGTTCAAAGTTCTTTGCAAACTCTAACTCTCTCTCTCTCAAACTCTCTCCCCCTTTTTGTCACAAAACAAAGCCAAAACGTAGCAAGAGCTACAATATGTAAGGAGAGTAAAAAACTAAAGTTCTAATAATATGCACAAACTGAGAACTAAAAGTAAAAGAATCAATAAGACTAAAACCTAAAAATCCTGCACAAAAAGAAATGAGTCAAAGATAGTCAGTTGTCAGAATCTGAATCGTCAGAACTTGTGCAACCCAGCTTGTAGAACATCTTTGTCAATCGCTTGTGCACAGAATTTATCTTCTTCGTGATGGTAATGTGAGCTGCTGTAGTGATCTCAAGCTCATTGGCAATTCTTTGTTGTTCCTTCACAATTTGTTCCTGCTGAACGGATAGTTGTTGCTGTGACTTAAAAATCGTATTTAACGATGCTTCATCATCTGTGCCAGGTGCTTGCCGAGATGGTGATGCATGCGTGCTTGTACCGGGCTTCGTTCCAGATGCAGAAGGTTGAGTGACATGTGGCAACTTGTGAAGGGATTTGACAATCGTGGACTCATCTATCATGCTCAGACATTGATGATAGGTTGTAGAAGTGATATCAACTTGAAATTTCTTTAAAATCCTCATTATAATCAATGGAAATGGAATTCTTTCAGCAGGATGAGGATGCTCGACATATCGCGCCATTCTATTCCAGATGATGTACGGAATGTTGATATTCAATGCCGTTGCCTCTGATGGATGTCCTATGAGATACAAGAACAACAACCGTTCCCATCTCACAACCTTCGTCTGCATGTTTGGAAGTATATTGTAACACGTGATGAAGTTTAAGAAGCGATATTCAAGACGAAGTTCTTTAGATCGAACAGATTTTTCGGTTGATTGTGTTCCCTCGAGACAAATTCCCTCGATCACTTTTCGCCATAAAGTGTTTGTCAAATTTACTCCTTTCAGGTAGTGAGCTCCTGTCTTGCTGGCTTCCATTCCCAAAACCTCGCCAATCAATTGTGGAGTGATCTTAAACCTTGTGCCTTGGATATTCGTGTAGAACTCCATAGGACCGTTCTCAAATTCCCGAAGATGCCGTGCATTGGTATAGAAGGTCCTCACATGGTGCAGGCAGTAGCCGAGAGTTTCTGGGAAGCGACACACTTGAATGAGATTCGCTTGTTCAATCAAAATACCAAATTCAGGGCAGTGACCTCGTAGAGCCTCAATGTTCACGTGCCTTTCACCAATGCATTCGCGATGTGCAAACGCTCTAAGACGATCATTGTTAACAAATACTTCTTCAACACGGGGCGGAGAGTCAGGAGCAATTGGCGGGTCAACACTGGTGTTCTGTCTTAGTCCAAAACGGCGAGCAAGTCGTTTGCGTTTTATAGAGATAGTTGGAGCAGACATAGGAGCTTTCCCAGTGTCCATGGGAGCCTTTCCTTTTTGTCTTGAGGTAGTCGGCAATACCTCATCATCATCATCATCCGTTATCATATCCCAGTGAATTTCATTCTCGTTTTCTTCAAGTTCAGTGTCACTAATGACATCGACTTCTCCCTTTCTTTGGAGTTTCTTGGCCCTTTTCAATTTATTAGTTGCTCTAGTAAGCACCATTGTAACAAGTAGCAGGATCAGCCAGGAGAATGCCATTGATCTAGTGCTTTGAGTTTGAGAAAGTGTCCTGTGAAAACCAACTCAAGAACATATGAAAAATCGTCAATTTTGAAAAATTTGAAAACATTGTACCTAGACAATCATAATCATGTAGAGAAGCCAAGAATCAAATTAGTTTTCCAAAAAGAATTTTAAAAATAGATCAATTCCATGATTTTCAAAAATTCCTCTTTTATGCCCTAAACCAGAATTTTTAGAAATCGAAGCCTAAAAACTCGTTTATCTTGAGAAAACCCAGCATAAAAGCAAAACTAATTGACCCAGAGTTCTTATTTCAAAAGAAATTTGATCAAAAACCATTCACAAACGAAAAAGTTCCAATTTTTCAACTCACGTTTGATGAAAAACTGTAAAAACCGAGTTTTGATCAATAAAACTTACTTGAATCCGAAGAACCTTGAGTTTTGAAGCTCCAAGAAGCAAGAGATCTAGAGAGAGAAACTCTAGAGGCTTGAAAACCAGAGATTAGGGTAAAAGAAATTGAAAATCTCTATGTTTTTATAAGAACCCTAGCCGTGATCCGGATCGGCTCGAGAATGTGATCCGGATCGGCCACCCGCAGGAGAAATCCTGCGTTCGGGATCCGGATCACTTGCCCCGATCCGGATCGGCTACAACTTTTTCTTCAGAAAAATTTAGAAAAACTCAATAAAATCCAGAAAAAGTATGTAAGCACTTTACCATGTCAACTTTAAACAAACGACATCGTTTCACGCAACAAGAAATAGATTATGAAAAATCTATCAAAAATATCCAAAAATGAAACGAAAATTTACGAAAGTTAAAACACTTAAAGTTGAACAACTTCAATTACATCTATCCTGATCTTATGCGTAATGCCTTTATCAAATCATCAATTTTGGTAAAGAAAATGAAATACCAAGATCAATAGATGTTTGAAATCCCAGATAAGTTAGATAATATATCTAGACAATCTGTTGAAGGAGTGGCTCTTTGAGCATCTTAAATCAAAAATCCCACCTTATACCAACCATGAAATACGACTGAGTCAAGTATTTCAATATGAGTTTCATCAACAATTTTCAAAGCAAAAATTTGCTTTTCATTCATGGAGTAGATATTTTTTCTTTCATTTCCTCCATGTGGTGGTAGTTTTCACACTCCTCATTGGGATGTAACTCTTTCCACATCTTTTGAGCATTTTACATTTCATTGACTCCCCCTCAATTGGCTATCAATTATATAATATATAAGGTATTCAACCAAACCATTGATCTCGAATTCATACTCGACTAAGCAATCAAATATGATAATGACTATACCAAGAGATCATTGAGAGAGAAATTGACTTTGATCACTTAAAAGATGGTTTAATTAACGTAAATGATCATTGCAACATTGAAATATTATGACATCAAAAGCATAATAAATTTCTAAATGCATAAAAGGATGCAATTAAAGTCAATTATGATTTATGCTCAATTAGTGTGCTATGTACAGAACATAGATAAAGAACAAAACAAAACAAGAACAAAAACAAAACCTAATCTAAGCAAAGGTTTCAAAAGAGTTTATTTCAAGGAAAGCATGCCAATTGCTTTACGCAAGTGAATAAAACGTTTTTGATCCAAAGGTTTTGTTAAGATGTCGGCTAATTGATCCTCAGTTGAAATATATGACAGTTGAAGAATGTTTGATTCAACTAGCTCTCTAAGAAAATGATATCTAAGTTCAATATGTTTTGTTCTAGAGTGCAACACAGGGTTTTTAGAAATGTTAATAGCACTAGTGTTGTCACATAAAATGGTTACCGAAGATGTTGAAATCCGGAAATCGCTCAACACGCTTTTCATCCAAATCAATTGGGTTGAACAACTTCCTGCAGAAATGTACTCCGCTTCGGCAGTCGAGAGTGCTATGCAGTTCTGCTTTTTACTGTGCCATGCAACAAGGCAGTGGCCAAGATAGAAGCATGCACCACTCGTGCTTTTCCGGTCATCCACCGATCCAGCCCAATCGGCATCTGAGTATCCAACAATATCCAAAGTCGTTCCCATAGGATACCAAATTCCGAAATTGATTGTACCTTTGATATATCGGATGATCCGTTTCACCGCTTTCAGGTGAACCTCCTTCGGTGCTGATTGATATCTCGCACAAATCCCAACACTGAAGGATATATCCGGGCGACTAGCCGTGAGATATAGTAGACTTCCAATCATACTGCGGTACAGTTTCTCGTCTACATTCTCACTTTGTGATTCACTTCCAAGTCCCTTATGGCTAGTTCCCATTGGAGTCGGAAAATCCTTAGAATTTTCAAGATCAAACTTTTTGACCAACTCCAGTGCATACTTGGATTGACACAAGTGAATTCCTTCATCGTTTTGTTTAACTTGTAATCCAAGAAAATAATTCAATTCGCCCATCATGGACATCTCAAATTCGCTTTCCATGGTCTCCGCGAATTTAGAAGCATCATTATCTCTCGTTGCTCCAAAAACAATGTCATCGACATAGATTTGAGCAACTATGAAATTGTTTTGATAATGCTTCACAAAGAGAGTCCTGTCAGCTCCCCCTCGAGTGTAGCCCTTTTCCAAAAGGTGCTTTGTCAACCTTTCGTACCATGCTCGCGGTGCTTGTTTCAGACCGTAAAGAGCCTTTTTCAGACGAAAAACATGGTTAGGTAGTTTATGATCCACAAAACCTTTCGGTTGAGCTACATAAACTTCCTCATTTAAAAATCCATTTAAAAAGGCGCTCTTAACGTCCATTTGAAATAATCTGATTTTAAAATGACAAGCGATCGCAAACAATATACGAATGGACTCGAGTCTAGCTACAGGGGCGAAAGTTTCATCAAAGTCTATACCTTCTACTTGAGAATAGCCTTGAGCAACTAACCTTGCTTTGTTCCTGATGATAGTACCTTCTTCGTTTTTCTTGTTCTTGAAGATCCATTTGGTACCTATCACATTGTGTTGCTTCGGAGGCTTCGTTAATTCCCAGACTTTGTTTCGCTCGAATTGATGGAGCTCTTCCTGCATTGCTTTAATCCAGTAATCATCTTGGAGAGCTTCATCAACATTCCTTGGTTCGATTTGAGATACATAGCATGCAAATCCGCAAACCAATTGTCTCCGTGTTCTAACTCCTTCTTGTGGATCTCCAATTATGTTCGATTCAGGGTGATCCTTGGAGATGCGTAACGTTTGAGGTAGAGGAGTAGGCGGAGGTACACGAGATGATTCCTGCACATCAGATAAGCTTGAAGAACCGTTAGATGCATCAACATTATTATCGAAAGAATTGTTAGAAGAAGATGCATTAGCAGGTGTATCATCATCAAGAGAGATATCGAGGGTAGATTTTTCAGATTCAAAATGAAAAGCTTCATCTACCTTAACATTTATCGATTCTACGATCGTCTTAGATTCTAAGTTAAAAACTCGATATGCTCTGCTGTTTGTAGAATAACCTAAGAAAATCCCTTCGTCACTTCGAGAGTCAAATTTTCCAAGATTTTCGCGATCACGTAAAATAAAACACCGACTCCCAAAGATACGAAAATATTTGATGTTAGGTTTTCTACAAAACCAAAGTTCATATGGTGTATTCAATGTCCCCGGGCGCAAATACACGCGATTGATAACATAAACAGCAGTGTTCACCGCTTCAGCCCAAAAATAAAAAGGTAAGTTCCGGCTGTGAAGCATAACACGTGCCATTTCCTGTACGACCCTGTTTTTGCGCTCGACTACACCATTTTGTTGAGGTGTGTAAGGTGCGGAGAATTCATGTTTAATGCCATTAGAAGTGCAAAAATCAATGAATTTGGAATTTATGAATTCCCCACCTCTATCACTCCTAACTCGAGTAATCCTATCATTCTTTTCTATCATAATACGATTGCAGATTTCGAGAAAAGAATCAAAGGTATCAGCTTTTTCTTTTAAGAAAGCTACCCAAGTATATCTAGAAAAATCATCAACCAACAAGAAAATATACCATTTACCTCCCAGAGATGGTTGACGAGTTGGCCCCATTAAGTCCATATGCAAAAGTTCCAAAGGCCGTTTTGTACCTATGTGGTTCAAATTCTTGTGTGCAGTCCTAGACTGTTTTCCCTTTTGGCAACCGCCACACACAAGGTTTTGTTCAAAAGAAAGTTTCGGAACCCCCTTGACCACATCTTTATTCGAAATTCTAGCAAGTTCCTTAAAGTTTATGTGACCTAGCCTTTCATGCCAAAGTGTTTCATTTTTCAAAGATGCTAGGTTACATTTTTCAGAAATCTTAGTAGGAACTACATAACAATTGTTTTCTGATCTAACCCCCTTTAAAAAGAAAGCATGGTTCATGTCAGTTACAGTGCATTTATCAGATGAAAAATTAACTGAATAACCACTATCACACAGTTGACTTATGCTTATGAGGTTAGTCTTAAGGCCATGAACAAATAACACATTATCTAGAACCGGGCCATCTGGAATAGCTACTGTTCCCTTTCCAACAATTTTGGAAGACCGACCATCTCCGAAAACAACAAGTCCTCCGGAGTTTTTCTCAAAAGTTTGAAAACAGTTTTTATCGCCGGTCATATGTCGGGAACACCCGCTATCCAGGTACCAAGACGAACTATCATATGCATGCAAAGAAACATTGGTAGCAAGACAAGGGAAGATTTCACCTTTGCGCACCCAAACCTTTTTGGAATGCGTCGGTAATGATCGTGCAGTTGATCTCCTAGGTGAGGGCGTCTTGCATGAAGAATAGCTGCTTCTGGATGATGTCGTCTTGAGCGGTGTACTACCAAGGTTCTTTTCCTTCAATTGAATTGCAGTTGATTTTCGAGGAATCGCCTTTTTGGTAGTCATTGCAAGAGGTGCTTGAGATGTGCGTTTGGCTTCCGTCTTGCAATTTCTTCTTATGTGCCCTGAAATGCCACAACGAAAACATACCTTGATTCTTGTCGATTCCGAGGAGGATGTAGTAGGTTTGTTGTCGTTGCTTGTCGTGAATTCCGGTGTCGGAGGAGGAGATACCGACTGAGGCACAAATACTGTACCACTCGAACTTGGAATGTCTCCAGTTTGAGTGTATCCGAGGCCGAACTTATTTCTTTGACCGAGACCAAGCAGTCTGTCCAACTTACTCCTTCCAGAAGAAAATCTCTTTAAGTCATCCTTCAGTTGGCGTATGGTCTCCGTCATTTCCAATTTTTCCTGTCGAGCCTCGCCGTTGAGCTTCAAGAAGTAATTCGCTTTGTTCACCATATCCATATAATTCTTCTCGAGTTGCTCATTGGACTCTTGAAGGGAAACATTTGTTTAATCAGATTGTCCCTTTCCACTTCAAGATCGGTTGAGATAGAGGTTACCCTTTTTACTTCATCTTCAAGATCCTGTAATCTCTCTTTCAACCCCTTGTTTTGCTTAGCCAGTTTCTTTGAATCCCTCAAAAGCTTATGGTAGGCTAAAACAAAATCTTCACCTTCCGAATCATCTGATTCATCGTCCGTTGCAATCTTTTCAACAGTGGAGTTGGACAATGAGTCGGATGTACTTGCCATTAAGCACATGAAGGGTGAAGATGTAGTGGACGCGTGGAAAGCTGTCGCGTTGTCTTCTTCATCACTTGAGGATGACTCATTTGACGTGGAGTTGTCATCCCAAGTAACGACTTGCATCGCTTTCTTCTTAGCCGGATTCTTGTTGGGACATTCCGTTGCAATGTGGCCGTAGCCTCGACATTTGAAGCACTGAACTTGTCCCTCAGAACTTTTCTTATCCTTTGAGAAGTTCTCTTGCTTTCTTGACTTGTAATTGAAGGACCCTTGCCTTTCTTCGACTTTCCGAAGGATGGAGTTTTGCTTGAATTTCCCCTTCGAAAGTTGCGGCGAAACTTCCTTGTCAAGAGAGCGAGCTGCTTCTCAAAGTCCTCCATAGAAAGGTTCTCGTCGTCGTCCGAGGAGGATGAATCCGCGTCTTCTTCTTTAGTTGATTTCAATGCGTAACCTGAAGACTTAGAAGAGGATGCCTTTCCAGAAGAATAGTTAGTAGGAAAAGTCATTTCATAAGTTTGTAAAGCACCTACTAATTCTTCTACACGCATTTCGTCCGGGTGTTTAATTGTTTCAATGGCTGCGACCTTCGGGCGAAATCGTTCAGGAAGAGTTCTTAGAATTTTTCTTACAACTTTAAATTCTGGAATCTTCTCTCCCAAGTTAGCACATGAGTTCACGATATCTTGCAATCGTGTGTAATAGTCAGTGAAGGATTCATTCTCTGCCATAGAGATAGAGTCAAACTTGCTCGTGAGCATTTGCAGTTTCTGAATCTTCACTAGGTTAGTTCCCTCATGCGTAACTTGAAGAACATCCCAGATTTCTTTCGCAGTCTCACATGCCGAGACGCGAGAGAACTCAGTTTGTGACAAAGCATTAAATAGAGCATTAATCCCTTTGCCATTGTAAGAAGATAAGTCTATCTCTTCCTTGGTCCATTTCGACCTAGGTTTTAAGGTGCGAACATCATCTAAAATTTCAGTTGGATTAGACCATCCTAATTCAATTGATTGCCACACCCTTTCGTCGATGGAAATTAAAAAGGCTTTCATCCGTACTTTCCAGTACGCATAATTTGTTCCATCAAAGAAAGGGGGTCGATTGATGTTTCCACCTTCAACCATTGTTTACAACCCTATTCCCGCTCTGATACCACTTGTTGGGTTTAGGTTAATAAGGATCTAAATAGGGGAAAAAACACCTAGAGGGGGGTGAATAGGTGTAAACAATAAACACTCAAAAAATCATTGCGCAAATAAACCCAATGCGGAAAAATAAAAGAACACGCAAGATTTTTACGTGGAAAAACTCCAAACCGGAGTAAAAAACCACGGGACCGATAACACGGCGAAATCCACTAGAATTAACACACGTACAAGGTGATATAACGTACTCACAGACGACTCAACCTTTTACCATACGCTCCTAGTAGATCTTCTCCGCTCGCTCCACGACGCTTCTCGAATCCACGATCCGCGCCCAACGCTGAATCCACAGCGTCCAACGTCGAGTCCACGACGTCCAACCGAATCCACGGTCTTCACCCAATGGCACGCTTCGAATCCACGAACGTACCTCGCTCCGAATCCACGAGAGCGGTTGCACCTTGAATCCACAAGGCCACGCGAGTCCACGCGCCGATTTTGGGGTAAATCGTTGTTTGTTTGGGTGGTGATGATCCGCCGAATACTTAGATTAAAGATAGATCGGAAATACCATCTAAGTATTCATTGATTTGATTCTACTCAAAATGTGAGTATGGAAAACCTAGAATCAAATCAATCAATATAGATGAAGAACCATAGAATAGATCTAATGATTTCCGTTCTTCTCTATATATGTGGATTTTTCTTTTCGGCTATCTTTTCTATTTCACGGATGCCCTAGAAATGAATAAGAGGGCTATTTATAGGTTAGAAACCCTAGGAAGAATATTCGGATCAAAAACAGCCTTTTCTGGAAAGAAATCCCGACGGCGATCCGGATTGGATTTGGCGATCCGGATTGCAGAAGCACAAATGACGGTTTCCAGAAAATTGCTTGTTCGGGATCCGGATCGTAGTCCACGATCCGGATC
>CM054935.1:5990098-6044792 GCA_029168755.2 Tillandsia fasciculata | reverse complement strand
TGCGAAAAATAACCCAATGCGGGAAAATAAATATGCAAGATTTACGTGGAAAACTCCGTCACAGGAGTAAAAAACCACGGAACCGATAACACGGCGAAATCCACTAAGATTAAACACGTACAAGGTGATTTACCGTAACCCTACGACTCAAGCTTTTCCATACGCTCCTAGTTGATCTTCTCCGCTCGCTCCACAACGCGCCTCGAATCCACGATTTGCGTCCAACTTCGAATCCACGAAGTCAAACGTCGAATCCATGACGTCCCACCGAATCCACGGTCTTCACCAATGTGGCACGTCTCGATCACACGAACGCGCCTCGTTCCGAGTCCACGAGAGCGGTAGCACCTTGAATCCACAGGGCCACGCGAATCCTCGTGCCGACTCTTGATAAAATCGTTGATTTATTTGGTGATGATCCTCCGAATACTTAGATCAAAGATAGATAAGGAAATACCATCTAAGTATTCTTCAATTTGATTCTACGAAAAATAGGAGTTTGGAAACCCTAGAATCAAATTGAACAATATAGATGAAGAAACATGAATTTAATCATGTTTTCCTTTCTTCTCTATATTTGTGAATTTTTCTATTATTTTTTTTTCTTAATCGATTTTTCGATTAATTCTCTGTTACTTGATTACCCTAAGAGATGAAATTAGGGTTTATTTATAGGTTAGAAACCTTTAGAAAGAGATAAACATCAAAAATTGACTTAACAGAATTTTTCCCGCACAGCGGTCCGGACTCGATTTGGCTGATCTGGACTGTCGTCTTTTTCTCAGCAATTTTCTGAAAAACGCCGTTCGGGGTCCGACTGAAACAGGTGAGGTCCGGACTGTTCATGCAATTTTATAGAAATTAAGGTTCGGGGTCCGGACTGAAACAGGGGTGGTCCGGACTGGAAAACCGCATGAACTAAACTATGTTCGGGGTCCGGACTGGAATGGTCTGATCCGGATCCTGAACATCCAATATGTCCAGTTTTTTATTTTTATGCAGTGAAAACTTATACAAGTGTTTATAAACTACACAAATGTATTCGGATCACCAAAATTATTTAGTTAAATGTACCTGATCATTCCGAATCCATTCTTCTTGAGATTGATGTAGTTGATCCATAATTCTCCATCTTCAATTTTCAAGACTTCTACCACTTCACGAAATATGCCAAAACAAAATCCTTAACATACCGATACTCACCCGAATCAGTATCGGTACTCAACAAATCAGCACCAATATACGGTGTGAGTTCCGCAAAACCATAATGTGGGTTTCTTCTCCACGCACTAGAGTTCCGGTACCCCCATTTAGTACCAATATTCAATTCAAAATCTATAGTTTTTGTAGATTTGAACTCTTGAACCCCATTTTCGAGTCGAAAGCATTCAATTAACTCTCAATCACCTTTGAAACTATTATAATTGCTTCCCGTCCATACTACTAAATAGAACTTTTGCAAATTTGCAAAAGTTCAGCGCATCACATCCTCCCCTCCTTAGAAGGGAGTTGGGCATATACTTGCAGAATAAAGACACATGGAACACATTGTATACTCTCGCTAAGTTTGGAGGTAGTGCAACTTTATACACCACTTTGCCAATCCGCTCCAACACCTCAAGGGTCCAATGTAGCGACAACATAGCTTTCCCTGCATTCCAAATTGCTTCACACCCCTTGTAGGCGATACCTTCAAGAGCACATGATCTCCAACGTTAAATGTCAAATCGCGTCGCCGTTTGTCGGAGTAGCTCTTTTGCCGACTCTATACCATCAATAGTCGTTGACGTGCAATTCTCATTTTCTCCTCGGCCTCTTGTACAATGTCCGTGTCCAAGGTAGTTCTCTCTTGGATCTCACTCCAATACAATGGAGATCGACACTTTCTGCCATACAACGCTTCATAGGGTGCCATCCCAATGCTTACCTGGAAGCTATTTTTGTAGGCAAACTCTGCCATTAGCAAGTATTATTGCTAACCGGTTTCGTAATCCAGGAACACGCCCACAACATATCCTCAAGGATTTGATTAGTCCTCTCCAATTGCTAGGCACTTTGAGGATGATATATTGTGCCAAAATCGAGGCATGTCGCAAGAGCCTTATCGAGACTCTTCTAGAATTGTGAAATGAATTGGGAATCCCGATTCGAGGTAATCGACATCAACACACCATGGAGGTGCATAATCTCATCAATGTATATCTATGCTAGTTTATCCCGTGACTACGTAGTGTGGATCGATAAGAAATGAGCCGACTTCATCAACTGGTCCACACCACCCAAACTGCATCGTGGTTCGCTTGCGACTGGGGCAAGCCCACGATGAAGTCCATATTGATATTCTCCCACTTCTAAATGGGTATAGGTAGACTTTATAATTTTCCTACTAAAAGTTGATGCTCCACCTTTACTTGTTAACACACTAGGAAGTGAGCCACAAAGCGCCAAACATATCCTTTCATACCCGGCTATCGAAAGTATGTCTTCAAGTCCTTATACATTTTAATTGGTACCACTCGGATTGATGGTATATGGAGATTGATATGCTTCTTTCAAGATCTCTTCCTGTATCTCTGGGTCACCAGGTACACACTTCCGACCTCGAAACCTCAAGACTCCCTCAAAGTCCAAGCTAAAACCCTCTGCACGCCCGCCCTGGATGTCAAACCGCACCTTTTGGAGCTTTTCATCTAAGGTTGTTTCTCCTTGATCTTCTCCAATAAGGTGGGTTGTACTCTAAGTGTCATGAGTTTTTTTCTAGCGTTGGATGCAACAACCTCCAAATTGAAATGTCATATTTCCTCCTGAAGCGACGTTTGACTAGTGATCAACATGGCGAGATTTTCCACGAACTTTCAACTTAGAGCGTTCGTCACCACATTTGCCTTTCTCGAGTGGTAGAAGATTGTGACTTCGTATTCCTTCAGTAGCTCCAACCACCGATGTTGTCTCAGATTCAACTCTTTCTGAGTGAATAGGTAATCGAGGATTTGTGGTTCATGTAGATCTCACAAATCTCACCATATTTGTGTCCCCACAACTTTAGAGCAAAGATCACCGTGGCTAATTCGAGGTAATGTGTGGGATAGTGTAGAGTTATTTAGGATCCACAAGGATCTAAATAGGTACTATCAAACACCTAGAGGGGGGTGAATAGGTGTAATATTATAAAAACCAATCTCAGTGCAAAAATAAAAATAATGCGGAAAATAAAAATCAACACACCGAGATTTACGTGGAAACTCCAATCCAGGAGAAAAACCACGGGACCAACACGCAATAACAATCCACTAAGAATAGAAGAATAACAAGGTGATTACCGACTCCACGGACTCAACCCCTCCTTCAGCTTCTTCGGACCTTGCGCTGACCGGTTGGATATCCACGCAATAACAATCCACTAAGAAAAGAAGAATAACAAGGTGATTACCGTCTCCACGGATTTAACCCCTCCTTCAACTTCTTCGGACCTTGCGCTCCACCGTTTGCACGTCCACTGCACACGTTCGAATCCACGAACGCCACTCGAATCCACGAGCACACGTTTCGAATCCACGAAACGCCTTCAACACACCGAATCCACGATGCCACGTCGAATCCACGACGCAAACTCAGCCGGTAAGAATATTGGCTTCGATGGTGATCCTTTGCTTAGATTATCAATGAAGATCCATGGGAAAAAATCTCTAAGCAAAGATTAGATCAATTCGACAAAAGATATGTTCTTGAAAGAACCATCGAATTGACCTAAAAGAGGCTATAAAGAAGAACGATAAAAACCTAGCCTCTAGGGTTGCTCTCAAGTGTTTTATAAATTGATCGGCCGTGCTCCCACGTTTTTGAGAAACCCTAAATGTCTATTTATAGTTTAGAAACCTTTGGAAAGAGATAAGAATCAAAAACATACCTTATCTGGAATTTTTCAGGACGGCGATCCGGATCGGATTACTGCGATCCGGATCGTCGTAACGAGATTGACGATTCCAGAAATCCAAGGGTTCGGGATCCGGATCGCAAGGCCCGATCCGGATCGTTCATGAATTTCAGCAACATCCAATGTTCGGGATCCGGATCAGAATAGGCTTGGATCCGGATTGGATTTGCACATGAACTAATACCCTTCGGGATCCGGATTGGATCATCTGATCCGGATCCTGAACATGTCCCATGTCCAGTTTTTGATTTTTATGCAATTAAAAATTCATCCAAGTGTTTCTACACTATAAGAAAGTATTCGGATCACCAAAATTATTTAGTTAAACATACCTGATCCTTTTGAATACTTTCTTCTTGAGATTGATGTAACTGATCCACAATTCTTCATCTTCAATCTTCAAGACTCAAGACACTGAGTGTCAACTTGAGCTCTTGTTGAATCTTCTCTAAGTCTTTGATTGCTGATTGACAATTTGATCCCTTTAAGACTCCGACTCAACTCACTGACTTGACTCACGAAATATGCCAACACCAAAATGCCGTAACAATCTCCCCCTTTGGCAATTTCGTGACAAAACCCAAAAATACATAAAACGCTCAAGTCACTCATCTTAAACCAAAAAATCGAAATTCAATGTCATCACCAAAACATTGATTTTCTTTGCGTGAAAGATCCAATAAATACAAAATTACATTTGAACCAAACAGTCCTAGAACATACTCTATGACTTAGGACTTGGAGTCTTAAAGTGATGTAATTCCTGCAAAACAAAACTCCAAACAAAATCAAACGTTAGTCGTTAGAAATTAAAATCCTACATTTGATTCGTCCTTTTGGTTCTTTTGTTTTTCGGCTCTTTCAATCTTTTCTTTATCTCCCCCTATCTTGAGCATCTCTAACATGTTCTCCATGTTCTCCATGTTCTTGAGCATCTATGTTCTCCCCCTTTGTGATACGATCATCATTTTCGTTCTCCCCCATTTTTCCATTTTCGTTTGTCCTCTCTTGATGATCTCATCTCCGTCATTTCTCTTCTCCCCCTTTTTGTCACAAATTGTCAAACAGTGAACATACTAGACAAAAGGAAATTAGTTCATAGAGAAAGAGAGATAAAAGCTCAGTTCCGGTATATAACAAAAATGCAGATTGCGTACCGGTACCAGAAAGCAAAAATCAAATAATTTCTTGAAACAAATCCAGATTTTGGAAACTTTTCAAATACCGATTTGTATTCCATCAAGAAATCCATTTAAGTGCTTTGAAGAACAATGAATTCACATAGATGTCATTCAATCCAAATTTCTTTCATTAGAATAATTTAGAAAAATAAAAACCAGAAAGAGTATGTAAGCACTTTAGCGCATCAACTTTAAACAAAAGTCATCGTTTCATGCAACAAGAAATAGATTATACCAAATCTATCAAAAATACTCAAAAATGAAACGAAAATTTATGAAAATTAAAACTCTTAAAGTTGAACAACTTCAATTACATCTAACATGATCTTATGCGTAATGCCTTTATCAAATCATCAATTTTGGTAAAGAAAATGAAATACCAAGATCAATAGATGTTTGAAATCCCAGATAAGTTAGATAATATATCTAGACAATCTGTTGAAGGAGTGGCTCTTTGAGCATCTTTTATCAAAAATCCCACCTTATACCAACCATGAAATATGACTGAGTCAAGTATTTCAATATGCATTTCATCAACATTTTTAAACAAAAATTTGCTTTGCATACATGGGTATCTTTTTCTTTTTCTTTTTCTCCATGTGGTGGTAGTTTTCACACTCCTCATTGGGATGTAACTCTTTCCACATCTTTTGAGCATTTTACTTTTCTTTGACTCCCCCTCAATTGGCTATCAATTATTTAATATATAAGGTATTCAACCAAAAATTGATCTCGCATTCATACTCGACTAAGCAATCAAATATGATAATGACTATACCAAGAGATCATTGAGAGAGAAATTGACTTTGATCACTTAAAAGATGAATTAATTAACATAAATGATCATTGCAACATTGAAATATTATGATATCAAAAGCATAATAAATTTCTAAATGCGTGAAAGGATGCAATTAAAGTCAATTTAACCAATGCTCAATTAAACAACTCCTCTAATGAAGTGTCTTCAAGATTATGATTATGGAGTCAAGTTGATAATCCAAGTAAAATTAATTTGGAGTGAATGAACGTGAAGCCCTTTTTATTCAATGCACTTGTTCGTTAAAAACCCTTTTGTTCAAAAACAAAGTATAAAAACAAAGAGCATTGAAAAACATGTAATGCAAAGATTAAGAAAAATATGAAGGGAAAACCAATCAAAGCATTACATACAGTCATAAGCTATTTAGAACTTAAGACAAGGAAAGATATCACCTTTCCGAATCCAAAATCGCTGGATTTTGGGTTGTCTTGATTCGTTGTGGCCGGGGGTTGTCCGCTTTGACTGTTGATCCACCTTAGGTCTTTGCCTCGCAATGATCCACTTGTATGATTGATGTTGTGGCTCGGACCTTTGGTGGGTTGAGTGAACTCCTTTGACTTGATGTGTCTTTTGATTCCGTTGAGTCCGCTCCGTAGATGAAGTTGCCGAAGGATTTTTCTTTCTCTTTTTCGGGCAATTCTTCACCAAATGTCCTTCAAGTCCACATAGGTGACAAGTTCTTCCTTTCAATTTCATTGTGGAACTTGAAGCATGCACAGTTTGGTCCTTTTTAAATCCCAAACCAACCTTGCTTGTTTGACCTAATCCGGACATACAATCTAGTTTCTTGGAACCGGTTGAAAGCCTTTGTATGTCGGATTTGAGTTCATGAACTTGCTTGGTCAAAGCTTGGTTGGTGACATGAATCTCTTCAAACTGCTTTTCAAGAAAACCAATCTTGTCCATATATGATTTAACGTTTGTCTCCGATTGGTTTAGCTTTTCTTGGAGGATTTTATTGTTATCCAATAAAAGCCTCGTTCCTCCTCGAGATCATGAAGTTTGATCTTTAAAGCTTGATTCTCGTCTTGAACTTCAAGTCGTTGCTTCCTCAACTTCTTGATATGCTTGGCCATCTTCTTTGATTCCGCAAGAAGTTGTTGGTATGCCTCAACGAGTTCTTCTTCGTCCGACTCCCCCTCACTTGATGACTCTCCTCCGGATGTTGATGTTTCATGCAAAATCAAAGGAATAGAGTCAGTGACTAAAGATGATAAGCACAAATTAGAAGAGGGAATTTGAGAGGCATGAAAAGCAACAATTTTTTCTTTTTCCTCTTCACTTGAGGTCGATTCATCGAAACTAGAATCGTCCCAAGTTTTTGCTTGCAAAGCCTTCTTTTTGTATGATTTCTTAGAAGGACAATCCGTTGAAATATGGCCGTAGCCTTTGCATCGATAACATCGGATTTCCCCTTCGAAATCATCTTTTTCTTTTTCTTTAGAAGGTTTTGCAACGCCTTTGAGTTTAGAGGATTTAGAACCCGATGATCCTTTAGATGGTTTCGTGGATGAAGATCCATCGGTTCGATTCTTCCAAAATTTCCGACGAAATTTCTTTGTGATCCGCGCCAATTGTTCTTCAAAATCGGCAAAAGAGATTTCATCGTCGGAACTCGATTCGTCATCTTCTTCCTTTGTTGATTTGAATGCAATACCTGTAAGCTTAGAAGAAGACTTGGAAGAATTTTGATTAGTAGGAAAAGTCATCTCATAAGTTTGTAAAGCACCTACTAATTCCTCTACACTCATCTCATCCGGATGACTAACGGTTTCAATGGCGGTAACCTTTGCCCTAAACCGTTCCGGAAGAGTCCGAAGTATCTTTCTTACAATTTTCGACTCCGGGATCTTTTCTCCTAAATTAGCACATGTATTAATTACATCTTGAAGTCTAGTGTAATAATCTGTAAACAATTCATGCTCTTCCATATGAATAGAGTCAAATTGACTTGTAAGCATCTGGAGCTTTTGAATTTTTACAAGATTAGTACCCTCATGTGTAATTTTGAGAATATCCCAAATTTCCTTCGCGGTTTCACACGCGGAAATTCTTGTAAACTCAGTCGAGGAAAGAGAATTATATAAAGCGTTCATACCTTTCCCATTGTAAGAAGATCTTTCGATTTCCTCTTTAGACCATCTAGAGCGAGGTTTTGGGGTAGTAGAATTTCCTACTTCCTCAACCGGATGCACCCAACCGTATTCAACGGTTTGCCATACCCGCTCATCAATAGAGATGAGAAAAGCTCTCATCCGCACTTTCCAATATGCATAATTGGTCCCATCAAAAAGAGGAGGTCTAAAAATATTACCACTTTCACCCACATGATAGATAAACCTAAAACCCGCTCTGATACCAATTGTAGAGTTATTTAGGATCCACAAGGATCTAAATAGGTACTATCAAACACCTAGAGGGGGGTGAATAGGTGTAATATTATAAAAACCAATCTCAGTGCAAAAATAAAAACAATGCGGAAAATAAAAATCAACACACCGAGATTTACGTGGAAACTCCAATCCAGGAGAAAAACCACGGGACCAACACGCAATAACAATCCACTAAGAATAGAAGAATAACAAGGTGATTACCGACTCCACGGACTCAACCCCTCCTTCAGCTTCTTCGGACCTTGCGCTGACCGGTTGGATATCCACGCAATAACAATCCACTAAGAAAAGAAGAATAACAAGGTGATTACCGTCTCCACGGATTTAACCCCTCCTTCAACTTCTTCGGACCTTGCGCTCCACCGTTTGCACGTCCACTGCACACGTTCGAATCCACGAACGCCACTCGAATCCACGAGCACACGTTTCGAATCCACGAAACGCCTTCAACACACCGAATCCACGATGCCACGTCGAATCCACGACGCAAACTCAGCCGGTAAGAATATTGGCTTCGATGGTGATCCTTTGCTTAGATTATCAATGAAGATCCATGGGAAAAAATCTCTAAGCAAAGATTAGATCAATTCGACAAAAGATATGTTCTTGAAAGAACCATCGAATTGACCTAAAAGAGGCTATAAAGAAGAACGATAAAAACCTAGCCTCTAGGGTTGCTCTCAAGTGTTTTATAAATTGATCGGCCGTGCTCCCACGTTTTTGAGAAACCCTAAATGTCTATTTATAGTTTAGAAACCTTTGGAAAGAGATAAGAATCAAAAACATACCTTATCTGGAAATTTTCAGGACGGCGATCCGGATCGGATTTACTGCGATCCGGATCGTCGTAACGAGATTGACGATTCCAGAAATCCAAGGGTTCGGGATCCGGATCGCAAGGCCCGATCCGGATCGTTCATGAATTTCAGCAACATCCAATGTTCGGGATCCGGATCAGAATAGGCTTGGATCCGGATTGGATTTGCACATGAACTAATACCCTTCGGGATCCGGATTGGATCATCTGATCCGGATCCTGAACATGTCCCATGTCCAGTTTTTGATTTTTATGCAATTAAAAATTCATCCAAGTGTTTCTACACTATAAGAAAGTATTCGGATCACCAAAATTATTTAGTTAAACATACCTGATCCTTTTGAATACTTTCTTCTTGAGATTGATGTAACTGATACACAATTCTTCATCTTCAATCTTCAAGACTCAAGACACTGAGTGTCAACTTGAGCTCTTGTTGAATCTTCTCTAAGTCTTTGATTGCTGATTGATAATTTGATCCCTTTAAGACTCCGACTCAACTCACTGACATGACTCACGAAATATGCCAACACCAAAATGCCGTAACAGATAGTTCTTTTCATAACTTTTAATTGCCGAGAGGCATAGGCTATCTATCACCTTCTCCTGTTACATCAAGACACGCCCAAAACTTCTCTTGGAGGCGTCATTATATCCCACAATTCCTTTCCCCACGGTAGGCAAAGCGAGAATTGGAGCCGATGTCGTCTTGTCTTTAAAAAGTTGAATACATTTGTTGCATGTATCGCTCAAGCTAAACTTGGCTCCCTTGCCTGTAAGGCCCATAAGTGGAGCGGTAATTTTAGAGAACACCTTTACGAACCGCCTATAATACATCGCAAGCCCGACAAAACTTTGAATTTTGGTAACTTTGGTGGGTCGGGGATAATCATTGATCGCCTCCACTTTCTTGTGATCGAATAAGGCCCCAAATTCAGAAATGACGTGGACCAAGAATGCCACTTCACAGAGCCAAAATTCGTATTTCTTCAACTTCGCAAATAGCCTCCACTCCTGAAGCACTTGCAAGACTTATCTAAGATGTTCCTCATACTCCTCATCACTTTGAGAGCAGATCAATATGTCGTCAATGAAAATCATGACAAATCGGTCTAAGAATGGTTAAAAGATGTGTTTTCTAAGATTCATGAAAGCCGACGGGGCATTAGTAAGCCCGAATGGCATTACGGTACATTCATTGTGATCGTAATGCATCCTAAAAGCCATCTTGTATACATCCTCCGGGTTCACTTTCATTTGGTGGTATCCTGATTGAAAATCAATCTTCAAAAAATATCTGTGACCCTTGTAAACTGATCAAAGAAATCATCGAATTGTGGGAGTGAATACTTGTTCTTGATGGTAATTTTGTTAAGCTCCCAGTAATCTACACATAACTGCAAGAATTTGTCCTTCTTCCTTATGTATAACACCAGGGCTCCCCACAAGGAGACACTAGGCTTGATGAAGCCATTGTCCAAAAAGTATTGCAATTGTGCCTTAAGCTTCTTCAACTATGGCGGTGCTATCTGATACGCTGAGTATGATATGTTATGCTAAAATCGAGGCCTGTCCCAAGAGTTATATGGAAACTCTTCTAGAACTGCGAGACGAACTGGGGATCTCGATCCGAAATAATAGACACGGATACTCCATGTAGGCGCATGATCTTATCAATGTACAACTGCGCCAACTTGTCTCTTGACCACGTGGTGTGAATCAGCAAGAAATGTGTCGCCTTAGTCAATGGATCCACCACCACCCATATCGCGTTGTGGCCCACTTGTGATCTCGAGAAGCCCACGATGAAGTCCGTCGCGATATTCTCCCACTTCTAAATAGGTACATCTATACTCTGAAGTTTACCTGCCGGAAGTCGATGCTCTGTTTAACTTGATCGCACACTAGGCATTGAGCCACATAGCGCACAACATCTTTCTTCATACCCGGCCACCAGAAATGCATCTTCTGATCTTTATATATTTTGGTGTTGCCAAGGTGTATGGTATACGGGGATCGGTGTACCTCTTGGACTATCTCACCTTGAATTTCCTCGTCATTGGGCACACACAACCGACCTCGAAACTTCAAGACTCCCTCTGAGTCCACACTGAAATCCACTACGCGCCCACCCTCGATGTCAAACTGTGCCTTTTGGAGCTTTTCATCTAAGATTTTCTTTTCCTTGATCCTCTCCAATAAGGTGTGGGTTTCACTCTTAGTGTCATAAGGGTCGTTGGAGCGCCGGGAGTAACCACTTCTAATCCAAACCGCCGCATTTCTGCTTGCAGTAGAAACTGATCAGTAATCATCATGGCGAGATTCTCTATTGATTTTCTGCTCAACGCATTGGCCACCACGTTTTCTTTCCCCGGATGGTATATGATACGAACGTCATAGTCCTTTAGTAGCTCAAGCTACCGACGCTGCCTTAGATTCAACTCCTTTTGAGTAAATAGATACTCGAGGCTTTCATGATTTGTGTAGATCTCACAGTGCTCGCCATATAGGTAATGCCGCCATAACTTCAATGCAAAGATAACTGCGGCAAGTTCGAGGTCGTGGGTGGGGCAGTTCTTTTTATAGCTCTTCAACTATCGGAGGCATAAGCTATAACATTCTCCTCTTGCATAAGTACACACACCAAACCACTCACCAACGCATCACTATACACCACCAAATTCTTCCCTGCAGTGGGTAACGCGAGGATGGGAGCCGATGTCAACTTTTTCTTAGAAAGTTGGAACCATTTATTGCACTCATCACTCCAAATAAATTTTGCTCCTTTCCTCGTGAGGCCGGTAAGCGGAGCAGTAATTTTGGAAAACCCCTCCACAAACCACCTATAATACCCCGCAAGCCCGACAAAGCTTCGGATCTTGGTAACATTTGTTGGTCGGGGCCAATCTCTGATTGCTTCAATTTTCTTGGGGTCCACTAACACCCCTGTGTCAAAGATCACGTCCCAAGAATGACACTTCCTAGAGCCAAAATTCGTATTCCTTCAACTCTGTGAATAGCCTCCACTCCCAAAGCACTTGCAATACTTGTCGAAGATGCTCCTCGTGCTCCATGTCAGATCGAGAGTAGACCAAAATATCATCAATGAAAACCACGACAAATCGGTCTAGAAACGGTTGGAAGATGCAATTCATTAAATCCATGGATGCCACCGGGGCATTTGGTCAACCCAAACGGCATTACTATGAACTTATAGCGTCCATATCGCGTCCTAAAAGCCATCTTGTTCACATCCTCCGACTTTATTTTTAACTGATGGTATCCTGATTAAAGATCAATCTTCGAAAATACCCAGAAATCTTGCAATTGATCGAACTGGTCATCAATTCTCGGCAATAGATATCAGTTCTTGATTATCACTTTGTTGAGTTCTTGATAATCCACACATAACCGCAAAGACCCATCCTTCTTTCTCACGAATAACATCGGGGCTCCCTAAGGAGACAAACTTGGCCTGATGAAGCTCTTATCAAGCAAATCTTTCAACTGAGCCTTTAGATCCTTCAACTCTAAGAGGAACTCAATCTCCCGGTCCTCTGGCATACCCGATAGCTCCGCGAAAAATACATCTGGATACTTCCGCTCCATATGAATATTCTCCATTGCCATTTCCTCCTTCCGCTCCTCTACTATGGTGGCCAAATAGGCCACGCACCCACCATTGATTACCTTTTCGGCTCGAGACGTGGAGACCGTCATAGCGAACAGTGAGCTCCTACATCCATTGTAGACGAACTACTTCTGTCCCTGTTCCCGAAAGGTGATGACTCAACTCTCGTAATCGATTGTGGCATAATACTTCGAGAGCAAGTCCATCCCTAACACCACATCAAACTCCCACAATCGCCTTAAGACCAAGAAGTCCACTTGCATAATCCAATTGCCTATCCGCACAGGATAGGCGGGGGTGTACTCGGTGACCATAAATGAGTGCTCTGGCACTTGCATCACCGCATACCCTCAGTCTTAAATACCTCTAACCCGTATGTCATGGCAAAAGACCTACTAATGAATGAATGTGATGCACCTATATCAAGAAAAATCCTGCATCGAACATCGTTAATACTTATTATACCTGCCAAGACGTCGTCCACTGCCGGCTCCTCGGTGGCTGGTGAGATATTGATGGTCTCTCACCATATGGGGTTCGTGATGCCCCCGTGTTCTACCTCAGGGCAAATGGTACTGAAGTGGTGGACGGGGTTGGAGACGCGCCCCTGTAGCACTCATATGCCATGTGGCTTGGCCGGCCACAGCAAAAGTACCTCCCATGGAGTTTCTCGCACTGCGACGCTCGATGCGACCCTCCGTAAATAACGCACTTCTCGAGGGTCGTGGGTTAACGAGACCCCCGAGAATGTGACTACTAATGAGGGTGTTTAGGGGGCCGCTTGGAGCTGGACTGCCCCCTGGAACCACCCATCTACCTCTTCTTGTCCTTTACTTTCTCCTTCTCACACTACAACAAAATTAGGTTATAGGGACACATGTTTGTGACACTTTTTGCAAGTGTCCCATTTATAGTCCATCTATATCCAAAAGTAGGTTATGGGGACACATTTTTGGGACACATTATAGTAATGTGTCGCTATACACCTAGCGGCGGCACATACAGCGACACTAATAACAAGTGTCGGTATTTTTTTCAGCAGTATTTTTTTTAATTTTTAGCAACACTTAAAAGTGTCACATAGCATAGTTTTGTTATAGTGTCATGGGCCTCGCGCTGCTGGCGCACTACGGCCTCACCTCACTCGACAAGACGGGAATGGTCTACAATCTCTCTATAGGTCGCAATGTTTAGCAGCTAGACCTTCGCATAGATGCTGGGTCGAAGGCCCCGCTCGAAACACCGCACTTTGTCCCACTCGATGCGCACAACAGAGGGAAGGCAACTAAAGATACGTGAGAACTCTTACTCATACTCTGGAACCGTACAATTCCCCTGCTTTAGGTCCTTAAAATCATCATTCATTTGCTGTTTGGCGCTATCAGAGTAGTAAGTAGCAAATAAAAGTCCACAAAACTCATCCCAAGTCGGTGGAGGCAAGGCAGCATCGGCCCACCTCGCTCGCTCGGCCTTCTACCATCGGTGTGCCATCTTGTCAAATAAAGGGACCGCTAGTGGAACTTGGTCCCTATCCGGCATCCAGAGGTTCTTGATCAACTACTCCATGGAGTCGACCCATGACTCCACTATCATCGGGTCTGAGCCCTCACCGCTAATCATCGGCGGATTGAAATTTTTGAAGTTGGCAAGGCTCTCCATCGCCCTCTCCTACTTCGCCTTCAGGGCCTCATACTTGGCTTCATATGTGCCCGAGTCGGCCCGCCGGGGCATCTCCCTAGTGTCCCCAACTAATGGTGTAGGGCGAGCCGACATAGGTTCTACCGCCATTGCCACTCCCTCTACCATGGCCCCCAGATGCGGCGATGATGTGCGCTCATGCGTCATCTGTGTAGCCTCAGCTTACTATGCAATCATCTCCTGGAGTGTGACACCACAACTTCCTAGAGGGTCACCCATCCTAGAACTATTTCGGCTCTAGCACGCTCAACCCTCTTAACCTCTTGGGTCCTGCTACCACCCAAAATGCTATAGCCGGGTTAAGAGGTTTAGCCCTTTTTTATACTTTATATATAGGACTAATCCACATCCTGGGAGTGTAACATTCTTCCCCCCTTTAAGCCCTGACGTCCTCGTCAGGCTCAAAGACACTCACAAGCACTAAGCGATGTGAGACTCGTCTCGCTAGCCTTAGTCGACCTTGTGGAGAGCTGCACTCCACCCACAACCGTGATTAGTCAGGGAGCCTCGCTCTACCAGCTATGTAATCTTGGCTCAGCGGAGAGTCATCTCACATTTTCGACTGGTGAATGGCTCTGATACCAACTGTGACACCCCAGCTTCCCAGGGGGTCACCCATCCTAGAACTAGTCTAGCTCTAACACGCTCAACTCTTTTAATCTTTTGGGTCTTGCTACCACCCAAAATGCTATAGCCGGATTAAGAGGTTTAGCCCTATTTATACCTTATATATAGGATTGTTGGGGCCGAAAATGTCGGTCGCCGATCGGCCCCGGGGTGTTCGTTTGACCCTTTGAATGTGAATGTGCCGCATGCCAATGGATCAAGCGATCGGACCGAGAAGGGATCTGCTCGGCCGGGTTCTCCCCATTCAACTCTCACGTCCATTCGACTTAGATTAGCCGAATCGGGATATAGAGGTGGGGAAAGGCTAAGTCTGGCCTAGAGTAGCCGACTTAGAGAAAGAGACAAATAATTGACACGACTAAGAAGCCGATTAGGAATTATATTGCTTAGAAAGGGGATACAAGGAGGAGAAAAGGGATAGAAATTACAAGTAATCTACTCCTAGGAAATACGATAAATTTATCTAGGAAAGCAGTAAATGCAAATATAAAAGATATGAAAAGCAGGGGGGTGGCCCTGGCTTATGAGGTTGCAGGACACCTTCTTCTTCGATGGTTCGGGTATTTATACATTCCCGCACCATGTGTATAATCGCCGATTTGAATGATTGGTGTGATTTAGGAAGAATCATCGAAAAATTCTCAACTACTTCCTTTTGAATTGATTCTCCTTAATAGGATAGTAACTATTTTTTCTGTCTAGGTTCTTCCTTTAATTATTGCACTGAAGCGTGATCCTCGACGCTTTCCAATTAGGGCGCCGCTTGCCGTTTCGAGAGCTGTTACGAGATTCGCGCCCCAAATCTCGTACACTTTCTTTTCGAGGTCTTCCCTTTTTCGGCTCAAGCCACCGAAGGTTGGTCCTAACTTTTGCCTTCTTCGTCGCTTGACTAGAGCGGCCGGCCCGATGGTCGTCGAAATCGACCTTAGATGAGGAGGGGGATCCTCTTCGGTTGCTTCTCCTATCGGTTGATGTCTTTAGCCGTTGGCGTATGTCGAGTGCTGTGTTCCCACACGACTGAGATAGTCAGGATCAGAACGCGGATCCTTTTTTGGTTGACTCACTCCTCCGTCAGCCGATGTCTTTCAGCCGGTAGTTAACGCCACATGTCACTCCCTCCCGTGGTAGAAAAATCTGGTCTCAACAAGGACTAATTCACATCCTGGGGGTGTCACATGGAGCCTTTGGATCTGCTTCACCTGGCGCTTCGATGCCTTCTCTTGACGCTAAGCAGCTTCCTCCTGACGACAGGAAGCCTCCTACTATCGACGTGAGGCCTCCGCCTGCTACTGGACCACGCCAATGAGCGCGGCCACTTATTCGCGCAGCTCGCTAGACGCTGAGCTCTCCGACGGCTCCACTCGCGTCAACCGGGTCTCCTTGCATGGTGCCTTTGCTTTCTGCACACCACAACAAAAATATTAGTTCAAATCCAACAATTCAGACTGAAGTGAAATTAAAACCGAACAAAAGGTCCGTCGACCTAATCATGCGAAAGCCCATGGGGGATACTTCCTCTCACTCCCAACATTGTGTTGTCGACCGCCCAACATATTGTTAGTAAGTAGAAGTCCATTTTCCTCGGTCCATCCCCAATATCCATTTTGGGAACATCACAATACCAAATCATGACTTTCACCTAAAGTCCACACACACTCACGTGCCTAGTCCCTAGGGTGTCACTGTCACGCCCCGGGGTCGAAACTGCAACCCGGGCTCGCCAACAGATCCGCCACCCATACGAAAAACCCTGCATAGGCGAAAAGTCCAACCTGTAAAAGTATCATCTAACAACTAAACAGATATCAGAGCTGAAGAAAAACTGTTGTAAACAAAATCTAAACCACTATACAACTGAAAAATAAAAGTACAACATCCATCTCCCAAAAATAAGATGATACAATAATCCGGTCCACCGAAACTGTATACAAGTAAAGACCACCTATACAACATCTATGAATCCAAAATGGGAGATAAACTAAAAAAAATAAAATACAACAGTGTACAGTGAAACCCACAATCCGGGTTGGTACATCTATCCTGCTGTAGTAAACAACACTGGTAGGGATCTATCTCGCAACTCCCTCGCCTCGACCTGTCGATCCAACTGAAGCAGGGACAGAAGGGGAAACCTCTGCAAAACTGTCACTAACAGAGGGTGTGAGAAGTACTAGTAAAACCAGTAGCCCTCAGTGGGTAAATCCTCAAACTCCGACGTACCCACTAAGTCTACCAGAGACAAGGAAAGGAATACGTGGTAAAGCTGTAAACAGAACTGCTGATAAAGAGGAGCTACCACTACTATGCCTCGAATGCAATGCCGAAAGGAATGACAGTATGTATGCATCAGTAACCGTAACCGTCCAAATAAATCCAATCTATCCACCAGTAGAAACCGGTACTGCCTGCTGCCGCCCTCATCATCGGGCAAGTAAAGCCGCGCCGATGTGATAGCAAAAACTCCTGCTGCCGCCCTCATCATCGGGCAAGTAAAGCCGCGCCGATGTGATAGCAAAACTCAATAACTGTCTGACCCCCACGCTCCGGAGGGGAACTCGAGGGGAGCTACCCACACGAGGAAAGTAACCATGTCACAAGTATCATAAAAGCAAGACTGGATCACTACTATGCTCAAGTGGAACAAATCCTTCCACTAAAGTGTTGGGTTATAAGTAATAGATCTAAATAGGGGAAGAACACCTAGAGGGGGGTGAATAGGTGTAAACAATAAACACTCAAAAAATCATTGCGCAAATAAATCCAATGCGGAAAAATAAAAGAACACGCAAGATTTTTACGTGGAAAAACTCCAAACCGGAGTAAAAAACCACGGGACCGATAACACGGCGAAATCCACTAGAATTAACACACGTACAAGGTGATATACCGTACTCACAGACGACTCAACCTTTTTCATACGCTCCTAGTAGATCTTCCCGCTCGCTCCACGACGCTTCTCGAATCCACGATCCGCGCCCAACGCTGAATCCACAGCGTCCAACGTCGAGTCCACGACGTCCAACCGAATCCACGGTCTTCACCCAATGGCACGCTTCGAATCCACGAACGCACCTCGCTCCGAATCCACGAGAGCGGTTGCACCTTGAATCCACAAGGCCACGCGAGTCCACGCGCCGATTTTGGGGTAAATCGTTGTTTGTTTGGGTGGTGATGATCCGCCGAATACTTAGATCAAAGATAGATCGGAAATACCATCTAAGTATTCATTGATTTGATTCTACTCAAAATGTGAGTATGGAAAACCTAGAATCAAATCAATCAATATAGATGAAGAACCATAGAATAAATCTAATGATTTCCGTTCTTCTCTATATATGTGGATTTTTCTTTCGGCTATTTTTCTTTTTTCGATGTATATGATACATAGCCGATTGCGGATGCCCTAGAAATGAATAGAGGGCTATTTATAGGTTAGAAACCCTAGGAAGAATATTCGGATCAAAAACAGCCTTTTCTGGAAAGAAATACCGACGGCGATCCGGATTGGATTTGACGATCCGGATTGCAGAAGCACAAATGACGGTTTCCAGAAAATTGCTTGTTCGGGATCCGGATCGTAGTCCACGATCCGGATCGTTCATACAGTTTTACCAAAACACATGTTCGGGATCCGGATTGCAATTCCTGATCCGGATCGTTCAAGCAAATAGGTAAAACTAGTGTTCGGGATCCGGATCATGGAATGCTGCGATCCGGATTGAACCAGTGTATGAACGAACACCCTTCGGGATCCGGATTGCAAGCCACGATCCGGATCCTGAACATGTCCCATGTTCAGTTTTTGATGATTAAGCAAATAAAACCTCTTCCAGGTGTTTCTACACTATAAGAAGTATTCGGATCATCAAAATTCTTTAGTTAAACGTACCTGATCCTTTTGAATTCTTCTTTCTTGAGATTGAGGTATATGATCCAAAGTTTCTTCATCTTCAATCTTCAAGACTTAATACATTCACGAAATACGCCAACTCAAATTCCGTAACAATCTCCCCCTTTGGCGGTTTCGTGACAAAACACAAATCCACAAAAGAAAATTCAAAAAGATATTTTTGTTGCTATCACCATACAACAAAAATTTACAAAAGAGATCCAGAAATTAAAAACATGAGATAAACTCCTAGAACAGACTCTAGACTTAGACATCTGTAATCTCTGCACACAGAAATCATTCTTGACAAAAGAAATCGTTAGATACTTCAAGAATTGAATCATACAAAACCAATTACAGAGATAGAGTTTATTCTCAATCATGACATTTGAAATATTCAGATATGCAAAAGAATCATAGTTGAAACCAACATATCTTCTAAGCATTCAAAAACCAAATGTCAAAGTATGTTAGTCCAACATCAACTTGTTAGTTATATTACATGCCCAAATAGTTAGTAGAATAGTTAGTAGGAGCATGCAACCAATCAATCAATAAAAAACCCAAGTTGAGTTGAAGTCATACTTACCTTGATATTCACAAAGATCATTGTTTCATTGTTCAGAGTTCTCAAAGTTCTCTCTAACTCTCTCCCCCTTTTTGTCACAAAACAAAGCCAAAACGTAGCAAGAGCTACAATATGTAAGGAGAGTTAAAAAAAATCTATTAATATGCACACCTGAGAACTAAACTAAAAGTAAGAATAAGACTAAAACGTAAAATCCTGCACAAAAAGAAAAGAAAATGAGTTAAAAATGGTCAGTCGGCAGAATTGGAGTCGTCAGAATTTGTGCAACCCATGTTAGACAGTATCTTTCGCATCCGCTTGTCCATTGAATTTATCTTCTTCGTGATGGTAATGTGAGCTGCTGTCGTTATCTCAAGCTCATTGGCAATCCTTTGTTGTTCCTTCAAAATATGTTCCTGCTTGACGGAAAGTTGTTGTTGCAACTTGAAGATCGAAGTCAATGATGCTTCATCATCCGTGCCGTGTTCTTGTCGAGGTGTTGAAGCCGAGGTGCCGTCACAAGGTTTCTTTCCAATAACATGAGGCAATTTGTGAAGTGACTTCACAATTGTTGATTCATCTATCATCCCGCAACTGTGCTGATATGATGTTGAGCTTACATCAATATCAAACTTTTGTAAGATCCTCATGATGATTAGAGGAAACGGAAGTCGCTCAGAGGGGTGAGGATGCACAATATACCTTGACATTCTGTTCCAAATTATATAGGGAATATTCATGTTCAATCCAATAGCCTCAGAGGGATGTCTATAGATATAGGAATAGCAGTCGCTCCCATCTCACAACCTTGGTGTGCATGTTTGGCAGAATGTTATAGCACGTTATGAAGTTAAAAATCGGTACTCCAGTCGTAGATGTTTGGATTGATACTTTTGCCATCAATGGATTGAGTCCCTTCCAAACAGATCCTGTCGACCACCGTTTGCCACAATGCACTTGTCAAACTTTTCCTTTCAAAAAGTTAACCCCCGATGTGCTAGATTCCATTCCAAGCACTTCACCAATTAACTGCGGTGTGATCTTAATCTTCATTCCTTGGATGTTTGTATAGAAATGCATAGACCCATTTTCATCCTCAGTTGTCTCGCATTCGTGTAGAAGGTTCTCACACGATACAAGCAATATCCTAGAAGTTCAGGGAAACGACAGATTTGAAAAAGAGAAGCTTGTCTCGCATTCTGTTTGTCTCGAGTTGAGACATCTGGTTCTTCTTTAACAGATGTACTTGCTGGCACCATTGTGACCAGTAGCAGGATTAACCAGGAGAGTGCCATTGGTGTGAGTGTTTGAGTTTTGAGAAAATGTCCTGTGCAAACCAACTCAAGAACATATGAAAAATCGTCAATTTTGAAAAATTTGAAAAATTGTACCTAGACAATCATAATCTTGTAGAGAAGCCAAGAATCAAATTAGTTTTCCAAAAAGAATTTTAAAAATAGATCAATTCCATGATTTTCAAAAATTCCTCTTTTATGCCCTAAACCAGAATTTTTAGAAATCGAAGCCTAAAAACTCGTTTATCTTGAGAAAACCCAGCATAAAAGCAAAACTAATTGACCCAGAGTTCTTATTTCAAAAGAAATTTGATCAAAAACCATTCACAAACGAAAAAGTTCCAATTTTTCAACTCACGTTTGAAGAAAAACTGTAAAAACCGAGTTTTGATCAATAAAACTTACTTGAATCCGAAGAACTTTGAGTTTGGAAGCTCCAAGAAGCAAGAAATCTAGAGAGAGAAGCTCTAGAGATTTTAGAACAAAAGATTAGGGTAAAAGAAATTGAATCCTCTTTGTTCTTATAAAAACCCTAGCCGTGATCCGGATCGGATCGAGAATGTGATCCGGATCGGCTGCCCGCAGGAAAAATCCTGCGTTCGGGATCCGGATCACTTACCCCGATCCGGATCGGCTTCAACTTTTTCTCCAGAAAAATTCAGAAAAATTCAATAAAATCCAGAAAAAGTATGTAAGCACTTTACCATGTCAACTTTAAACAAAAGACATCGTTTCATACAACAAGAATTAGATTATGCAAAATCTATCAAAAATATCCAAACATGAAACGAAAATTTACGAAAGTTAAAACACTTAAAGTTGAACAACTTCAATTACATCTATCCTGATCTTATGTGTAATGCCTTTATCAAATCATCAATTTTGGTAAAGAAAATGAAATACCAAGATCAATAGATGTTTGAAATCCCAGATAAGTTAGATAATATATCTAGACAATCTGTTGAAGGAGTGGCTCTTTGAGCATCTTTTACTAAAAATCCCACCTTATACCAACCATGAAATACGACTGAGTCAAGTATTTCAATATGAATTTCATCAACAATTTTCAAAACAAAATTTGCTTTTCATTCATGGAGTATCTTTTTCTTTCTTTTCTCCATGTGGTGGTAGTTTTCACACTCCTCATTGGGATGTAACTCTTTCCACATCTTTTGAGCATTTTACATTTCATTGACTCCCCCTCAATTGGCTATCAATTATTTAATATATAAAGTATTCAACCAAACCATTGATCTCGAATTCATACTCGACTAAGCAATCAAATATGATAATGACTATACCAAGAGATCATTGAGAGAGAAATTGACTTTGATCACTTAAAAGATGGTTTAATTAACGTAAATGATCATTGCAACATTGAAATATTATGACATCAAAGCATAATAAATTTCTAAATGCATAAAAGGATGCAATTAAAGTCAATTATGATTTATGCTCAATTAATGTCCTATGTACAAAACATAGATAAAGAACAAAACAAAAACAAAAACAAAACCTAACCTAAGCAAAGGTTTCAAAAAGGTTATTTCAAGGAAAGCATGCCAATTGCTTTACGCAAGTGAATAAAACGTTTTTGATCCAAAGGTTTTGTTAAGATATCGGCTAATTGATCCTCAGTTGAAATATATGACAGTTGAAGAATGTTTGATTCAACTAGCTCTCTAAGAAAATGATATCTAAGTTCAATATGTTTTGTTCTAGAGTGCAACACAGGGTTTTTTGAAATGTTAATAGCACTAGTGTTGTCACATAAAATGGTTACCGAAGATGTTGAAATCCGGAAATCGCTCAACACGCTTTTCATCCAAATCAATTGGGTTGAACAACTTCCTGCAGAAATGTACTCCGCTTCGGCAGTCGAGAGTGCTATGCAATTCTGCTTTTTACTGTGCCATGCAACAAGGCAATGGCCAAGATAGAAGCATGCACCACTCGTGCTTTTCCGGTCATCCACTGATCCAGCCCAATCGGCATCTGAGTATCCAACAATATCCAAAGTCGTTCCCATAGGATACCAAATTCCGAAATTGATTGTACCTTTGATATATCGGATGATCCGTTTCACCGCTTTCAGGTGAACCTCCTTCGGTGCTGATTGATATCTCGCACAAATCCCAACACTGAAGGATATATCCGGGCGACTAGCCGTGAGATATAGTAGACTTCCAATCATACTGCGATACAGTTTCTCGTCTACATTCTCACTATGTGATTCACTTCCAAGTCCCTTATGGCTAGTTCCCATTGGAGTCGGAAAATCCTTAGAATTTTCAAGATCAAACTTTTTGACCAACTCCAGTGCATACTTGGATTGACACAAGTGAATTCCTTCATCGTTTTGTTTAACTTGTAATCCAAGAAAATAATTCAATTCGCCCATCATGGACATCTCAAATTCGCTTTCCATGGTCTCCGCGAATTTAGAAGCATCATTATCTCTCGTTGCGCCAAAAACAATGTCATCGACATAGATTTGAGCAACTATGAAATTGTTTTGATAATGCTTCACAAAGAGAGTCCTGTCAGCTCCCCCTCGAGTGTAGCCCTTTTCCAAAAGGTGCTTTGTCAACCTTTCGTACCATGCTCGCGGTGCTTGTTTCAGACCGTAAAGAGCCTTTTTCAGACGAAAAACATGGTTAGGTAGTTTATGATCCACAAAACCTTTCGGTTGAGCCACATAAACTTCCTCATTTAAAAACCCATTTAAAAAGGCGCTCTTAACGTCCATTTGAAATAATCTGATTTTAAAATGACAAGCAATCGCAAACAATATACGAATGGACTCGAGTCTAGCTACAGGGGCGAAAGTTTCATCAAAGTCTATACCTTCTACTTGAGAGTAGCCTTGAGCAACTAACCTTGCTTTGTTCCTGATGATAGTACCTTCTTCATTTTTCTTGTTCTTGAAGATCCATTTGGTACCTATCACATTGTGTTGCTTCGGAGGCTTCGTTAATTCCCAGACTTTGTTTCGCTCGAATTGATGGAGCTCTTCCTGCATTGCTTTAATCCAGTAATCATCTTGGAGAGCTTCATCAACATTCCTTGGTTCGATTTGAGATACATAGCATGCAAATCCGCAAACCAATTGTCTCCGTGTTCTAACTCCTTCTTGTGGATCTCCAATGATGTTCGATTCAGGGTGATCCTTGGAGATGCGTAACGTTTGAGGTAGAGGAGTAGACGGAGGTACACGAGATGATTCCTGCACATCAGATAAACTTGAAGAACCGTTAGATGCATGCATCATTATTATCGAAAGAATTGTTAGAAGAAGATGCATTAGCAGGTGTATCATCATCAAGAGAGATATCGAGGGTAGATTTTTCAGATTCAAAGTGAAAAGCTTCATCTACCTTAACATTTATCGATTCTACGATCGTCTTAGATTCTAAGTTAAAAACTCGATATGCTCTGCTGTTTGTAGAATAACCTAAGAAAATCCCTTCGTCACTTCGAGAGTCAAATTTTCCAAGATTCTCACGATCACGTAAAATAAAACACCGACTCCCAAAGATGCGAAAATATTTGATGTTAGGTTTTCTACAAAACCAAAGTTCATATGGTGTATTCAATGTTCCCGGGCGCAAATACACGCGATTAATAACATAAACAGCAGTGTTCACCGCTTCAGCCCAAAAATAAAAAGGTAAGTTCCGGCTGTGAAGCATAACACGTGCCATTTCCTGTACGACCCTGTTTTTGCGCTCGACTACACCATTTTGTTGAGGTGTGTAAGGTGCGGAGAATTCATGTTTAATGCCATTAGAGGTGCAAAAATCAATGAATTTGGAATTTATGAATTCCCCACCTCTATCACTCCTAACTCGAGTAATCCTTTCATTCTTTTCAGTCATAATACGATTGCAGATTTCGAGAAAAGAATCAAAGGTATCAGCTTTTTCTTTTAAGAAATGCTACCCAAGTATATCTAGAAAATCATCAACCAATAAGAAAATATACCATTTACCTCCCAGAGATGGTTGACGAGTTGGCCCCATTAAGTCCATATGCAAAAGTTCCAAAGGCCGTTTTGTACCTATGTGGTTCAAGTTCTTGTGTGCAGTCCTAGACTGTTTTCCCTTTTGGCAACCGCCACACACAAGGTTTTGTTCAAAAGAAAGTTTCGGAACCCCCTTGACCACATCTTTGTTCGAAATTCTAGCAAGTTCCTTAAAGTTTATGTGACCTAGCCTTTCATGCCAAAGTGTTTCATTTTTCAAAGATGCTAGGTTACATTTTTCAGAAATCTTATAGAGGAACTACATAACAATTGTTTTCTGATCTAACCCCCTTTAAAAAGAAAGCATGGTTCATGTCAGTTACAGTGCATTTATCAGATGAAAAATTAACTGAATAACCACTATCACAAAGTTGACTTATGCTTATGAGGTTAGTCTTAAGGCCATGAACAAATAACACATTATCTAGAACCGGGCCATCTGGAATAGCTACCGTTCCCTTTCCAACAATTTTGGAAGACCGACCATCTCCGAAAACAACAAGTCCTCCGGAGTTTTTCTCAAATGTTTGAAAACAGTTTTTATCACCGGTCATATGACGGGAACACCCGCTATCCAGGTACCAAGACGAACTATCATATGCATGCAAGGAAACATTGGTAGCAAGACAAGGGAAAATTTCACCTTTGCGCACCCAAACCTTTTTGGAATGCGTCGGTAATGATCGTGAAGTTGATTTCCTAGGTGAGAGCGTCTTGCTTGAAGAATTGCTGCTCCTTGATGATGTCGTCTTGAGCGGTGTACTACCAAGGCTCTTTTCCTTCAATGAATTGCAGTTGATTTTCGAGGAATAGCCTTTTGGTAGTCATTGCAAGAGGTGCTTGAGGTGTGCGTTTGGCTTCCGTCTTGCAATTTCTCCTTATGTGCCCTGAAATGCCACAACGAAAACATACCTTAGTTCTTGTCGATTCCGAGGAGGATGTAGTAGGTTTGTTGTCGTTGCTTGTCGTGAATTCCGGTGTCGGAGGAGGAGATACCGACTGAGGCACAAATACTGTACCACTCGAACTTGGAATGTCTCCAGTTTGAGTGTATCCGAGGCCGAACTTATTTCTTTGACCAAGACCAAGAAGTCTGTCCAACTTACTCCTTCCAGAAGAAAATCTCTTTAAGTCATCCTTCAGTTGGCGTATGGTCTCCGTCATTTCCAATTTTTCCTGTCGAGCCTCGCCGTTGAGCTTCAAGAAGTAATTCGCTTTGTTCACCATATCCATATAATTCTTCTCGAGTTGCTCATTGGACTCTTGAAGGGAAACATTTGTTTTAATCAGATTATCCCTTTCCACTTCAAGATCGGTTGAGAGAGAGGTTACCCTTTTTACTTCTTCTTCGAGATCCTGCAATCTCCCTTTCAACCCCTTGTTTTGCTTAGCCAGTTTCTTTGAATCCCTCAAAAGCTTATGGTAGGCTAGAGCAAAATCTTCACCTTCAGAATCATCTGATTCATCGTCCGTTGCAATCTTTTCAACAGTGGAGTTGGACAGTGAATCGGATGTACTTGCCATTAAGCACATGAAGGGTGAAGATGTAGTGGACGCGTGGAAAGCTGTCGCGTTGTCTTCTTCATCACTTGAGGATGACTCATTTGACGTGGAGTTGTCATCCCAAGTAACGACTTGCATCGCTTTCTTCTTTGCCGGATTCTTGTTGGGACATTCCGTTGCAATGTGGCCGTAGCCTCGACATTTGAAGCACTGAACTTGTCCCTCAGAACTTTTCTTATCCTTTGAGAAGTTCTCTTGCTTTCTTGACTTGTAGCTTGAAGAACCCTTGCCTTTCTTCGACTTTCCGAAGGATGGAGTTTTGCTTGAATTTCCCCTTCGAAAGTTGCGGCGAAACTTCCTTGTCAAGAGAGCGAGCTGCTTCTCAAAGTCCTCCATAGAAAGGTTCTCGTCGTCGTCCGAGGAGGATGAATCCGCGTCTTCTTCTTTAGTTGATTTCAATGCGTAACCTGAAGACTTAGAAGAGGATGCCTTTCCAGAAGAATAGTTAGTAGGAAATGTCATTTCATAAGTTTGTAAAGCACCTACTAATTCTTCTACACGCATTTCGTCCGGGTGTTTAATTGTTTCAATGGCTGCGACCTTCGGGCGAAATCGTTCAGGAAGAGTTCTTAGAATTTTTCTTACAACTTTAAATTCTGGAATCTTCTCTCCCAAGTTAGCACATGAGTTTACGATGTCTTGCAATCGTGTGTAATAGTCAGTGAAAGATTCATTCTCTGCCATAGAGATAGAGTCAAACTTGCTCGTGAGCATTTGCAGTTTCTGAATCTTCACTAGGTTAGTTCCCTCATGCGTAACTTGAAGAACATCCCAGATTTCTTTCGCAGTCTCACATGCCGAGACGCGAGAGAACTCAGTTTGTGACAAAGCATTAAATAGAGCATTAATTCCTTTGCCATTGTAAGAAGATAAGTCTATCTCTTCCTTGGTCCATTTCGACCTAGGTTTTAAGGTGCGAACATCATCTAAAATTTCAGTTGGATTAGACCATCCTAATTCAATTGATTGCCACACCCTTTCGTCGATGGAAATTAAAAAGGCTTTCATCCGCACTTTCCAGTACGCATAATTTGTTCCATCAAAGAAAGGGGGTCGATTGATGTTTCCACCTTCAACCATTGTTTACAACCCTATTCCCGCTCTGATACCACTTGTTGGGTTATAAGTAATGGATCTAAATAGGGGAAAAAACACCTAGAGGGGGGTGAATAGGTGTAAACAATAAACACTCAAAAAATCATTGCGCAAATAAACCCAATGCGGAAAAATAAAAGAACACGCAAGATTTTTACGTGGAAAAACTCCAAACCGGAGTAAAAAACCACGGGACCGATAACACGGCGAAATCCACTAGAATTAACACACGTACAAGGTGATATAACGTACTCACAGACGACTCAACCTTTTACCATACGCTCCTAGTAGATCTTCCCGCTCGCTCCACGACGCTTCTCGAATCCACGATCCGCGCCCAACGCTGAATCCACAGCGTCCAACGTCGAGTCCACGACGTCCGACCGAATCCACGGTCTTCACCCAGTGGCACGCTTCGAATCCACGAACGTACCTCGCTCCGAATCCACGAGAGCGGTTGCACCTTGAATCCACAAGGCCACGCGAGTCCACGCGCCGATTTGGGGTAAATCGTTGTTTGTTTGGGTGGTGATGATCCGCCGAATACTTAGATTAAAGATAGATCGGAAATACCATCTAAGTATTCATTGATTTGATTCTACTCAAAATGTGAGTATGGAAAACCTAGAATCAAATCAATCAATATAGATGAAGAAACATAGAATAAATCTATTGATTTCCTTTCTTCTCTATATATGTGGATTTTTCTTTTCGGCTATTTTCTTCTGTAATAGCGGATGCCCTAGAAATGAATACAGGGCCTATTTATAGGTTAGAAACCCTAGGAAGAATATACAGATCAAAAACAGCCTTTTCTGGAAAGAATTACCGACGGCGATCCGGATTGGATTTGGCGATCCGGATTGCAGAAGCACAAAAGACGGTTTCCAGAAAATTGCTTGTTCGGGATCCGGATCGTAGTCCCCGATCCGGATCGTTCATACAGTTTTACCAAAACATCATGTTCGGGATCCGGATTGCAATTCCTGATCCGGATCGTTCAAGCAACAGGTAAAACTAGTGTTCGGGATCCGGATCAAGGATGCTGCGATCCGGATTGAACCAGTGTATGAACGAACACCCTTCGGGATCCGGATTGCGAGCACGATCCGGATCCTGAACATGTCCCATGTCCAGTTTTTGATGGTTAAGCAATTAAAACCTCTTCCAGGTGTTTCTACACTATAAGAAGTATTCGGATCATCAAAATTCTTTAGTTAAACGTACCTGATCCTTTTGAATTCTTCTTTCTTGAGATTGAGGTATACGATCCAAAGTTTCTTCATCTTCAATCTTCAAGACTTAATACATTCACGAAATACGCCAACTCAAATTCCGTAACAACATGAAGCTATAATATGTGTAAATGAGTTTGGTGGCGAATCTGTTGGCGAGCCTGGATCGCAGTTTCGATCCCGAAGCGTGACATTATATACTATTGTTCTACTTATGTCTCATTTAAACCGAGTGAGCATACGTAGAGTGATACTTTCGGTAGTTCACCCACTGAAACTTATTTTAAGTTCTCACCCAATTATTGTTGTTGCTTTTATAGTGTCTTCCATCACCAATGAGGCGCGTGATTGAGGTAAAGATGTCACGAGCTAGATAAATCATCCAAGAATTAATCTAGAGAGTACCCTTTTGTCAAAATAAAATATATGTATTATTTTGAGGAGCAGTACGTAGATATAAACTCTAATGTAATGATACCATAAAAATTTAATTTGAAATGCATTTACTTTGATTCTTCATTATACCTAATCTTGTATGAGATGTACATGTTGGTATATGTTATCGTCTAGTGCAAACAAAAAAAAAAAGATCTTGTCTATTCCGTGAGTCTGTTACATGCGTCCAAACAAGTCCGGTAGAACGGATCTCCATAAATGAAGCTGTAATATGTGTAAATGAGTTTGAATGAGACTAGGCAGTAAAGATTTTTTTTTGTTCTCTACAATTTTCAACCATGCATTCCATGGTATAATCGTCTTATTCAAGATCGTGATGGAACAACGCTAGCATTAAAAATAAAATAAAATAAAATTAAAAAACAGCAGAGCTTCTACACAATTCATTTTCGTAGTCTTCATAAGACGCACATTTCCTTCTCAATTACAGCAATTGACTTTAGAGGAAGTACATGCACGTGCAAAGGAAAAAAGAAAAATAACATCTTCTTCTAGCCCATTCCTGCCGATATTTGCAACATTTATTTTAGTCGGAGAAACCGGAACAACATTACAACACATATATATCCGCTTTTGGATATATATATATATATATATATATATATATATATATATATATAGATGCATTAGTCTTATTGTTATTTTTTTTTCTTTATAACACTTCAGAAATCATATTAATAAGGGCTTGTTTGGATTTGGTATAGAACCGAAAATAAAAAAGATATTTTTCTTATTTTTCCAAACGTATCAGGAATCAATCGGTATAGCTTATTTCAGTACAATTAGAATAATTGAGAATTACGATTTTTATTTTTCCCAACCACCCTCTTACTTTTTCCTTAAATATCGTTCCACGCCTACCGAGTCACATCTCTCATTTCATTATTACATAATAAAATTTGAGGGCAAAAAGGTAATTTATCTTAATTAAAACTCTTTATTCTTCTTATTCCTCATTCTCATACCAAACATAAATCTCTTATCCCTAAACCATCATAAATATTTTTTTACACTAATTTCGTACTTTATACTTATCACTGTAATAGCTAGTTCTGAGGCCATTAAGAGGTAGTGGTTTAAAACCCAGCATCTTTGGGAAGGCGAAGCCGACGTAAGCTTGCTTCTTGGTTGCCAACTTTTGAGGCAACTGTACAGCAAAGCACATTTATTTACGATTAGAACTGCACATTTAGTTACGGTTAGAAAAATGAAGTAACCTGATCTACAGCCCATATCAAAATAATTAGTATCTAACTTTTTAAATTTTAATTTTACTATTTTATTTTTAAAAAATTTAAAGTATTTTTTGTTTGTTTCCATAGATTTGATTTAAATGTCTCAAGTGATTCATGTGAATTTATTTTTATTAAAACAATGAATCATGCAATGAAAGAGTTACTGATCAATTGCTTAAATCAAAAAAGTTAAAATGCTATATATGTACTAAATCTAAATTTCTGTTTTCTTTTGTTTTTTTTTTTTTTTTTTGAAAAATTATGATTAAAAAATATTCTATTTATTCCGATAAGTGATAACACAACACGTTAAAAAAAAAAAAAAAAATTATATTTTCATATATTTTTCTTAACTCTTCGCTACAACAAAACTATGTTATAGCGACACTTTTAAGTGTTGCTAAAAACTAAAAAAAATGCTGCTGAAAAAAATATCGACACTTGTCATTAATGCCGCTATATGTGCCGGTGTATAGCGACTCATTACTATAATGTGTCCCAAAAATATGTCTCTATAATTTAATTTTGGATATAGATGGACTATAAATAAGACACTTACAAAAAAATGTCACCATTTTATTGTAGTGCTTTGTGACTCAATAAACACTAAACATGCTCTAATTCAACTAGTGCAAACAATATAAATAAGGAAGCTCTAGCAAATTAAATCAAATAACCCTCTAATTGTTACAATCATAAGAGAATATTTAATTTTGAAAAAAAAGAAAAAAGAAAAAAAAAAAAAAAAAGTAGGAGAATTAATCAACACGCCAAATAGATATTTGGATATGAGAAGTCAAATAGGAACATATATTAATTAATTAATGCCGACGAGAACGAACGAAGGTGCCCCAAAATCTCAGTAATGGAGACTGTGGGGATCGAGGGTGGCTTTTCAAACCATGATGCATGCTTTTAGCCTGCTTGTGTAGAGAGACAGACAAAAAAAGCCCACACCAATTGTGATGCCATTTCCTTATTACTATATATATTTCGGTCTCCTGACTCGATCTCTTCTTTCAATGCAAAGCCGTATATTTTTGGCCTCCAAAGAGTGAGCATTCAAATTTTCTACAGCATCTGGACAATTTCTAAAGAGCTGCGTAATTAGTCTTTGTATTAGCTTCTCACCACTCTCTAAAGCCAATCTCTCTCTCTCTCTCTCTCATCACCCATTGACCATCTAACCATCTACCGCACGCGATTAATTTCAATATTTCTAATTTAGAATTTATTAGAAATTCAGTCACTAAAGAATGAGATGTTCAGCCTACCAAATTATTTTTTATTATAATTTTTAAAAATTATTAGCGTAACGATCAACTAATTAAAAAATTGATAATTTTCGAAAGTCGGTGTGAACCGTTTGTTTGTTTGATAATATAGCGCAATCAAAATTATTTAAGTTTATGATTAAATGTTTTTTATAAAAATTAGATAATATTCGATAATTCTAACCAGAGAACCTCAAATCTATTATTCATTTTTCTACTATTTGATAAATTTAAAAATTAATTTTAAAATTTATAAAATTTAATTTCTAAATATTTTAAATAGTACAGATCAATTTCATCTGTATTGTTTATCAAATTGGAGCTCACTTTAATAGAACAAGAGTTACCGTCTTCTTAAAAAAAATAGTTGCTGAACTCACTTAATAGATATTTTCTTTCGTAAATAGATTTCAAGGTGACAACGTGTGCGAGGTAGGTGAGAAAATACTAACAAATTTATGAGACTAGTTTGACAATACAAGTAAAAAACTTAGCAATTTCAATAATTTTTTTGTGTTTTTAAAGAAGATGCCTTTTGATGTGTGGTTGATCTAGTTACAATCAAAGCTTACAAGGATGAGGAGAATGAATTAAAAAAAGTCATGGGCAGACACATTCAACCATATGAAATTTCCATTTATGAAAGCAAACAATTCTAAAATTAAATGTTTTTCCCCAATATGCTAAGAATTGGAAAGATAAATTATAGTGTTTACATGGTTTACGAATAACGTTTGACTAATGCTACCATTTATCTTTATATTAGTATAGAACCCGCGCTGTGTTGCGAATATATAGTATTTAAAATAATTAAAATATATAATTATTAAAATTTAAAATTAAAAAAAATATAAAAAAAATAATTATAAAATAGTCTTATATACATTATAAAAAATAATATTTTAATTAATATTTTTTTAATTTTTAGCATTTGTAAAATTAAATTATACTAATAATTTTATTTAAAAATTTAATCAATTTTTTTTAGTTTTGATAATTATTCTATAAATAATTTCTTAACTTTATAGAATATTTTTTTAACAAAAAAGTTACAGTTGGAGGACTTATTTCAAATTTTAGAATAGATGAAAGTAATTTTGTCTCGTTAAAATTAATAAAAGAAAAAAAACTTTTACATACACCTAGTGTATATTAATACTCTATACATCGCAACTTGTATTAAATTATTAATATTCTGAATTCAAATTTTAAATAAATATATATAATATATAAAATTTAATAATTTAAATTATATTTGATGAATTAGTTTTAAAATCTCTATTAAAGAATTTTAGGCATGTTGTGTATCTATAAATATACATTTGGTGTACAAAATGTTGAACAGGATGCATTCATAATTTCACAAGAGAAAGAATTTTTGCTTACACCTACACCGTGCATATAATATTAAATAATTGATAGAATATTTGATAATTAATATTATAAAATAAAATATGTTATAATATATGTAATATAAAATATCTAAATAATTTATTATACTATATAAATTTATTTTTGATATCTATTTTAAATTTCGTTTACAATAAAATAGACGTGTCTAAAATTTTTATTGCTATTGATAAATTTTTATTAGACTGTGTCTTTAGTGACAAACGTGCTCCTTTCACACAACACTTTCTAAATGCCACCTAAGTGCCAAAATAGTATTTGTATATATTTTACCTTCTATTTATTTAAATATTATTATTATATATTACTAATTTAATTAATTTATTTTTTTAATATTAAATTTTTTAAAATAATTAATCTTTCGATAAATAGGTATAAGATGTGATGTAGTATTTTTCAATAAAAAAATATTTTGCTCCTTTAATAAGGTGTAGGTGTAGTATTTTCTAATAAAAAAATATTTTGCTTATAAAAAAATCTCATAATATTTTATAAAGGGGCAATTTTCTATATATCCTTAAAAATTTTTCTGTTTTCAGATTTACCCTTCTTAGAAGGCTAATATTAAAACTACCCTTCTTACGTTCCAACTTCTTTCCAAAATATCCCTGAAGTTAAACTCTGTTAGTGTACCGTTTGGAACTGCCGTTATCTGTGTAAAATTATCATTTTGCCCTTTCAAATATACCCTAAACCCTAAACCCTAAACCCTAAAACCCTAAATCCTAAAAAACCCTAAACCCCAAACCCTAAAACCCTAAACCCTAAAACCCTAAAAAATCCTAAACCCTAAACCCGAAAACCTAAAACCCTAAAAAATCCTAAACTCTAAACCCACCCTAAACCCGGACAAAATAGGTATATCTGATAGTTTTCAACTCCGATTATTATTTAACTCTAGTTTAACCCTAGTTAACTTAACAAAGGGAAACGGTAGGGATATTTTTAATAACGGTGGAACGTATGAAGGGTATATTAGAAAGAAAAAAATAAGAGGGATAAATTAGATATTTCTTCATATTTCAGGGATACACAATTAATTATTCTTTTTATAAATTATAGATATTATATTATTATTATTTTAGGCTAGGTGCATAATTTTATGCATTATTCATGCGGGACCCGCACGGGAAAACGTTTTCCAGGCCCTAATTTATAGGTATGATTGATCAAAATTCAACCAATGTATTTATATTTTATAAACGAATAAAATAAATAATAACGGCTAAGCACACCCGACAAGTTTTGACCCTAGAATTTTAATAGTATTATTTCTGGTGTGATAATATCATCTCGTAATAATTAACCAATAAAGAATTCGTTTTTTTTTTCTTCAACAATAAAAACTAAAGAAGTATAGGTTTCTATTCCCTCTATTAAATGCCATTTTGAAATAGACTCATCAAACTTTACTTTTTGTGATTGAGACTTTCTCAATTTATAATATTTTAGCTCAAATAATTATAACCAAAATAATAGGAAATTTTATTAAATTAATTAATAATTTTGCTGAATTTTAATATAATCATCAACCTTTACTTTTTGTGATTCAAACTTTCTAAATTTATAATATTTTAGCTTAAGTAATTATAATCAAAGTAATGAGAGATTTTATTAAATTTATTAATAATTTAATTGAATTTTAATACAATTAAGTATAAAAATACTAAAAAAGAAATTGAGAAACGTTTTATCAAAACAAATAAGAGTTAAAGATCTATTAAAATTGTTATAAAGTTAAGTGCCTTCCATACATCTTTACCAATATATATATATATAGAAAAATATTATTTGTACATCTCAAATATGTATATATTTTATACCTTATTCATTTTAGGATAAGATAAATTTTATTAATCACTTCAATATAATTAGTGAAGAAGCTTTCATACTTAGATGAATAAAATGTATATCATACACACCAAATAAACTATATATATATATATATATATATATATATATATATATATAATTGAATTGGAATGCTTTTAAATAGTATTCGACTGTGGATATCATTCAGTTTCTAACCATTAAATAAAAACATATAGAATTGAAATGATAAGGATAAAAAAATTGATAGTGAATAATACTATTAATATAAAATCAATAGTGTGCGCATCCGATTATGATACTTTTAAAAGCATAAAGTATTTGGGCTTATAAATTTTTTACCGTTAGATATATCCCTTTAATCATAATATTCCACCAATCACTCACTAAATCCTAAGGGACTACTATTAATTTAATCGCACATCCTATTTTTTAAAAATCGAAAACTCACGAACACTGCATTTAAAAGCATATGAGCTCAATTATATATATATATATATATATATATATATATATATATATATATATATATATATATATATGAGCAATGCTACATATACACTCTAAATAGAATATACATCCTATCCATCCAAGGGCGTGAACTTCTCCACTAGTCATATTAATGTGACTAATAAAATTCATCTCATCCTAAAATGGATAAAGTGTAAGATGTACACTCTCTTTGGAATGTACATATAGTATTTACTCATGATAAAAATATAGTAGTCGGATTTTCTCTCTCTCTCTCTCTCTCTCTCTCTCTCTCTCTCTATATATATATATATATATATATACTTTCAAAAGTACAAATTCATCCATACTTGTGAATTTTTTACCATTAGATTTGTATTGAAATTTGTATAATTGTACTTTCTTTCTCTCTCTTCTTAAATGCCTTTACAATAACACGGACCCCAATACAAATCCTATGGTAAAAATTCACAAGCATAGATGAGTTTGTACTTTTGAAAGTATAAAAGCTCTACTATATATATATATATATGTATATATATATATATATATATATAGTAGAGCTTTTATACTTTCAAAAGTACAAACTCAAATATGCTGGTAATATTTTTACTATTGGATTTGTATTGAGATTCGTGCTATTGTAATTTCTATTTCTCTTTCTTTAGTTGACTTTACAATAACACAAATCTAAATGCAAATTTTATGGTAAAAAATTTACAAACATATTTGGCCTTATATTTTTAAAAATATATAAACTCTACTATATATATATATATATATATATATATATATATATATATATATATATATATATATATATATATATAGCTAGGCTACTATGCTATTGATAGCACCAAGGCATTGGTGCTATTAAGGTTTTAGTTCTTAGATTAAGAGATGTGCGCCTAGGATGATATATAGCGGGCCCCCAAGGTTTAATGGGTAGTTGGAAAAATAGTATAATCTAACAGGTGAAAATGAACAAAGGGGTAGATCTAACAGCGAAATACTTGGTAGCACCAAGTGCTTGGTGCTTTCGATAGCATAGTAGCTGGACTATATTTATATATATATATACCGATTAAATCCTTTGATATACCCTTTTGATCATTTCCATCCCTTAGATCATACTATTACCCCAACCACCATTAAACCCTAAGGGCCCACTATCATCCTAATCGCGCATCTCTTAATTCAAAGGTTAAAATTCTAATAGTATCAATGACTTGATGCTATTGATAGCATAGTATATAAGCCCTACTATATATATATATAGTAGGGCTTATATACTTTCAAAAGCACAAGTCCAAACATGCTTGTGAATTTTTTACTATTATATTTGCAGATTTGTGCTATTTATTTTTTTTTTCTCTTTTTAGTTGACTTTACAATAGCACTGTTTAGTCCAGAATTTTCTGCCACCAGAGGAAGCGACACGTGGCATCAACTGTCTTGAAAGACATCAGCCGACAGGGGTTAAGTCAAAAAGGAAGGACTTGCGCCTCGTTTGAGACCAGCCTCGAATACGGAGGCGTGCCGTATGTGGCACACTATAGGATGAAGGTATCAGCCGATAAAAGAAGCAGCCGACACAGAGGGCCAATGCCTCGTCCAAGGCTAGCTTCTGCCACCAGACATTCAGCCAGCCCGATCAGTCGACGAAGCAGGCGAAATTAGGATCAATAGGTTAATCCAGATGAAGAAGAATCCACATTCCAATCTGGATCGATTTCAGTCGTGCTGTACCAGCCATCGGCTGAAGGCGTCAACCGATAGAGGAGTCAGCCGACAAGAGAAGCGGTGAACAGGAGGATAGTCGCCTCATTCGAGACCGCCTCTCAGCGAAGATAGATACAAGGTCGCCTCAGTTAAGCGATGGAAAAGGCGAAGTCAAGGTCAATTTTCAGCTGCTCGAAGCTACAAAAGAAAAGATCTTGAAATGAATGAAGGCGGGATTCAGGCGGGAATCTCATAACAGATCCCGAAGAGGCAAGCGACGTCCAGCAAAGGGAAGCGCCGAAAATCACGCTTCGTTACGACAATTTAGGGGCTAAACCAGAAGGAAGCAACGCCCAACTCCGAAAAGCGCCGAGAATTACGCCCCGTCGCAATGATCAGGGGATGAACCTAGACGGGAAGCTGCGACCATCCCACTGAGGCTAATCGACTCAAAAGAAAATAGTTGAGGATTTCTTGATAACCTCCCCCAGATTACGCCGATCATTCAAAATTCAAAATCGGCGCCCAATAACTATGGTTCGGGGTGTGTATAAATATCCGAACCATCGAAGAGATCGGGGTCCGACAATCCTCGTAAGCCCAGTACCAACCCAGCTCTTCATTTATCTAGGAGTAGGAGTAACTTAACTTTTTTTCTTCATTTTTACTGTTTTTATAGGAGTAGGCTTAATTAATCATTCTATTCCTTTTCTCCACTTGTATCCCCTTCTTTTGTCAATATAAAGTGTAAACCGGCCATTTGGTCGTATCTTTATTTATTTTGCATTTAGAGAGTATACCGACCCTGTGGTCGTATCTTTATTTGCCCTCGTGTATGCTTTAAAGCTTTTATCCACACATCAGTCGTACATGTATCCACGAACGTTTTGACTCATTTAAGTCGAAACTAGGGATCCGCGAACCTGCTTTCAACAGTCACCGGGCGCTTGCGGTTGCGAGGAGTTACCGGAGGTAGAACCCGGCCGAGCGGATCCCTCCTCGGCCCGATCGCTTGATTGTTGGCACGAGGCACATTTTGACACCTTCTGGAGGGTCACCCAGTAGGGGTTGATTGCGCACAAGCCACATTTTGGCCCCAACAACCTTCTTGGCACGCCCGGTGGGACACGCAGGTAATTACTACCTAGTCCTACCGCGAGCATGTCAAGATTCCCGGAGCCATATGAGGAATCGGCTCTACCGAAGTCGTCCTTAACAGAGATCAATGGGCAACTGGCCCAGATGATAAGGTCCCTGGAAAACAGGATCCGAGCTTGGGATGCCAATGCTCCAGCTACGAATGAAAGCCTCGCTCGATTCGGGCAGTTCCTAGCCCGAGAAGGGCTACAGAGGGCCTCAGCAGCCCCACCACTGCTGCCACTGACACAGTAAGTTCTATTGGCGCCAGCAGCGATGGAGGCGCAGCAGGTCACGCCCTCCACAACGGCACCTCTGATGGGGGTAGTACAACCACAAGCGGCTCCTATCCCAGCGTAGGAGAGGCCGATGAGGTTGACCATCAGCCACCGACAAGGAACCGACCAGGGTGTACTTGTGTCACCCCTCCCGTTGGTGTATTAGCCCCACGCTGGGGACAGGGAGACTAGGGGACAAGACCCGGAGGCGGGGCCCGTCCAAAAATAGGCAGGCTCGGATATACCGCCGCCTATAAAAAAGATGTCGTCGGTGACATTGATTCACTCGGCAAGAAGCCCTAAGCCGTGTGCTCAAAAAAAAGAAAAAAATTATACTTTCGGCGTAAAGGCTAGGTAGGACATGCGGCCAGCCTGTGGATCCCCATATGCTGCGGGAATGGGCCGGTGTGGCATACCGTACTTAGCCGATTGGAAAATGTCAATGTTCGATAAATTCTCGGGGGAAGTAACTGAGGATGCAATCGGGCATACTGATCGAGAATAAATCGGTCCTTATACAGAATGCCATGATCGGCCAGACGGGCCAAAAGTGGAAAAGGTAGCCGAGGCTGTTCTGACAAAACGCTTCGGTAAAATAGCGCCGAGAAACGGTGAGAGGGCGCTGGCCGAGAACTAAGCCAGTTACCTAAAGTAAAGTGAGATAGGTCGGACCATATCGGCCGACCATAAGAATGAGTAAAAAACTGATTCCTTCTTCCTGCAGGTAGACTTATTAGAGAGGAAAGAAAGAGAACAGCTGTAAGGAGCCTAGCTAGTAGTAATGTTGGCACGACAGATTGATTACTGCGGGCCTTCACCTGTCACGACACAACCGGCAGTCTCGGCGCTCCAGGCTGAACTCGCCGGAGGAGTTAGGGCCAAGGGCGACGTGCAGGGGCTCTTTCGACAACCCATTCTGCAGAAGAACGGCCGATATCGACTGCCACATATGCGGATGGGAGCAGGAATGTCACGCCCCGAGGTCAAAACTGCGACCCAGGCTCGCCAATAGATCCGCCACCTATATGAAAACCCAGCATAGGCAAAGCGTCCAACCTGCAAGGAAAAGTATTACAGCTAAACAGATATCAGAGCTTTAAAATAAACTGCTGTAAATCTCAAATCCATCCACTATACAACTAGAAATAATGATAAATATCCATCTTCCCAAATATTATCATACACAAAATCCTCTGATACAATAACCAAAAGCTCAAACAGTGAGGTAACTAAATAATACATCAGTGTATAGGCTCTCAGTACAAGTCAGATCCTCACAATACAATAGTCTCTCAAATAGTGGAAATAAAACTAGTCTACTGACTGTACTACAAATCTCCAATGTGGGGGTACAACTACTCTCCAAAGACAGGTAGGGATCTAGTTCGCGACTCCCTCGCCTCGAACAGCAACAGCAGAATCAGCAACACCCATAATGACTCTACAAAATAAAGGAGAAGAAAAAAAAGAGGAGGGGGAGAACCCCCAACGGGTGTGAGAACTACACCAACAGGTGGTTCTCAGTGGGTACCGCCACCAGACCCGACGGTCTGCCCACTAAGTCTACTAGAGGCATAAAGTAACCAATGTTGTGCTATAAAGAAAGGCTGGAAGAAATAACTCTACAACTACTATGTCTCTATCTAAATGCTCAAGGGGTTGATATAGATGAAACATGATGTATCTACTCGCACCCAAAGTGCTCAATCAACCCAATCGAACTGACTGCCTCATAGGGTCCAGTCAAGCCCGCGTCGACCTACTGCCACACATCCACAAGAGGACGGGACTTTCGTAGGGCGTCCCACGCGGACGACGTCGACAAGTCGCGATACTAAAGTAACAGATCCACTCTGGACGTGGCACTCGAGGGGCGCGCCCCCACCGAGTAAAGTATCTGCGCATCTCTGTCGAGCTCAATGTGGCTCCTGCAGGCTATAATCAAAATCCACACTCACTCTCAGAATGGAAGGACTCAAGATCCTCAAATATCTCGCACGACGGTCGGAGTACTCTCAACGACTCAGCTAACCAGCTCTCACGAATCTCGAGATACAAGCGAACTCAACCAACTCGTGGCACTAAACTCACTGGCTGGAGATACTCCACAGCCGGGACCATCGTCAACCCAAACGGCTCCCAACAACACTAGCACTGTCTAACTCAGCTACCAGACTCCACTCAGCCACCAGGCACGAGTGCAATATACGTCCCACAACAACCTGACCTCTCGGCCCACTACCCGGGCGAGGAAACACTAAGTCCAGGAAATAACCGAAGTGTGAGATGTCTAAAGTATAAAAGAACCTAGCCCAAGTGAAGGTTCTCTACTAGTCTGGTTTCAGCATGCATCATATTACAGGTGCTAGGTAAAGTTCCAACAATAGCATATAATTTAACATAGCGTATAAAGAAAATCCTCATCTCTCACAAGCATGCTTTCTATCTCCTCTAGCATGAAATAAACATATCCATCTAGCATGTACAATAAAACGGGTAAGCATCAATCCACATAATCTAGGCCATTCCTTATGCTTACATCTCAATCCTAGAGATTGTACATTTAAACATGCATGCTATCAATCAAAAGGGGCAATATTCCCAAAAGTAAGCTTCTATTAATCATCATCATGACATCCACTATCGCAATTCTCATAAACATAATATGGATACTACTCATGCGATTCTCAAATAAATACCGACACTAAGCTTACCTCTCCATCACATACATGGGTACACTAACATGCAAATATTCTATCAGATAAAATTAGAGAACCGTCCAAGGTTCTGGAGATGAAGCAACCCACCTGAATTGCTTTTCGCAGGCAAAGCCGAAGTCGATGTTTTAAATAGTTTTTAAAAAAATTTAAGCAAAATTTAATTAATTTAAATTTCCTTACACCGTTAAATGAGCAAAAGACTTATATCTACTATTAAAATTATAAATTTTGTAACCCTTTGATTATTAGGTCAACGATATTGAAAAATTTTTAAATTTGATTTCTAAATACTTACATGATCTAAATTATATTCAATGATACCATTCATCGATTTGAATACTCTATCATCAAAAACAAATGGGTGACAATGAAGCTTATTTGGTACTAACAGTATTCAAGCTCAACTATATATATATATATATATATATATATATATATATATATATTCCCCGAATACGAAAACCTGAATACTGGTCGCATAGCCGGCCTGGCCTCTATGCCAAGAGTATTCCTTATTACCTCTTCGATCTGAGTATAAAGCTCTTTATTCCCTGCCAAAGAAGCAGGGACAGTAGCCTGTGCTGCATTTAGACCGAGAGATGTACCGAGAGGTGTCGGGAAAAGTTGACCTATGGAGTTCTGGGCAAGTCCTATGTTCGCGGCCTACCTCCTAGCCCTTAAGCCTTCGACTTGGGGCTGGTAGGCTGGAAGCGTAGGTGGAGAAGGTAAACCCCGTGCGACCTCCAGCTGATGGCCAATATTTGCATTCATCAACCTGTACTTGGCCTGGAAGGGTGCCATCTACGGTTGCACTACCAATTGCGGCTGTGCTACCGCCCCTTACGACACTGCAGGATTTTGCTGGACCGATATATTCTGATTTAATCTGAGAGTGTTAGATGTGACTCAAAATCAGAATCGCTTCGATATTATGATTCAGGTTCGCCGACGGCTTCGCGGTGCGACTTCGAAATTTTGTGGATGTCAGTGGTGGAAGCGAAGGGCTCGGGCCGCCCCCCGCGGTACGGATCCGATCCGCTAAGGAACAACCCTAATTTCTCTTTATTTGCCCTAGAGTGAGATTGAGCGATTTAGACAGAACAGAACTCTTATATTCCCTCTTTTCTACATAGTGAAATATCTCCTCTTTCGCCCGTGGTTTTTTTCCTGCAAGGGGTTTTCCACGTAAATCTGTGTGTTATTTTTCTGTCGTGCAATTTTCGTTCTACTTTTCTGTCGTGATCGCCAATTGATTTTGTTTAGTTTGTGCGCTCGTTGCCAACAAACTGGTATCAGAGCCCTGTTCATCGATTAGGGTTTCTTCTCATCAATGGCGTCCATGAAGTATGATCTCCCATTGCTCGATCATAGCACAAGGTTTACGTTATGGCAAGTGAAGATGCGCGCAGTTCTGGCTCAGATGGATCTAGAGGATGCGCTGCTCGGGATGGAAAAGATGTCTGCATCCCTCAGTATGGCAAAAAAGGAGAAGATGAATCGGAAGGCTCTTACGCAGATCCAACTGCATCTTTCGAACGAGATCTTACAGCATGTCATTAAGGAGAAATCTGCTGCGAGCTTGTGGCTGAAATTGGAGTCATTGTGTATGACGAAAAGTCTTACCAACAAACTCCATCTGAAGCAGAAGTTATACTCTCATCGCCTGATTCAAGGTAAGAGTATAAAATCTCATCTCGATGGCTTTAAAGAAATCGTTATGGATTTGAAAATGCTGGAAGTAAAATATGATGATGAAGATCTAGCATTATTACTGTTATGTTCTCTACCATTTTCCTATACAAATTTTAGAGATACTATGCTTTATGGACGTGATACCATATCTTTGGAAGACGTCTCAACTGCCCTACTCTCGAAAGAGAGGATCGATAAGGAGATGAGTGGTACCACTGAAAGTCAGGCAGAAGGTCTGTTCACAAGAGGAAGATCCAAGCAGAGAAGTTTCGAAGACAGTAAAGGGAAGGCTAGGTCGAAATCCAGGCACAGAAACTTGATCTGTAATTACTGTAAGAAGAAGGGCCACATTAAAGCGGACTATTTCAAGTTGAAAAGAAAGGAACAGACCGAAGGAAGAGGTGATCAAAGGGAAAGAGAAGGTTCTAAATCTGCTGAAGCCAGTGTAGCAGAAGATTATAGCAGCGAGGGGAATGTGCTGCTGGTCTGCGATGATCAATCCAGAGCCAGCACAGAGTGGATTCTTGATTCAGCATGCTCGTTCCATATGTGTCCCAACAGGGACTGGTTCTCCACTTTTGAAGCTGTGAATGGTGGGGTTGTTTTGATGGGCAACGATGCATCCTGCAAAGTTGTCGGATGAGGAACGATAAATATCAAGATGTTTGATGGCATTGTGAGAACGCTTACTGATGTCAGGTACGTTCCACAATTGAAGAGAAATTTAATTTCTTTGAGTACCCTCGACTCTAAAGGATATAAATACACTGGTGGAGATGGAGTTCTAAAAGTTTCGAAAGGAGCCATTGTTGTGATGAAAGGACGAAGGCAGGAAGGAAAACTTTATGTGTTGCAAGGTTCAACTGTGACAGGTGGAGCTGCAGTATCCTCTTCATCTATGTCAGATTCAGATGCCACAAAGTTGTGGCATATGAGGCTGGGACATATGAGTGAAAAAGGATTGACATTGCTGAGTAAGAGAGGACTTCTTTGTGGCCAAAGTACAGGAAGTCTGGACTTCTGCAAACACTGCGTATTTGGGAAGCAGAAAAGGGTTAGCTTCAGCAAAGCAGTCCACAGAACAAAAGGAACGCTTGACTACATCCATTCAGATCTTTGGGGGCCAGCACCGGTTCCCTCTAAAGGTGGTGCAAAGTACATGCTGACCTTCATCGATGATTATTCAAGGAAGATTTGGACATTCTTTCTGTTGCACAAGAATGATGTATTCAAGACCTTCAAGCAGTGGAAGATCTTGATTGAGAAGCAGACAGGAAAGCAAATTAAGTGCCTTCGCACAGACAATGGACTCGAATTTTGTTCAGGAGAGTTCAATGAGTTCTGCAAAAATGAAGGAATCGAGAGACATCGTACAATTCCCTACACGCCGCAGCAAAACGGCGTAGCAGAACGTATGAACAGAACACTCATCAAGAAGATAAGATGTTTGCTTTCGAATGCAGGATTTGGTCAGGAATTTTGGGCAGAGGCAGCTTCTACGGCTTGCTATTTGGTGAATAGGTCTCCGTCGACTTCCATTGATCTCAAAACTCCAGAAGAGGTATGGTCTGGTCACCCTCCAAATTATTCTAATTTGAGAGTATTCGGTTGTCCAGTTTATGCACATGTGAGTCAAGGAAAGCTAAAACCTAGGTCGAAAGAATGCAAATTCTTGGGCTATGCTTCTGGTACAAAGGGTTTTAGGTTGTGGTGTCTTGAGGATAAGAAAATTATAATCAGTAGAGATGTTAAGTTTAACGAGAATGATATGCTTCGCCGAAAGGAGGAGTCGCATGTTCCTTGTGATACAGGTACAGATACAGGTGCAGATGCAACAAAGAAATTTGTCGAGTTGGAGTATCAAACAAACTCTAAAGTTCAGATCACTCCGGCATCAGGTATCACTTCAGGCGATTCTGTTCCTGCGGAGCCTCAGGCACCACCACAGACAGACACACACTCTATAGCTAGAGATCGACCGAGGAGGCAGATTGTAGAGTTATTTAGGATCCACAAGGATCTAAATAGGTACTATCAAACACCTAGAGGGGGGGTGAATAGGTGTAATATTATAAAAGCCAATCTCAGTGCAAAAATAAAAACTCAATGCGGAAAATAAAAATCAACACACCGAGATTTACGTGGAAACTCCAATCCAGGAGAAAAACCACGGGACCAACACGCAATAACAATCCACTAAGAATAGAAGAATAACAAGGTGATTACCGACTCCACGGACTCAACCCCTCCTTCAGCTTCTTCGGACCTTGCGCTGACCGGTTGGATATCCACGCAATAACAATCCACTAAGAAAAGAAGAATAACAAGGTGACTACCCCTCCTTCAATTTCTTCGGACCTTGCGCTCCACCGTTTGCACGTCCACTGCACACGTTTGAATCCACGAACGCCACTCGAATCCACGAGCACACGTTTCGAATCCACGAAACGCCTTCAACACACCGAATCCACGGTGCCACGTCGAATCCACGACGCAAACTCAGCCGGTAAGAATATTGGCTTCGATGGTGATCCTTTGCTTAGATTATCAATGAAGATCCATGGGAGAAATCTCTAAGCAAAGATTAGATCAATTCGACAAAAGATATGTTCTTGAAAGAACCATCGAATTGACCTAAAAGAGGCTATAAAGAAGAACGATAAAAACCTAGCCTCTAGGGTTGCTCTCAAGTGTTTTATAAATTGATCGGTATGCTCCCACGTTCTTGAGAAACCCTAAGTGTCTATTTATAGTTTAGAAACCTTTGGAAAGAGATAAGAATCAAAAACATACCTTATCTGGAATTTTTCAGGACGGCGATCCGGATCGGATTTACTGCGATCCGGATCGTCGTAACGAGATTGACGATTCCAGAAATCCAAGGGTTCGGGATCCGGATTGCAAGGCCCGATCCGGATCGTTCATGCAATTCAGCAAAATCCCATGTTCGGGATCCGGATCGGAATGGCTTGGATCCGGATTGGATTTGCAATGAACAACACCCTTCGGGATCCGGATTGGATTGTCTGATCCGGATCCTGAACATGTCCCATGTCCAGTTTTTGATTTTTATGCAATTAAAAATTCATCCAAGTGTTTCTACACTATAAGAAAGTATTCGGATCACCAAAATTATTTAGTTAAACATACCTGATCCTTTTGAATACTTTCTTCTTGAGATTGATGTAACTGATCCACAATTCTTCATCTTCAATCTTCAAGACTCAAGACACTGAGTGTCAACTTGAGCTCTTGTTGAATCTTCTCTAAGTCTTTGATTGCTGATTGACAATTTGATCCCTTTAAGACTCCGACTCAACTCACTGACTTGACTCACGAAATATGCCAACACCAAAATGCCGTAACAATCTCCCCCTTTGGCAATTTCGTGACAAAACCCAAAAATACATAAAAGCGCTCAAGTCACTCATCTTAAACCAAAAAATTCGAAATTCAATGTCATCACCAAAACATTGATTTTCTTTGCGTGAAAGATCCAATAAATACAAAATTACATTTGAACCAAACAGTCCTAGAACATACTCTATGACTTAGGACTTGGAGTCTTAAAGTGATGTAATTCCTGCAAAACAAAACTCCAAACAAAATCAAACGTTAGTCGTTAGAAATTAAAATCCTACATTTGATTCGTCTTCTTTTGGTTCTTTTGTTTTTCGGCTCTTTCAATCTTTTCTTTATCTCCCCCTATCTTGAGCATCTCTAACATGTTCTCCATGTTCTCCCCCTTTGTGATACGATCATCATTTTCCGTTCTCCCCCATTTTTCCATTTTCGTTTGTCCTCTCTTGATGATCTCATCTCCGTCATTTCTCTTCTCCCCCTTTTTGTCACAAATTGTCAAACAGTGAACATACTAGACAAAAGGAAAGCACTAACACATTAGTTCATAGAGAAAGAGTGATAAAAGCTCAGTTCCGGTATATAACAAAAATGCAGATTGCGTACCGGTACCAGAAAGCAAAAATCAAATAATTTCTTGAAACAAATCCAGATTTTGGAAACTTTTCAAATACCGATTTGTATTCCATCAAGAAATCTATTTAAGTGCTTTGAAGAACAATGAATTCACATAGATGTCATTCAATCCAAATTTCTTTCATTAGAATAATTTAGAAAAATAATAATCAGAAAGAGTATGTAAGCACTTTAGCGTATCAACTTTAAACAAAAGTCATCGTTTCATACAACAAGAAATAGATTATACCAAATCTATCAAAAATACTCAAAAATGAAACGAAAATTTATGAAAATTAAAACTCTTAAAGTTGAACAACTTCAATTACATCTAACATGATCTTATGCGTAATGCCTTTATCAAATCATCAATTTTGGTAAAGAAAATGAAATACCAAGATCAATAGATGTTTGAAATCCCAGATAAGTTAGATAATATATCTAGACAATCTGTTGAAGGAGTGGCTCTTTGAGCATCTTTTATCAAAAATCCCACCTTATACCAACCATGAAATATGACTGAGTCAAGTATTTCATTATGCATTTCATCAACATTTTTGAAACAAAAATTTGCTTTGCATACATGGAGTATCTTTTTCTTTTATTTTCTCCATGTGGTGGTAGTTTTCACACTCCTCATTGGGATGTAACTCTTTCCACATCTTTTGAGCATTTTACTTTTCTTTGACTCCCCCTCAATTGGCTATCAATTATTTAATATATAAGGTATTCAACCAAAATTGATCTCGCATTCATACTCGACTAAGCAATCAAATATGATAATGACTATACCAAGAGATCATTGAGAGAGAAATTGACTTTGATCACTTAAAAGATGAATTAATTAACATAAATGATCATTGCAACATTGAAATATTATGATATCAAAAGCATAATAAATTTCTAAATGCGTGAAAGGATGCAATTAAAGTCAATTTAACCAATGCTCAATTAAACAACTCCTCTAATGAAGTGTCTTCAAGATTATGATTAAGGAGTCAAGTTGATAATCCAAGTAAAATTAATTTGGAGTGAATGAACGTGAAGCCCTTTTTATTCAATGCACTTGTTCGTTAAAAACCCTTTTGTTCAAAAACAAAGTATAAAAACAAAGAGCATTGAAAACATGTAATGCAGAGATTAAGAAAAATATGAAGGGAAAACCAATCAAAGCATTACACACAGTCATAAGCTATTTAGAACTTAAGACAAGGAAAGATATCACCTTTCCGAATCCAAAATCGCTGGATTTTGGGTTGTCTTGATTCGTTGTGGCCGGGGGTTGTCCGCTTTGACTGTTGGTCCACCTTAGGTCTTTGCCTCGCAATGATCCACTTGTATGATTGATGTTGTGGCTCGGACCTTTGGTGGGTTGAGTGAACTCCTTTGACTTGATGTGTCTTTTGATTCCGTTGAGTCCGCTCCGTAGATGAAGTTGCCGAAGATTTTTCTTTCTCTTTTTCGGGCAATTCTTCACCAAATGTCCTTCAAGTCCACATAGGTGACAAGTTCTTCCTTTCAATTTATTGTGGAACTTGAAGCATGCACAGTTTGGTCCTTTTTAAATCCCAAACCAACCTTGCTTGTTTGACCTAATCCGGACATACAATAAGTTTCTTGGAACCGGTTGAAAGCCTTTGTATGTCGGATTTGAGTTCATGAACTTGCTTGGTCAAAGCTTGGTTGGTGACATGAATCTCCTCAAACTGCTTTTCAAGAAAACCAATCTTGTCCATATATGATTTTGCGTTTGTCTCCGATTGGTTTAGCTTTTCTTGGAGGATTTTATTGTTATCCAATAACCGTCCTTGTTCCTCCTCGAGATCATGAAGTTTGATCTTTAAAGCTTGATTCTCGTCTTGAACTTCAAGTCGTTGCTTCCTCAACTTCTTGATATGTTTGGCCATCTTCTTTGATTCCGCAAGAAGTTGTTGGTATGCCTCAACGAGTTCTTCTTCGTCCGACTCCCCCTCACTTGATGACTCTCCTCCGGATGTTGATGTTTCATGCAAAATCAAAGGAATAGAGTCAGTGACTAAAGATGATAAGCACAAATTAGAAGAGGGAATTTGAGAGGCATGAAAAGCAACAATTTTTCCTCTTCACTTGAGGTCGATTCATCGAAACTAGAATCGTCCCAAGTTTTTGCTTGCAAAGCCTTCTTTTTGTATGATTTCTTAGAAGGACAATCCGTTGAAATATGGCCGTAGCCTTTGCATCGATAACATCGGATTTCCCCTTCGAAATCATCTTTTTCTTTTTCTTTAGAAGGTTTTGCAACGCCTTTGAGTTTAGAGGATTTAGAACCCGATGATCCTTTAGATGGTTTCGTGGATGAAGATCCATCGGTTCGATTCTTCCAAAATTTCCGACGAAATTTCTTTGTGATCCGCGCCAATTGTTCTTCAAAATCGGCAAAAGAGATTTCATCGTCGGAACTCGATTCGTCATCTTCTTCCTTTGTTGATTTGAATGCAATACCTGTAAGCTTAGAAGAAGACTTGGAAGAATTTTGATTAGTAGGAAAAGTCATCTCATAAGTTTGCAAAGCACCTACTAATTCCTCTACACTCATCTCATCCGGATGACTAACGGTTTCAATGGCGGTAACCTTTGCCCTAAACCGTTCCGGAAGAGTCCGAAGTATCTTTCTTACAATTTTCGACTCCGGGATCTTTTCTCCTAAATTAGCACATGTATTAATTACATCTTGAAGTCTAGTGTAATAATCTGTAAACAATTCATGCTCTTCCATATGAATAGAGTCAAATTGACTTGTAAGCATCTGGAGCTTTTGAATTTTTACAAGATTAGTACCCTCATGTGTAATTTTGAGAATATCCCAAATTTCCTTCGCGGTTTCACACGCGGAAATTCTTGTAAACTCAGTCGAGGAAAGAGAATTAATAAAGCGTTCATACCTTTCCCATTGTAAGAAGATCTTTCGATTTCCTCTTTAGACCATCTAGAGCGAGGTTTTGGGGTAGTAGAATTTCCTACTTCCTCAACCGGATGCACCCAACCGTATTCAACGGTTTGCCATACCCGCTCATCAATAGAGATGAGAAAAGCTCTCATCCGCACTTTCCAATATGCATAATTGGTCCCATCAAAAAGAGGAGGTCTAAAAATATTACCACTTTCACCCACATGATAGATAAACCTAAAACCCGCTCTGATACCAATTGTAGAGTTATTTAGGATCCACAAGGATCTAAATAGGTACTATCAAACACCTAGAGGGGGGTGAATAGGTGTAATATTATAAAAACCAATCTCAGTGCAAAAATAAAAACCAATGCGGAAAATAAAAATCAACACACCGAGATTTACGTGGAAACTCCAATCCAGGAGAAAAACCACGGGACCAACACGCAATAACAATCCACTAAGAATAGAAGAATAACAAGGTGATTACCGACTCCACGGACTCAACCCCTCCTTCAGCTTCTTCGGACCTTGCGCTGACCGGTTGGATATCCACGCAATAACAATCCACTAAGAAAAGAAGAATAACAAGGTGACTACCCCTCCTTCAATTTCTTCGGACCTTGCGCTCCACCGTTTGCACGTCCACTGCACACGTTCGAATCCACGAACGCCACTCGAATCCACGAGCACACGTTTCGAATCCACGAAACGCCTTCAACACACCGAATCCACGGTGCCACGTCGAATCCACGACGCAAACTCAGCCGGTAAGAATATTGGCTTCGATGGTGATCCTTTGCTTAGATTATCAATGAAGATCCATGGGAGAAATCTCTAAGCAAAGATTAGATCAATTCGACAAAAGATATGTTCTTGAAAGAACCATCGAATTGACCTAAAAGAGGCTATAAAGAAGAACGATAAAAACCTAGCCTCTAGGGTTGCTCTCAAGTGTTTTATAAAATGATCGGGTGCTCCCACGTTCTTGAGAAACCCTAAGTGTCTATTTATAGTTTAGAAACCTTTGGAAAGAGATAAGAATCAAAAACATACCTTATCTGGAATTTTTCAGGACGGCGATCCGGATCGGATTTACTGCGATCCGGATCGTCGTAACGAGATTGACGATTCCAGAAATCCAAGGGTTCGGGATCCGGATTGCAAGGCCCGATCCGGATCGTTCATGAATTCAGCAAATCCCATGTTCGGGATCCGGATCGGAATGGCTTGGATCCGGATTGGATTTGCACATGAACAACACCCTTCGGGATCCGGATTGGATTGTCTGATCCGGATCCTGAACATGTCCCATGTCCAGTTTTTGATTTTTATGCAATTAAAAATTCATCCAAGTGTTTCTACACTATAAGAAAGTATTCGGATCACCAAGATTATTTAGTTAAACATACCTGATCCTTTTGAATACTTTCTTCTTGAGATTGATGTAACTGATCCACAATTCTTCATCTTCAATCTTCAAGACTCAAGACACTGAGTGTCAACTTGAGCTCTTGTTGAATCTTCTCTAAGTCTTTGATTGCTGATTGACAATTTGATCCCTTTAAGACTCCGACTCAACTTACTGACTTGACTCACGAAATATGCCAACACCAAAATGCCGTAACACAGATCAGACCACCGTAGAGATATGAAGGCACAGATCTGGTGGCCTATGCTTTTGTGACTGCACAAGAAACAGATGCACTTGAGGAGCCATCTACTTACACAGAGGCAGTCTCATGTACTGATTCCGCTAAGTGGATGCTCGCTATGGAGGAAGAGATGGAATCTCTTCATAAGAATCAGACTTGGGATTTAGTGAAGCTTCCTAAAGAAAAGAAAGCTGTTCGATGTAAATGAGTGTTCAAGAAGAAAGAAGGCACACAGGGAAATGAGAGTATCAGATACAAGGCTCGATTGGTGGCAAAAGGATACAGTCAAATTTCAGGTGTCGACTTCAATGATGTCTTCTCACCAGTGGTGAAGCATACATCCATTAAAAGTTTTGCTCGGTTTGGTCGCCATGGATGATATAGAACTTGAGCAACTAGATGTGAAGACAGCTTTTCTACATGGCGAATTAGAGGAAGAGATCTATATGCAGCAGCCCGAGGGATTCACAGTTGAGGGAAAAGGAAATCATGTGTGCAGATTAAAGAAATCGCTTTATGGGTTAAAGCAATCTCCAAGACAATGGTATAAAAGGTTTGATTCTTTTATGATTAGCCATGATTTTCATAGAAGCAATTTTGATAGTTGTGTCTATATAAAGAAACAAATTGATGGTTCTTTCATTTATCTTCTACTCTACGTGGATGATATGTTAATTGCTGCTAAGAATATGGCTAACATTGATGAGCTTAAAGATCGGTTGAAATCTGAATTTGATGTTAAGGATTTAGGTGCAGCGAAGAAGATACTTGGTATGGAGATAAAACGGAACAGAAGTGCAAAGAAACTACAGTTGTCTCAGAAGGCATACATCCAGCGTGTTTTGGAACGGTTCTGCTTAAAGGATGCCAAGCCAGTAAGTACCCCCTTTGCTACACATTTTAAACTTTCAACTGATTTAGCACCAAGAACAGATGAGGATAAAGAATACATGGAACGAGTTCCTTATGCCAGTGCAGTCGGAAGCATTATGTATGCTATGGTTTGTACGAGACCAGACCTTGCGCATGCTGTTAGTGTGGTAAGCAGATACATGGCAAATCTAGGAAAACAACATTGGCAAGATGTGAAATGAATTTTGAGGTATTTGCGAGGTACTACAGATGCATGTTTGGAATTTGGAAAGTCTGAAGCAAGCCTAACCGGTTTTGTAGATTCTGATTATGCAGGAGATCTTGATAAGAGAAGATCACTTACCGGTTACGTTTTCTCACTTGGTGGATGTGCAGTTAGTTGGCGAGCTTGCTTACAACCCACGGTTGCATTATCCACGACAGAGGCTGAATATATGGCAATTACAGAGGCTGTGAAGGAAGGCATATGGTTGAGAGGCTTATTCAATGAATTAAGCATAAGCATTGAAAAGGTTACAGTATTTTGTGACAGTCAGAGTGCTATTTATCTAACAAAGGACCAAATGTTCCATGAGAGAACAAAGCATATTGACATCAAGTATCACTTTGTTCGCGAAGTTTTTGCTCAAGGTAACATTGCGGTGAAGAAGATTAGCACATTAGAGAATCCAGCCGATATGTTGACAAAGCCTCTTCCGTATGTCAAGTTCAAGCACTGCTTGGACTTGATTAGCATTGCTTGCTGATTGGAGTGCCCTTAGGGGCTTGTGGAGAAGGTGAAGAGTTATCACTGATGTTTTTTTTTATTTAAAGGGAATTTCGAGTCAAGGTGGAGATTTGTTAGATGTGACTCAAAATCAGAATCGCTTCGATATTATGATTCAGGTTCGCCGACGGCTTCGCGGTGCGACTTCGAAATTTTGTGGATGTCAGTGGTGGAAGCGAAGGGCTCGGGCCGCCCCCCACGGTACGGATCCGATCCGCTAAGGAAAAACCCTAATTTCTCTTTATTTGCCCTAGAGTGAGATTGAGCGATTTAGACAGAACAGAACTCTTGTATTTCCATTTTTCTACATAGTGAAATCTCTCCTCTTTCGCCCGTGGTTTTTTCCCTGCAAGGGGTTTTCCACGTAAATCTGTGTGTTATTTTTCTGTCGTGCAATTTTGGTTCTACTTTTCTGTCGTGATCGCCAATTGATTTTGTTTAGTTTGTGCGCTCGTTGCCAACAGAGAGGTACCTGTGGACCTCCATTAGGCTGCTCATTTCGGACTAATAGTTGCTCGATCCGAGCAATACTTTCATTTGAGGCTGTAATAGCGGCCAGCACCGTGTCTAGATGTGTAGTGCTCTGTTGACTGTTCTAATCTAGAATATGCAACACTCGGGTCATTTGCCCGAAAGTATGAGCTAGACTTGGCTCTTGTTGAACTGACTACCTGCTATTCTTCGGCCCTACCGGTAGCACCGGCAGATGCTCATTTGCATTTTCGGCGCTACTTGTTTGGTGGTTCCCTAAAGACTGGGGAATGACTCTGTTACAGAGATTCATACAGTTGTCATCAACTATTAAAAAATTAAATTTGTATTTACCTGAGTGTCACACCGGGCATACAAAAAATTGTTAAGTTTGAACCAAAGCTAGACCGTTGACCGAGTCAGACGAGCCTGGTCAAAGATTAGTTCTCTGATTGAACCTCGAAGTGCACCTCCAAATCAAGCGAACAGGTTGAGAAGATATTGGCTCAGGATTCTCTCGCACAAACACTTGAAGTTAACCAACAAGTAGACTCAGCTTAAAGAGCCAAGCTGATTATATTAATTGGAAGAACTGATTACAAGATTAACACTACTAAAAATCTCTGAAAGTTGCTAAGCCCGTAACTAAACTATTGAAGTAAACTCTTAAACTAAGCTCTTAACACTAGAATGCTGAAAATGCTGGAATTTGAAGAAAAGTAAATTGATGTGGTCACTTATATGTGTGACCCTTATTATAGATGAAATCTGCCTATTTATACTAGCGTGCTTTTCATCTACAGTTATTTGCTAGTTCGCATAGTGGCGAGTTGCTCTGCCATATCCCATATTTTCAGTATGTCCTTCGTTTTGCGGGGCACACTCGAATTAGAGTCATATTGGCCACAAAATTTACTCTCCACTCTTTCTGTAGTTCCAGTCTAAATCTAGTTTGGGTTCATACGTTTTCCTTCTTGGCTCTTAGTATACCACGTGTCGCATCCTGGTTCATTCATATTGGTTAACCGAGT
>CM054935.1:5975098-5985098 GCA_029168755.2 Tillandsia fasciculata | reverse complement strand
TGGAACGTTCATTAAATCTGCTATAGTAGAACCATGCATAATAGAAACACTCTTGTGTAGTATGTTAGAAAGTGATAGCTGATAATTCTAGTGTTACTTGATTATCATGCAATTCTCTTGTTTTCTATTATCTGTTAAATTAATGTTATCTTGGAACTTGACCTAGCACCCCCGTCATATGCAGCATGTTCAGCCAGACTTTAGAAAACTCCAACTTGGGCTAGGTTTATTTTGCTTAGACATCCACACTACTTGGCCGAGTGGTCGGGTCTCTTTAGTGTGGGATGCTTTCTACACTCGTGCTTGGGAGCAGAGTGGAGTCTGGTAGAGGTAGTTGATCATACATCTGTGGCGGGAGCCATTTAGGAGGACGGCGGTCTCGAGGTATTCCGTTTTCCTATTTTTATTTGTCGCCGCTGTATTAGTGGCAGCGGTTTACTAGTGTTAGCAGAACCTTGAACCCAGAACTGTTTTTAGACACACATATGATTTTAGCCAACCAATGTTTTCTTCCAAGCGTCGTAGGGTTGCCCGAGTCTGTTCTTGTTTGATTGGACAAGGGCTTTAGCTCTACGAGGCTTGGGTATAAAAACTTGTTTTCAATAGTTTTCCTAAAAAGAACTAAAAATCATTAAATATGGATTTCTTTCAGATCAAATGGGTTTCCATAAGAAATGTCACCTTTTTCTATAAATGTAACCACTTGAGATGATTCAAGTGGTCTGGGTTCTAAGGTCTGCCTTTTCCTTTAGGACGAGAACAACGAGAGGCTATGCCTAGAGCCTGTTCTTGTTTGATAGGGTTGTAGGTTCTAGTCTTTCGGGGTTCCCGGATCCTCTATTATCGCCTGTTGTGGGGTTTATCCTGTCAGTGAGTCTGCAGGTTGGATTGATGTTCTGTGGTTGGGAGCCGTTGGAGTCGACGGTGATCCCGGGTCTTTGGGTGTTGTCTATCTAGTTCTGTTAGCCCTGAGTGGTAGGTTGATCTTGGCTGTGGAGTGTCTCCAGCCAGTGTATTTTGTGCTGTGAGTTGTTGGTGAGGCGAGTGTCTCGTGTTTCGTGTGAGCTGATCAGCTGAGTCGTCGAGTGTGCTCCGACTGTTGTGAGAGTTGTTGAGGATTGAGTCCTTTCGAGCAGAGCGTGATCGTGGATTTTGACCATAGGCTGCAGTGCCACCTGAGCGACAGAGTGCGCGGATACCTTTCCTCGGTGGGGTCGTGCCCCTCGAGAGCCACGCCCGGGGTGGATATGTTACTCTTGTATCGCGACTTGTCGATGCCGTCCCTCTGACTGAGCCAGTTTTGGCAGTTACGAAGGCAGTCCCTCTAGCTGAGCCAGTTTTGGCAGCTACGGGCGCCCTAAGTAAGTCCGGTCCTCCGAGATGTACGGCAGTAGGTAGGCGCAGGCTTGACTGGACCCGAGGAGGCAGTCAGTTCAGATTGGGTGACTATACTGTTATGTTAGCAGATGCATCATATTTTCATCTGTCCCGCTTTTTGAACATCTAGATAAGGGCATAGTAGCTGTAGAATTTATTTATCCAGCTTTTTCCCTTCAGCACTGTATTTGTTTCCTCATGCCTCTAGTAGACTTAGTGGGCAGACCGTTGGGCTTGTTGACGGCACCCACTGAGAGCTACTGTGGGATGTAGTTCTCACACCCGTCGTGTTGTCTTTTTCCCCAGGGACTTCTACTCCTGTTTCTGCTGTTCCAGCTGCTACTTCTTCAGATCAAGGTAAGGGAGTCGCGAGCTAGAACCCTACCAGTCGTCGTCGTCCTGAGAGTAGATGTACCCATCTTTTTACATTTTGAGAGTTCTTGTTGAGAGACATTGTAGTGAGGTACAGAGTTGTACTTTTCTGTTTTTATTCTGAGAGACTTATGTACTTTTGGTGAGGACTTGTGTTGTATATATTTTATTTCTAGCAGTTTACTCTCAGCTCTGATATCTTTTAGTATAGCATCTTTCTTTGCAGGTTGGACGCTTCGTCTATACGGGGTTCACCGTATGGGCGGCGGATCTGTTAGCGAGCCCGGGTCGCAGTTTCGACCCTGGGGCGTGACAGATTAGAGTGGTATCAGAGCCTAGGTTTTAGGTCGTTGAGGACTTAGAGACCCTAGGCTTATGGTTGGACATTAGGCTGACTACGTGAGAGTCGTGACTTTTAGCGAAAGTCCTGATTGAGTTGTATACATCTCCCAAGGGATGGGATGAGTGATTGGCATGTATATTCTCCTAAGCGATTATGTTGGCTGCAGACAACATAATGCTATGAAATGGATGACATGCCTTAGACTTTCGCTGGATTGGGTCGAGTGTTGTTTGGTGCTGTCCTGATGTTTGCATGTGGATTGCAGGTGGGCACGATGCCTCCCTGACGCAGGATGCGGACGCGTTCTCAGCCTTCCTCCTCCCAAGGGTCTGAGCAGGAGGAGTTAGCACAGGGTCAGCAGAGTGAGGTACAGGAGCTTCGGGCTCATATGACTCATTTGTCGGAGACCTTCCGGCGTCGGGAGGAGACCATGGACCGGATGGTGCGTATGATGGAACAGAGGGCACAGTCAGCTGTGACGCCCCCAGTTGTACCAGCAGCTCAGGTAGCCCCTACTGCACCGGTTACCAGAGGTCGGCCGTCCGGGACGGCAGGACAGTTGACACCTGCAGAGCAGCGTGAGGTGGTGGATCTATTGATAAGGTTCCGCCAGTTCGATCCACCCCATTTTTCTGGATTGAGTGCAGAGCCGTGGGAGGCAGAGTCTTGGATCATGGCCATGGAGCGTCATTTTGAGAGTTTGTTCATTCTGGAGTGGTTTCAGGTGCTGTTGGCGACACACTTCTTGGAGTACAACGCCGAGGCTTGGTGGCGGCGTGTGCGACTCGCTGGTCCGCCTGGGACACAGCTTCTCTCTTGGGCGGAGTTTCGCAGTCTATTTCTTGGAGCCTTTTTCTCGGAGAGCGTCAGGCAGAGATTGGAAGAGCAGCTGAAGAATCTCCGTCAGGGAGATCGTCCCGTGCATGAGTACATCGCAGACTTCAATCGGTTGTTGGCTTGTGTACCGCACGCGGCCAGGGACGAGGCGCATCGAATTTACATGTTTGAGCGGGGTTTGCGCCAAGAGATTAATCAGTTCGTCCGTTCGCACAGATTGCAGACGCTGGATGCATCTATGGAGCAGGCACTTTACGTTGAGTGCGGAGAGGCAGTGATGGATGAGATGGCTCCAGCTCCCGCAGTGATTCCTGGGGCGAAGCGCCCAGCACCGGTTGACGAGGGACAGTCGAGTCGGCAGGCACCTCCGAGACCTCCACGGTCTCACCTTGAGGGTCGTGAGTTTCAGAGGCGCCAGAGTTCAGGTGGGCACCCGCAGCAGCCACAGTATTAGCAGCGACAGCAGTTTCAGCAGCAGTATCGGCAGCAGCGACGTGAGCAGTGTGTCATCTGTGGTGGCCCTCATCTACCGTCGCAGTGTGACCAGAGACAGGGACGGTGTTTCCTTTGTGGAGAGTTTGGACATTTTCGAGCAGCTTGTCCCCGAGCCATTTTGTCAATGCAACCCCTTGCTATAGCACCCCCCTTGCCTGTTCAGGAAGCAGAAGCCCCTTCGATGCACCGTCAAACAGAGTGGGGTACGACGTCGGGACAGACGGGACGACGATCTTCAGCACCCATTGGACGGGTTTACGCAGCCCTGGTGGAGGGCACCCCGGCAGCTGATCCTATCGTCGCAGGTATGGCTTTATTTTCTGTCAGCTGAGTTGAGTTTTTTGGATACCACCGTATTCTTCTGCACTTGGCATTAGGGCATTTGCATCTCTGCATGATTAAGGAATAGGAATTTTTTACTTGCATGAGCGATGGATTCTTCACAGTATCCTACGAGCAGAGGTAAATTTTGGGAACTTGATCAGGACGGCTGAGACTTTGGGAAGTACACCGATAGATGTGACGGTGCTGTTACAGCTCCACGACTCAGATCGAGCATACGGAATAGACCAGCTGGTGCGGTATCGTGTAATGATTGATTGTAGATTGAGAATAGTGACTTTTCCGCGAGTTGGACAACAGGAGATCATTTCCTCAAGTCACGAGGCATCCTTCCTGCAGCAGTGGCTTCAGCGGTTTGGATTAGGTGCGACTTGTCGAGCGTAGGTGATGCCTAGGACTAGAGGTTGTGTCTCTAGGGGTCTCCTCTCGGATAGAGTTGTGTTTTTCTTTTTAGGAGCATGGATAGATCGTAGCTTCCATTTTTGTTGCCACAGCAGGAACGGCATCAACACTTCTCTCCCTTTTTCTCGCCCTTATGCTGGAATTTGCGAACAGGACGAAAGATTCGAAAGACTACTCCAGCAATGGAGACGGTGCCCGAACATGTTCTTGTTTGATTGGGGCTAGGGCACTGGTCTTTCGGAACTTTCGAACTTTTTGCTAATTTCAGTTGTTTCCTAAATTGGAGAGTTGGGGGTTGATGACTTTCCTGCTGGTGGGGCCCTTACTTCTTCTGTTAAGTTTTGCGGTGTAATTCGTGTAGTTTGGACGCGTAGAGTTGGTTGTTCTTCCTCGTTCCCCAGTATTTGGAATTCCTGAGGTTTATCCTGCTGTTGGACTCGCTTGTGGAGAGTGAGTAGCGACTGGGGAGTTGGAGATTGTATTCATGATGCTTACCTTTGGGCTTGGAGACTCCCTTTTGAGCCGTGTTTGTTTCGAGGACGAAACTTTCTTTTAGTGGGGGAGGATGTGAGGACCCGAATCCCCACTTAAAGGTTTATTGATGGATTAGTGGCTTTGGGGAGTGTGTGTGCGCGTGTCGGGCCCAAGAATTTGATTTCTGATGAAATTGGTGTTGGGTTATAAGTAATTGGATCTAAATAGGGGAAAAAACACCTAGAGGGGGGGTGAATAGGTGTAAACAATAAACACTCAAAAATCGTTGCGCTATAAAACCCAATGCGGAAAAATAAATGAACACGCAAGATTTTTACGTGGAAAAACTCCAAACCGGAGTAAAAAACCACGGGACCGATAACACGGCGAAATCCACTAGAATTGAAACACGTACAAGGTGATATAACGTACTCACAGACGACTCAACCTCTTACCATACGCTCCTAGTAGATCTTCTCCGCTCGCTCCACGACGCTTCTCGAATCCACGATCCGCGCCCAACGCTGAGTCCACAGCGTCCAACGTCGAGTCCACGACGTCCGACCGAATCCACGGTCTTCACCCAATACTACGCTTCGAATCCACGAACGTAGTTGCACCTTGAATCCACAAGGCCACGCGAGTCCACGCGCCGATTTAGGGTAAATCGTTGTTTGTTTGGGTGGTGATGATCCGCCGAATACTTAGATTAGAAATAGATCGGAAATACCATCTAAGTATTCATTGATTTGATTCTACTCAAAATGTGAGTATGGAAAACCTAGAATCAAATCAATCAATATAGATGAAGAAACATAGAATAAATTCTATTGATTTCCTTTCTTCTCTATATGTGGATCTAGGGCCGTATAAGATGATATTTGATTATGACGGCTCTATATGGATTGCCCTAAAAATGAACCTTAGGGTCTATTTATAGGTTAGAAACCATTGGAAGAATATACGGATCAAAAACAAACCGTTTCTGGAAAATTTACGGACGGCGATCCGGATCGAGATTAGTGCGATCCGGATCGTCGTAACAAAAAGACGATTCCAGAAATCCATGGGTTCGGGATCCGGATCACAAAGTCCGATCCGGATCGTTCATGCAATTTACCAAACTTTCATGTTCGGGATCCGGATCGTGATGGTCTAGGATCCGGATTGAAATTGCCAATGAACAAACACCCTTCGGGATCCGGATTGCCGAGCACGATCCGGATCCTGAACATGTCCCATGTCCAGTTTTTGATGTTTATGCAATAAAACATTCTTCCAGGTGTTTCTACACTACAAGAAGTATTCGGATCACCAAGAATCTTTAGTTAAACATACCTGATCCTTTTGAATTCTTCTTTCTTGAGATTGAGGTATATGATCCAAAGTTCTTTCATCTTCAATCTTCAAGACTTAATACTTTCACGAAATGCGCCAACTCAAATTCCGTAACATTGGAGCTTTTTGCTTTTCTGAAACCCATTCAGGGTGATTGTGGTTTTTGCGAGCTTATTGGAACCAAGGATTTGAACCGGCATGAAAAACGGATCAAGTTTACTTTTTTAGGAATTTTTGGGAAATTTTAGAAGTGGAATTTGGCCAAACGGACATCGGATTTGGATTCAGCGCGCGAAAACGAGCGGAATGGACTATTTACTTGTATTTTTCGGAGCCCGGACGCGAAAACACGGATTTCGATGCGTGGGGTTACTGTTCTCGCCGCCGGAGGGGCACCGACGGCGGCGGCGGACGACGGAGCGTGGCGGCGGGCCGAGGAGAGACCGGTCGGTCCACTGCGGAAGGCGTGCACCAGGCGCGGGCCATATGGCGGCACCCGGTTGGCCGGCGCAGTAGGCGCGATCCATGGAAAGAGCGCGGGTGCACGGTGGACCGAAGGGTGACACGTGGCAGTTTTGGGTTCGTCAGGTGCACCATATTTCCTGCACCGGGCGCAGCGAGTTGTGGGTTGGCCATGTGGCGTGCTGTGATTGGGTGGTCAACGCACGTGCGACAGCGGCTCGGGCGCGGTGCACTGTGGACCCCGCGGTGCCACGTGGCGCGATCCTATTGGATGGCGCTTGGACCCGGGTAACCCGGCGTGAACCGCGGCCCACGGTTCCCGCCGTGGACCGCGGTGCCACATGGCGCGCGGGGATAGGAGGGCGCACGTGCTCCGGTTGCGCGGGGTGCGGTGTCGGGACGCGTGGCGGGCCGTGGACCTTCCGGGCCTGCACAGTACGGGCCGGGCCCGTTACTGAAGCAGCCCGGAAGTTCCGGGCGCCCGAAAGTTTGGGCCAAAAGTCCAAAATGGTGGATTTTCGGGCTGGGCCTATAAATAGGCTGCTTGCTGAGGATTTTTGTCCCCTTTTCCGAGCTCCTCTGCCCTTGGCCCCCTTAGCTAAGTTGTAGATCTTCGTGTTGCGCATCTTCTGGCAGAGGCGCGGAATTTTTTGAAGCCGCAGCGTCGACGTTTTCGGCATCGTAGCACGGAGCGACGATTTTCTGTTGGAGGCCAGTTATCGCCGCATTTCGGTCTGAGAGGTCCATAGAGCTACCCCAACTGTATTTTTGGCCAATTTTTGTGGTGTTGGATTGACGAGAGGTACGTCTTCGACTTTTGTGTTGAGTGTTTCGGCTAGATTTGGGTTTTTGGCACAGTTTTCGAGGCTTTACTGAGCCCCTATTTGCTGGTGAGATTTCTGGACAGCAAGATCTTTGCGGATTTTTATCTCCACATCCGGACATTGGAATTCGACGTTTCAAGGCTCTATCGACATCTACACTTCGCGAGGATCGCCGTAATATTTTTACTGGAATTTTTGGAGGCTGTTTTACAGGTGAAAATTTTGCAGAATGAGGACTGTTCATCGCAGATTTTTAATATGTGGAATTTTGAGGAATTAAGTGTAAATTTTGGATTGTATTATGTATCCAGGATGCTTTGAACACTACTTTGGTACTGTTGGCTTGGTGATTGTGCTGGTATATCTGTTTCTGGGCTTTCTTAGCTGTACGACCCTGGACAGTTGTGCACCTTCAGGTGGGTGGCCTTGTCTCCAAGACTTATGGAACGTTCATTAAATCTGCTATAGTAGAACCATGCATAATTGTAACACTCTTGTGTAGTATGTTAGAAAGTGATAGCTGATAATTCTAGTGTTACTTGATGATCATGCAATTCTCTTGTTTTCTATTATCTGTTAAATTAATGTTATCTTGGAACTTGACCTAGCACCCCCGTCATATGCAGCATGTTCAGCCAGACTTTAGAAAACTCCAACTTGGGCTAGATTTATTTTGCTTAGACATCCACACTACTTTTCTCACTGGACATAGTGTTTTACTCGCCCGGGTAGCGGGCCGAGTGGTCGGGTCTCTTTAGTGTGGGATGCTTTATACACTCGTGCTTGGGAGCAGAGTGGAGTCTGGTAGAGGTAGTTGATCATACATCTGTGGCGGGAGCCGTTTAGGAGGACGGCGGTCCCGAGGTATTCTATTTTCCTATTTTTATTTGTCGCCGCTGTGTTAGTGGCAGCGGTTCACTAGTGTTAGCAGAACCTTGAACCCAGAACTGTTTTTAGATACACATATGATTTTAGCCAATCAATGTTTTCTTCCAAGCGTCGTAGGGTCGCCCGAGTCTGTTCTTGTTTGATTGGACAAGGGCTTTAGCTCTACGAGGCTTGGGTATAAGAACTTGTTTTCAATGGTTTTTCTAAAAAGAACTAAAAATCATTAAATATGGATTTCTTTCAGATCAAATGGCTTTCCATAAGAAATGTCATCTTTTTCTATAAATGTAACCACTTGAGATGATTCAAGTGGTCTGGGTTCTAAGGTCTGCCTTTTCCTTTGGGACGAGAACAACGAGAGGCTATGCCTAGAGCCTGTTCTTGCTTGATAGGGTTGTAGGTTCTAGTCTTTCGGGGTTCCCGGATCCTCTATTATCGCCTGTTGTGGGGTTTATCCTGTCAGTGAGTCTGCAGGTTGGATTGATGTTCTGTGGTTGGGAGCCGTTGGAGTCGACGGTGATCCCGGGTCTTTGGGTGTTGTCTATCTAGTTCTGTTAGCCCTGATTAGTAGGTTGATCCTGGCTGTGGAGTGTCTCCAGCCAGTGTATTTTGTGCTGTGAGTTGTTGGTGAGGCGAGTGTCTCGTGTTTCGTGTGAGCTGATCAGCTGAGTCGTCGAGTGTGCTCCGACTGTTGTGAGAGTTGTTGAGGATTGAGTCCTTTCGAGCAGAGCGTGAGCGTGGATTTTGACCATAGCCTGCAGTGCTACCTCAGCAACAGAGTGCGCGGATACCTTTCCTCGGTGGGGTCGCGCCCCTCGAGAGCCACGCCCGGGGTGGATATGTTACTCTTGTATCGCGACTTGTCGATGCCGTCCCTCTGACTGAGCCAGTTTTGGCAGTTACGGACGCAGTCCCTCTAGCTGAGCCAGTTTTGGCAGCTACGGACGCCCTACGTAAGTCCGGTCCTCCGGGATGTACGGCAGTAGGTAGGCGCAGGCTTGACTGGACCCGAGGAGGCAGTCAGTTCAGATTGGATGACTATACTGTTATGTTAGCAGATGCATCATATTTTCATCTGTCCCGCTTTTTGAGCATCTAGATAGGAGCATAGTAGCTGTAGAATTTATTTATCCAGCTTTTTCCCTTCAGCACTGTATTTGTTTCCTCATGCCTCTAGTAGACTTAGTGGGCAGACCGTTGGGCTTGTTGACGGCACCCACTGAGAGCTACTGTGGGATGTAGTTCTCACACCCGTCGTGGTGTCTTTTTCCGCAGGAACTCTACTCCTGTTTCTGCTGTTCCAGCTGCTGCTTCTTTAGATCGAGGTAAGGGAGTCGCGAGCTAGAACCCTACCAGTCGTCGTCGTCCTGAGAGTAGATGTACCCATCTTTTTACATTTTTAGAGTTCTTGTTGAGAGACATTATAGTGAGGTATAGAGTTGTACTTTTCTATTTTTATTCTGAGAGACTTATGTACTTTTGGTGAGGACTTGTGTTGTATATATTTTATTTCTAGCAGTTTACTCTCAGCTCTGATATCTGTTTAGTATATCATCTTTCTTTCCAGGTTGGACGCTTCGTCTATACGGGGTTCACCGTATGGGCGGCGGATCTGTTAGCGAGCCCGGGTCGCAGTTTCGACACCGGGGCGTGACAATTTGTGCTTGTAAATTTTCAACCGTTAGATCTTCCCTTTTGACTAATTTCATCTCTTAGATCATTCTATTCCACCAACCACTCACTTAATTTAATGGGCCTACTATCATTTTAACCACACACATCTTTTCATCCAATGGCTAAAACCTACAAGCACCAATGACTTGGTACTTGTAAAAGCATAGGAGAT
>CM054935.1:5940755-5974998 GCA_029168755.2 Tillandsia fasciculata | reverse complement strand
CCCAAAGATTGTAGATCTTTCCTCATCGCGTTGGACATTTACATATCTTTCGCCGATGCAGTCCCTTTCTTCAAAATCTTTGAATACGAGCTGGATCAATGAAGTCTTGTGGAGGAGGCTGGCTAGCACTGGTTGCTCAATCGAAACTCCCGAGCACTGCCCTGTTCCTTGCACCGGTTTTTCTTTTTGTTTCCAATTGACTTGGATCCATAGGAGCTTTTCCTTTTTCTGCAGCAGTAGGCGGAGGCTTTGTCCTTTGAAGCTTCAGCAGTGGCTTTCCCTTTTGAAACAATGGGACATGTTTCCTCGATCTCGAGGTTATCCCAGTCAATTGAATCCGTCTCTGTGGTCCGTGTCGGAATCACTCCGGTTTTTCTTTGTTCTCTTTACCTTCTTAGGCTTGGCAGTGTCTTTAACATGAACCATGGCAGCAAATAAAAAATAATCCAGGTGATCACCATTTTCTGCTGCTAGTGAGAAAAGATCCTGTGACGACCACTCAAGAACACGAAAAATTGTTAATTTTGAAAAATTTGAAAAATTGTACCCAAACAATCATAATCATGTAGAGAAGCCAAGAATCAAATTAGTTTTGCAAAAAGAATTTTAAAAATAGATCAATTCCATGATTTTCAAAAATTCCTCTTTTATGCCCTAAAACAGAATTTTTAGAAATCGAAGCCTAAAAAATTCGTTAATCAGAGAATACCTAGCATATAATCAAAACTAATCTACCCAGAGTTCTTATTTCAAAAGAAATTTGATCAAAAACCATTCACAAACGAAAAGTTTCCTGATTTCAACTCACGTTTGAGCAAAAAATGAAAAACAGTGAAAAACCGAGATTTTGATCAATAAAACTTACTTGGAATCGAAGAACTTGAGTTGGAAGGCTCCAAAAAGAAGAAATCTAGAGAGAGAAACTCTGAGGCTTAAGAACAAAAGATTAAGGTAAAAGAAATCAAAACCCTTTCGTTCTTATTAAAACCCTAGCCGTGATCCGGATCGGATCGAGAATTTGATCCGGATCGGCTACCCGCAGGAAAAATCCTGCGTTCGGGATCCGGATCACTTATCCGATCCGGATCGGCTCAACTTTTTCTTCAGAAAAATTTAGAAAAATTCCATAAAATCCAGAAAAAGTATGTAAGCACTTTAGCATATCAACTTTAAACAAAAATCATCGTTTCATACAACAAGAAATAGATTATACAAAATCTATCAAAAATACTCAAAAATGAAACGAAAATTTACGAAATTAAAACACTTAAAGTTGAACAACTTCAATTACATCTATCCTGATCTTATGCGTAATGCCTTTATCAAATCATCAATTTGGTAAAGAAAATGAAATACCAAGATCAATAGATGTTTGAAATCCCAGATAAGTTAGATAATATATCTAGACAATCTGTTGAAGAGAGTGGCTCTTTGAGCATCTTCATTAAAAATCCCACCTTATACCAACCTGAAATTTGACTGAGTCAAGTATTTCAATATGCATTTTATCATAATTCAAAAATTGAACGAACCATTTGGTATTCATTGGTAGCTGCACACAGTACTCGGACGACCTTTTGGTACTCTTTCTCCATGTGGTGGTAGTTTTCACACTCCTCATTGGGATGTAACTCTTTCCACATCTTTTGAGCATTTACATTTCTTTGACTCCCCCTCAATTGGCTATCAATTATTTAATATATAAGGTATTCAACCAAAAATTGATCTCGCATTCATACTCGACTAAGCAATCAAATAAGATAATGACTATACCAAGAGATCATTGAGAGAGAAATTGACTTTGATCACTTAAAAGATGACTTAATTAACATAAATGATCATTGCAACATTGAAATATTATGATATCAAAAGCATAATAAATTTCTAAATGCATGAAAGGATGCAATTAAAGTCAATTATGATTTATGCTCAATTAATGTCCTATGTACAAACATAGATAAAGAACAAAACAAAACAAAAAAACAAAACCTAACCTAAGCAAAAGTTTCAAAAAGAGTTTATTTCAAGGAAAGCATGCCAATTGCTTTACGCAAATGAATAAAACGTTTTTGATCCAAAGGTTTTGTTAAGATGTCAGCTAATTGATCCTCAGTTGAAATATATGAAAGTTGAAGAATATTTGATTCAACTAGCTCTCTAAGAAAATGATATCTAAGTTCAATATGTTTTGTTCTAGAGTGCAACACAGGGTTTTTAGAAATGTTAATAGCACTAGTGTTGTCACAAAAATGGTTACCGAAGATGCTGAAATCCGGAAATCGCTCAACACGCTTTTCATCCAAATCAATTGGGTTGAACAACTTCCTGCAGAAATGTACTCCGCTTCGGCAGTCGAGAGTGCTATGCAGTTCTGCTTTTTACTGTGCCATGCAACAAGGCAATGGCCAAGATAGAAGCATGCACCACTCGTGCTTTTCCGATCATCCACTGATCCAGCCCAATCGGCATCTGAGTATCCAACAATATCCAAAGTTGTTCCCATAGGATACCAAATTCCGAAATTGATTGTACCTTTGATATACCGGATGATCCGTTTCACCGCTTTCAGGTGAACCTCCTTCGGTGCTGATTGATATCTCGCACAAATCCCAACACTGAAGGATATATCCGGGCGACTAGCCGTGAGATATAGTAGACTTCCAATCATACTGCGATACAGTTTCTCGTCTACATTCTCACTATGTGATTCACTTCCAAGTCCCTTATGGCTAGTTCCCATTGGAGTCGGAAAATCCTTAGAATTTTCAAATCAAACTTTTTGACCAACTCCAGTGCATACTTGGATTGACACAAGTGAATTCCTTCATCGTTTTGTTTAACTTGTAATCCAAGAAAATAAGTCAATTCGCCCATCATGGACATCTCAAATTCGCTTTCCATGGTCTCCGCGAATTTAGAAGCATCATTATCTCTTGTTGCTCCAAATACAATGTCATCGACATAGATTTGTGCAACTATGAAATTGTTTTGATAATGCTTCACAAAGAGAGTCCTGTCAGCTCCCCCTCGAGTATAGCCCTTTTCCAAAAGGTGCTTTGTCAACCTTTCGTACCATGCTCGCGGTGCTTGTTTCAGACCGTAAAGAGCCTTTTTCAGACGAAAAACATGGTTAGGTAGTTTATGATCCACAAAACCTTTCGGTTGAGCCACATAAACTTCCTCATTTAAAAACCCATTTAAAAAGCGCTCTTAACGTCCATTTGAAATAATTTGATTTTAAAATGACAAGCAATCGCAAATATATACGAATGGACTCGAGTCTAGCTACAGGGGCGAAAGTTTCATCAAAGTCTATACCTTCTACTTGAGAGTAGCCTTGAGCAACTAACCTTGCTTTGTTCCTGATGATAGTACCTTCTTCATTTTTCTTGTTCTTGAAAATCCATTTGGTACCTATCACATTGTGTTGCTTCGGAGGCTTCGTTAATTCCCAGACTTTGTTTCGCTCAAATTGATGGAGCTCTTCCTGCATTGCTTTAATCCAGTAGTCATCTTGAAGAGCTTCATCAATTCTTTGGTTCGATTTGAGATACATAGCATGCAAATCCGCAAACCAATTGTCTCCGTGTTCTAACTCCTTCTTGTGGATCTCCAATGATGTTCGATTCAGGGTGATCCTTGGAGATGCGTAACGTTTGAGGTAAGGAGTAGACGGAGGTACACGAGATGATTCCTGCACATCAGATAAACTTGAAGAACCGTTAGATGCATCATTATTATCGAAAGAATTGTTAGAAGAAGATGCATTAGCAGGTGTATCATCATCAAGAGAGATATCGAGGGTAGATTTTTCAGATTCAAAGTGAAAAGCTTCATCTACCTTAACATTTATCGATTCTACGATCGTCTTAGATTCTAAGTTAAAAACTCGATATGCTCTACTGTTTGTAGAATAACCTAAGAAAATCCCTTCGTCACTTCGAGAGTCAAATTTTCCAAGATTTTCGCGATCACGTAAAATAAAACACCGACTCCCAAAGATACGAAAATATTTGATGTTAGGTTTTCTACAAAACCATAGTTCATATGGTGTATTAAAGTCCCCGGGCGCAAATACACTCGATTAATAACATAGACAGCAGTGTTCACCGCTTCAGCCCAAAAATATAAAGGTAGGTTCCGGCTATGAAGCATAACACGTGCCATCTCCTGTACGACCCTGTTTTTGCGCTCGACTACACCATTTTGTTGAGGTGTATAGGGTGCGGAGAATTCATGTTTAATGCCGTTAGAAGTGCAAAAATCAATGAATTTGGAATTTATGAATTCTCCACCTCTATCACTTCTAACTCGAGTAATCCTTTCATTCTTTTCAATCATAATACGATGGCAAATTTCGTGAAAAGAATCAAAAGTATCAGCTTTTTCTTTTAAAAATGCTACCCAAGTATATCTAGAGAAATCATCAACCAATAAGAAAATATACCATTTACCTCCCAAAGATGGTTGACGAGTTGGCCCCATTAAATCCATGTGCAAAAGTTCCAAAGGCCGTTTTGTACCTATGTGGTTCAAGTTCTTGTGTGCAGTCCTAGACTGTTTTCCCTTTTGGCAACCGCCACACACAATGTTTTGTTCAAAAGAAAGTTTAGGAACCCCCTTGACCACATCTTTGTTTGAAATTCTAGCAAGTTCCTTAAAGTTTATGTGACCTAGCCTTTCATGCCAAAGTGTTTCATTTTTCAAAGATGCTAGGTTACATTTTTCAGAAATTTTAGAGGAACTACATAACAATTGTTTTCTGATCTAACCCCTTTAAAAAGAAAGCATGGTTCTTGTCAGTTACAGTACATTTATCAGATGAAAAATTAACTGAATAACCATTATCACAAAGTTGACTTATGCTTATGAGGTTAGTCTTAAGGCCATGAACAAATAACACATTATTTAGAACCGGGCCATCTGGAATAGCTACCGTTCCCTTTCCAACAATTTTGGAAGACCGACCATCTCCGAAAACAACAAGTCCTCCGGAGTTTTTCTCAAAGTTTGAAAACAGTTTTTGTCACCGGTCATATGACGGGAACACCCGCTATCCAGATACCAAGACGAACTATCATATGCATGCAAGGAAACATTGGTAACAAGACAAGGAAAAATTTCACCTTTGCGCACCCAAACCTTTTTGGAATGCGTCGGTAATGGTCGTGAAGTTGATTCTCCTAGGTGAAAGCGTCTTGTTGAAGAATGCTGCTCCTTGATGATGTCGTCTTGAGCGGTGAACTACCAAGGCTCTTTTCCTTCAATGATTTGCATTGATTTCTGAGGAATCACCTTTTTGGTAGTCATTGCAAGAGGTGCTTGAGGTGTGCGTTTGGCTCCGTCTTGCAATTTCTCCTTATGTGCCCTGAAATGCCACAACGAAAACATACCTTAGATCTTGACGATCCCGAAGAGGATGAAGTAGGCTTGTTGTCGTTGCTTGTCGTGAATTCCGGTGTCGGAGGAGGAGATACCGACTGAGGCACAAAAACTGTCCCACTCGAACTTGGAATGTCTCCAGTTTGAGTGTATCCGAGGCCGAACTTATTTGTTTGACCAAGACCAAGAAGTCTGTCCAACTTACTCCTTCCAGAAGAAAATCTCTTTAAGTCATCCTTTAGTTGGCGTATGGTCTTTGTCATTTCCAATTTTTCCTGTCGAGCCTCGCCGTAGAGCTTCAAGAAGTAATTCGCTTTGTCACCATTTCTCATGTTCTTCTCGAAAGCTCATTGGACTCTTGAAGGGAAACATTTGCTTTGGCTAATTATCCCTTTCCACTTCAAGATCGTTTGAGAGAGAAGTTACCCTTTTTACTTCTTCTTCGAGATCCTGCAATCTCCCTCTCAACCCGGTTTTGCTTTGCCAGTTTCTTTGAATCCCTCAAAAGCTTATGGTAGGCAAGAGCAAAATCTTCACCTTCAGAATTATCGATTCATCGTCCGTTGCAATCTTTTCAACAGGGAGGAGTTGGACAAGGAATCGGATGTACTTGCCATTAAGCACATGAAGGGTGAAGATGTGGACGCGTGGAATGCTGTCGCGTTGTCTTCTTCATCACTTGAGGATGACTCATTTGACGTGGAGTTGTCATCCCAAGTGACGACTTGCATCGCCTTCTTCTTTGCCGGATTCTTGTTGGGACACTCCGTTGCAATGTGGCCGTAGCCTCGACATTTGAAGCACTGTACTTGTCCCTCTGAACTTTTCTTATCCTTTGAGAAGTTCTCTTGCTTTCTTGACTTGTAGCTTGAAGAACCCTTGCCTTTCTTCGACTTTCCGAAGGATGGAGTTTTGCTTGAATTACCCCTTCGAAAGTTGCGGCGAAACTTCCTTGTCAAGAGAGCGAGCTGCTTCTCAAAGTCCTCCATAGATAGGTTCTCGTCATCGTCCGAGGAGGATGAATCCGCGTCTTCTTCTTTAGTTGTTTTCAATGCATAACCTGAAGACTTAGAAGAGGATGCCTTTCCAGAAGAATAGTTAGTAGGAAATGTCATTTCATAAGTTTGTAATGCACCAACTAATTCTTCTACACGCATTTCGTCCGGGTGTTTAATTGTTTCAATGGCTGCGACCTTCGGGCGAAATCGTTCAGGAAGAGTTCTTAGAATTTTCTTACAACTTTAAATTCTGGAATCTTCTCTCCCAAGTTAGCACATGAGTTTACGATGTCTTGCAATCGTGTGTAATAGTCAGTGAAAGATTCATTTTCTGCCATAGAGATAGAGTCAAACTTGCTCGTAAGCATTTGCAGTTTCTGAATCTTCACAAGGTTAGTTCCCTCATGCGTAACTTGAAGAACATCCCAGATTTCTTTCGCAGTCTCACATGCCGAGACGCGAGAGAACTCTGTTTGTGACAAAGCATTAAATAGAGCATTAATTCCTTTGCCATTGTAAGAAGATGAATCATCTCTTCCTTGGTCCATTTCGACCTAGGTTTTAAGGTGCGAACATCAGAAATAATTTCAGTTGGATTAGACCATCCTAATTCAATTGATTGCCACACCCTTTCGTCGATGGAAATTAAAAAGGCTTTCATCCGTACTTTCCAGTACGCATAATTTGTTCCATCAAAGAAAGGGGGTCGATTGATGTTTCCACCTTCAACCATTGTTTACAACCCTATTCCCGCTCTGATACCACTTGTTGGGTTATATGTAATATGGATCTAAATAGGGAAAAAAACACCTAGAGGGGGGTGAATAGGTGTAAACAATAAACACTCAAAAAATCATTGCGCAATAAAACCCAATGCGGAAAAATAAAAGAACACGCAAGATTTTTACGTGGAAAAACTCCAAACCGGAGTAAAAAACCACGGGACCGATAACACGGCGAAATCCACTAGAATTAACACACGTACAAGGTGATATAACGTACTCACAGACGACTCAACCTTTTACCATACGCTCCTAGTAGATCTTCTCCGCTCGCTCCACGACGCTTCTCGAATCCACGATCTGCGCCCAACGCTGAATCCACAGCGTCCAACGTCGAGTCCACGACGTCCGACCGAATCCACGGTCTTCACCCAGTAGCACGCTTCGAATCCACGAACGTACCTCGCTCCGAATCCACGAGAGCGGTTGCACCTTGAATCCACAAGGCCACGCGAGTCCACGCGCCGATTTTGGGTAAATCGTTGTTTTTGGGTGGTGATGATCCGCCGAATACTTAGATTAGAAATAGATCGGAAATACCATCTAAGTATTCATTGATTTGATTCTACTCAAAATCTGAGTTTGGAAAACCTAGAATCAAATCAATCAATATAGATGAAGAAACATAGAATAAATCTATTGATTTCCTTTCTTCTCTATATGTGGATTTTTCTCTTTTCGGCTTATTTTTCTATTAAGTCCCGTACCCTAAAAATGAATCATAGGGTCTATTTATAGGTTAGAAACCATTGGAAGAAGATAAGGATCAAAAACAACCTTTTCTGGAAATTTTCAGGACGGCGATCCGGATCGGAATTACGATCCGGATCGTCGTAGCGTGATAGACAATTCCAGAAAACCAGGGTTCGGGATCCGGATCGAAGTCCTGATCCGGATCGTTCATACAGTTTCACCAAACCAACATTCGGGATCCGGATTGCAAATCCTGATCCGGATCGTTCAAGCAAATGGTAAAACCAGTGTTCGGGATCCGGATCAAAGGAGGCTGTCGATCCGGATTGAACAGTGTATGAACGAACACCCTTCGGGATCCGGATTGGAAGGTCTGATCCGGATCCTGAACATGTCCCATGTCCAGTTTTTGATTTTTATGCAATAAAAAATTCTTCCAAGTGTTTCTACACTACAAGAAGTATTCGGATCATCAAAAATCTTTAGTTAAACATACCTGATCCTTTTGAATTCTTCTTTCTTGAGATTGAGGTATATGATCCAAACTTCTTTCATCTTCAATCTTCAAGACTTAACACTTTCACGAAATACGCCAACTCAAATTCCGTAACAACCTTGAGGTGATTAAGGCAGAATTGCATCTTTTTATCAATTAAGTGCTTGCTAAAATTCTGAAATTAATCTGCGCACCGTGTGTTATTCTTGCAATTGCGCTGAATCTGAGATGAGATTTTGGGTGATTCTTGCTGCATTGGATCTTAAGAGGCTGAGAATTAAGCATGCCGAATTTCAGCCAGATCGGACCTTGGATCGTCGAGTTTTCTGGTGTTGAATTTTCTCCAAAATTACGGACTGTTTTCTAATTCTATCTTGTAGTGGACATGCATGATAGAGTTGTGTTTCATGTATTCGTTATGTTGAATGAAAGATAGGGTTAGTGATTTCTTTATTGCCATGATGAACGAAAAATTATGGAACCTTGACTAGCACCCTGTCATATGTTTTGCATATTTAACCAGACTTTTAGAAACTCTTACTTGGGTTAGTTATTGTATTTCTAGCTTTCCTACACACTCTTGCATGTTTCCCTTGACTTAGAGTTTCTCCTCGTCTGGGTAGTGGGTCGAATGGTCGGGATAGTGTAGAATGCATGTTGCGCTCATGCTGGGGGCCGAGTGGAGTCCGGTAGCTGAGGGTAGCTCTGTGCGAGTGTCGGAAGCCGTCAGGGTAGACAGTGGTCCTGGATCATCGAGTATCTCTCCGATTAGTTGTTGCCACTGAGTTAGTGCCAGTGTGAGTTGTGATAGCAGGACCTTAACCTAGAATATTTTTAGACACACATGATTTTAGTAAATCAATGTTTTTCTTCCGAATTTCGAAGGGTCGTCAGAATCTGTTCTTGTTTTGATTAAGGTGAAAGCACTAGCCCTTCGGGTTTGGGAAATAAAACTTGTTTTTAACTGATTTTCTTAAAAAACTAAAATTTATTAAAATAGGTTTCCTCAAATTAAGATGATTTTCTAAGAAGAAACTACTTTTATCCTCACCCTGAGAGGGTTTAAATGAAAATGATTTTCAGAAACAAACTTCATCTTTTCCTATAAACCACCTCACCCGAAGAGGGTTCGAGTGACCTGGGTTTTAAGGAATGCTTCCATATTTGGGTCGAGAGCTACGGGAAGCTGTGCCTGAAATCTGTTCTTGTTTGATTCGGTTGTAGGCGCCAGCCTTCCGAAATTTCGGACCCTTCGTTGTTGTCGGCTGTTGAGTACCTCCGGCTAGTCGGTTTAGTGTGGTGAGTTGGATGTTCTGTTTTGGGAGTCGTTGGGCTGACGGTGGTCCCGACTGTTGAGTACCTCTGGCCAGTGGGTTAGTGTTATGAGTTGAGTTTTGTTGATCTGATTGATTGTGGATTCAGACTATAGCTTGCATGAGCCATATTGAGCTCGATAGAAATGCGTGGATACTTTCTCGTTGGGGTCGCTCCCCTCGAGTGCTGCTCCGGAGCTGGACCTATTACTTTGCTATCGCGACTTGTCGATGCAGTCCGTGTTGGATGCTGTCACGCCCCAGCGTCGAAACTGCGACCGCTCGCTAAAAGATCCGCCACCTATACGGAAAACCCCGCATAGGCAAAGCGTCCAACCTGAAAAAAAACAAGTACTACCCACTATACAGATATCAGAGCTCAAAATAAGTGTCAATAATAAATTCTAAAACCACTATTCAACTGAAATAAAAGTACAAGTAAAAACCTCCTATACAACATCTATGAGTCCAAAAAGGGAGGTAAACTAAAAACATAATACATCAGTGTACAGTAAATACCCATAGTCCGGGTTGGTACATCTATCTCACCAAAAACAACTCTGGTAGGGATCTATCACACGACTTCCTTACCAAGATCCGTCGAGCCAACAGAAGCAGGGATAGAAAAGAAGGTTTTGTAAAACTGTCACAACAGAGGGTGTGAGAACTACACCGTCACATAGTTCTCAGTGGGTACCATCTCCAACTCTACGGTCTGCCCACTAAATCTACTAGTGGCAATAAAAATAGGTAATTTGAAATAATAACAGCTGAAATGAAAGCTACAGCTACTATGCCTCAAGTATCATGCTCAAAGGAAAAACACTCAACTATGAACATACTATACATCCACTCGCTCACGAGGTGCTCACATCAACCCAAACTATATCATGCTCAAAGGAAAACACTCAACTATGAACATGCTATGCATCCACTCGCTCACGAGGTGCTCACATCAACCCAATATGTATCAATCCAATCTCTTTGACTGCCAAATCTGGTCCAGTCAAGCCTGCGCCTCCCTAGTGTATCAACGTAGGGTGTCCAATCGACGCCTCCCTAGTGTATCAATGTAGGGTGTCCAATTGGACTATCATAATATCACGTAAAGCAGCCTCATTAGGCGCATCATCATCAACGCATCCGGAGCGGCTTTCGAGGGGTGCAATCCCACCGAGGAATAAGCGTGTCTCATCTGGCTCAATAAGCGGTATCTGCAGGCTATAATCCAAATCAACGATCAAGCGAATCGACAATGTCCAACTCACAGCACTAACTCATTGGCTGGAGATACTCCACAGCCGGGATCACCGTCAACCCAAACGGCTCCCAAAACAGGAATCCAACTCAACTCACAAAAACTCACTGGCTGGAGATACTCCACAGCCGGGGATCACCGTCAACCCAAACGGCTCTCAAAACAGGAATCCAACCCAACTCACAAAGACTCGCTGGCTGGAGATACTCCACAACCGCAACAACGAAGGGTTCGAAAACCCAAGAAGACTAATACCTTACAACCCCAATCAAACAAGAATAGGCTATAGGCGTAGCCTTCCATTGTTCTCGATCCGAGGAGGAAATTAGCTCTTAGAACCCAGATCACTCACCCTCACGGGTGAGGTAGTTTGTAAGAAATTGTGATCTTTATTGCTGAATACCATTTTCACTCAAACCCTCTCGGGGTGAGGATAAAAATAGCACACTTTTTAGAAAACCGTCCTGATTTGAGAAAATCACTTTTATAGATTTTAGTTCCTGCAAAAATCAGTTGAAATAGGTTTATTTTTCGAACCCCGAATGGCTAGTGCCTTCGCCCTATCAAACACGAACAGGCTCTGGCGACCCCTTGAAATTTGGAAGGAAAACACTTGTTACTAAAATCATAAGTGTCCAAAAATATTCTGGGTTCAAGGTCCTGATATCACACGCACACCAGGGCCACGACCTAGGTGGCGACAACAAATCAAAGAATACCCGACGACATGGGACCCCGTTTACCCAAACGGTTCCCATCACTGGCACAATACAAGCCACAGCTACCAGACTCCACTCGACCCCCGGGCACGAGTGTGACATGCATCCCACACTATCCTGACTACTCGGCCCACTATCCGGGCGAGGAAAAGCCCTGTGTCCAGGAAAAGGAATGCAAGGGGTGGGAACTAGAACATACAAGGACTTAGCCCAAGTGAAAATATTCTAGCAGTCTGGTTAAGTACATGCAATCATATGTCGGGGTGCTAGTCAAAACCCATAACTCTATAAGCATCACAATACATCAATAATAGCATCCATTCTAGTATGCTAAAAACTACATTACTAGAATTAGAAGAAAGTTCGCAGACTTGGAGGAAAATCCAACCCACCAGGATGCGCGCGTCGGTCCAGAGTCCGAAAGAGCCCAAATTTAACGTGCATGATCCTCAGGTTCACACGATTCCAACGCACCAAAAATCATTAGAAAACTCCTCCCGGTCACTCCTGCGAGATGCCCTCCAAAAATTTTAAGAAAAATACGATTGCGATCCTCACGAAGTGTAGATAGAAATCGAGTCCTTAAACACCAAATTTTGCCACCTGTAGGCCGAGAAATTGCAAGATTACCTCAGCTCTGTCCAGAAAAGTGTCACAGAAAAGGGAGTATAAAGATGCTGCAAGAACTCCTATAAAAACTCGAAACGGAGCAGAAAAATAAAAAATCGAAGGCCTACCTGTCGTGGAAACACCGCCGCAAAAATGCGAAAAACTCCAAAAATTGAGCTCAGGGGAGCCTACAAATGAAGAGTCGATGGAAAAAACTGATGTCGAAGAAACGTCGCGACTCGTGAGATCGGGTAGGAAAAAATATCAAACGATCTCCAAAAATCCTCCAAAACCCAAGAAGTGTAGAAGACTTGAAGAAGAAACTCATTATCGAAAACGGCCCTCAAAACGGATCTCAAAAAGCCCTCAAAACGAGTCCACAATGGCCAATTTATAGCTGAAATTAGGAAGACTCACTATTGCGGGTCAAGGGGGGAATTCGGGCGCCCGGATCCGACCCGACAAGCGCCCGGACACGTGGCGGCCATCCAGCCGTCCACGCCCAGCATCCGAAACACTGGGATGTTGCCACGTGTCCCTTCCCTCTTGCTCCATGCGCTCGGTGCACGCGTGGCGGCTACGCCCGCCAATGGGAGCGCGCCACATGTCCCACGTGGTCCACTTGCAGTCCGTGCTCCGGTCTACGCACCGGATCTTTTGGAAAGTGTCGGCCAATCAGAAAGCGCCACGTGGCGCCGCCCCCGCTCGGCCAATCTTGGGTTGCCACGTGGCAGTGCAAAAACTCCCTGTTCCCATTGCACGCGCCTAGGCCGTGGACCGGCCTGCCCGTGGCCGCGCCGCCGCGCTCCGGTGCTGCCCACCGCCGCCGGCGCTGCGCGAGCTATAGTACCTGCCCGTGCCATAGTAAAATAGTGTCCGAATCACAAAAAATATAAATAGTCGATTTTCATCGTTTTCGCGGGCTGAGTTCAAATCCGATGTCCGTTTTACCTAATTTCACTTCTAAATTTTGACGAAGGCCTACGAAAAGGCAAACTTGATCCAATTTTCGCACTGGGTTCAAATCTGAGGTCCGATTTGTGCACAACCAACTCTATCATACAACATAGGCCTCCAAAAGCCACTGAACACGCTGCAAAACCTCTGCGAAGATCCGGATCATCACAGAGGCCCTACGTAATCCTAGTCCTCCGTAGATATAATGGCAGTAGGTGGGCGCAGGTTTGACTGGGCCATTTTTGGGCAGTCATTACGAATGGGTCGATTGAGCACCTCGTGTTCGAGTGGTTGCATATCATCATCTGTTTCACCTTTTAGCATTGTAGATAGAGGCATGATAGCTGTAGATTTCTTTTCAGCTTATTCTTTCATTATTATAGTTTTTCTATTATCTTATGCCACTAGTAAACTTAGTAGGCACACCGTGGGTTTGGAGACGATACCTACTGAGAATTACTGATTGACGTAGTTCTCACACCCTCTGTTGGTGTCAGTCTTATAGAGACTTTTCTTTCCATCCCTACTCTAGCTGGCTCGACGGATCAAGGACAGAGAGTCGCGAGATAGATCTCTACCAGTGTAGTTTATTTTGGTGAGATGGATGTACCATCTCGGATTATGGGATTTTACTATATACTGATATATTTTATTATTTTAGTTTATCTTCCTTTTTGGATTCATAAATATTGTATAAGAGGATTTTATTTGTACTATTCCTGTAGATCAGATTATGTATTATTATTTTTTGGGAGATGGATCTTGTATTTTTATTTTTCAGTCATACAGTGGTTTGGATTTTTACTTTACAGCAGTTTGTTTCTCGCTCTAATATCTGTATAGCTGTTAGTACTATCTTTTGCAGGTTAGACGTTTCGCCTATGGATGGTTTTCTGTATAGGTGGCGAATCTGTTGGCGAGTTCGGATCGCAGTTTCGATTCCGGGACGTGACATTATATACTATTGTTCTACTTATGTCTCATTTAAACCGAGTGAGCATACGTAGAGTGCTACTTTCGGTAGTTCACCCACTGAAACTTATTTTAAGTTCTCACCCAATTATTGTTGTTGCTTTTATAGTGTCTTCCATCACCAATGAGGCGCGTGATTGAGGTAAAGATGTCACGAGCTAGATAGATCATCCAAGAATTAGTCTAGAGAGTACCCTTTTGTCAAAATAAAATATATGTATTATTTTGAGGTGATGTACGTAGATATAAACTCTAATGTAATGATACCATACAAATTTAATTTGAAATGCATTTACTTTGATTCTTCATTATACCTAATCTTGTATGAGATGTACATGTTGGTATACGTTACCGTCTAGTGCAAACAAAAAAAAAAAATCTTGTCTATTCCGTGAGTCTGTTACATGCGTCCAAACAAGTCCGGTAGAACGGATCTCCATACATGAAGCTATAATATGTGTAAATGAGTTTGGTGGCGAATCTGTTGGCGAGCCTGGATCGCAGTTTCGATCCCGGAGCGTGACATTATATACTATTGTTCTACTTATGTCTCATTTAAACCGAGTGAGCATACGTAGAGTGATACTTTCGGTAGTTCACCCACTGAAACTTATTTTAAGTTCTCACCCAATTATTGTTGTTGCTTTTATAGTGTCTTCCATCACCAATGAGGCGCGTGATTGAGGTAAAGATGTCACGAGCTAGATAGATCATCCAAGAATTAATCTAGAGAGTACCCTTTTGTCAAAATAAAATATATGTATTATTTTGAGGAGCAGTACGTAGATATAAACTCTAATGTGATGATACCATAAAAATTTAATTTGAAATGCATTTACTTTGATTCTTCATTATACCTAATCTTGTATGAGATGTACATGTTGGTATATGTTATCGTCTAGTGCAAACAAAAAAAAAAAGATCTTGTCTATTCCGTGAGTCTGTTACATGCGTCCAAACAAGTCCGGTAGAACGGATCTCCATAAATGAAGCTGTAATATGTGTAAATGAGTTTGAATGAGACTAGGCAGTAAAGATTTTTTTTTGTTCTCTACAATTTTCAACCATGCATTCCATGGTATAATCGTCTTATTCAAGATCGTGATGGAACAACGCTAGCATTAAAAATAAAATAAAATAAAAATAAAAAACAGCAGAGCTTCTACACAATTCATTTTCGTAGTCTTCATAAGACGCACATTTCCTTCTCAATTACAGCAATTGACTTTAGAGGAAGTACATGCACGTGCAAAGGAAAAAAGAAAAATAACATCTTCTTCTAGCCCATTCCTCCCGATATTTGCAACATTTATTTTAGTCGGAGAAACCGGAACAACATTACAACACATATATATCCGCTTTTGGATATATATATATATATATATATAGATGCATTAGTCTTATTGTTATTTTTTTTTTCTTTATAACACTTCAGAAATCATATTAATAAGGGCTTGTTTGGATTTGGTATAGAACCGAAAATAAAAAAGATATTTTTCTTATTTTTCCAAACGTATCAGGAATCAATCGGTATAGCTTATTTCAGTACAATTAGAATAATTGAGAATTATGATTTTTATTTTTCCCAACCACCCTCTTACTTTTTCCTTAAATATCGTTCCACGCCTACCGAGTCACATCTCTCATTTCATTATTACATAATAAAATTTGAGGGCAAAAAGGTAATTTATCTTAATTAAAACTCTTTATTCTTCTTATTCCTCATTCTCATACCAAACATAAAATCTCTTATCCCTAAACCATCATAAATATTTTTTTACACTAATTTCGTACTTTATACTTATCACTGTAATAGCTAGTTCTGAGGCCATTAAGAGGTAGTGGTTTAAAACCCAGCATCTTTGGGAAGGCGAAGCCGACGTAAGCTTGCTTCTTGGTTGCCAACTTTTGAGGCAACTGTACAGCAAAGCACATTTATTTACGATTAGAACTGCACATTTAGTTACGGTTAGAAAAATGAAGTAACCTGATCTACAGCCCATATCAAAATAATTAGTATCTAACTTTTTAAATTTTAATTTTACTATTTTATTTTTAAAAAATTTAAAGTATTTTTTGTTTGTTTCCATAGATTTGATTTAAATGTCTCAAGTGATTCATGTGAATTTATTTTTATTAAAACAATGAATCATGCAATGAAAGAGTTACTGATCAATTGCTTAAATCAAAAAGTTAAAATGCTATATATGTACTAAATCTAAATTTCTGTTTTCTTTTGTTTTTTTTTTTTTTTTTTGAAAAATTATGATTAAAAAATATTCTATTTATTCCGATAAGTGATAACACAACACGTTAAAAAAAAAAAAAAATTATATTTTCATATATTTTTCTTAACTCTTCGCTACAACAAAACTATGTTATAGCGACACTTTTAAGTGTTGCTAAAAACTAAAAAAAATGCTGCTGAAAAAAATATCGACACTTGTCATTAATGCCGCTATATGTGCCGGTGTATAGCGACTCATTACTGTAATGTGTCCCAAAAATATGTCTCTATAATTTAATTTTGGATATAGATGGACTATAAATAAGACACTTACAAAAAAATGTCACCATTTTATTGTAGTGCTTTGTGACTCAATAAACACTAAACATGCTCTAATTCAACTAGTGCAAACAATATAAATAAGGAAGCTCTAGCAAATTAAATCAAATAACCCTCTAATTGTTACAATCATAAGAGAATATTTAATTTTGAAAAAAAAGAAAAAAGAAAAAAAAAAAAAAGTAGGAGAATTAATCAACACGCCAAATAGATATTTGGATATGAGAAGTCAAATAGGAACATATATTAATTAATTAATGCCGACGAGAACGAACGAAGGTACCCCAAAATCTCAGTAATGGAGACTGGGGATCGAGGGTGGCTTTTCAAACCATGATGCATGCTTTTAGCCTGCTTGTGTAGAGAGACAGACAAAAAAAGCCCACACCAATTGTGATGCCATTTCCTTATTACTATATATATTTCGGTCTCCTGACTCGATCTCTTCTTTCAATGCAAAGCCGTATATTTTTGGCCTCCAAAGAGTGAGCATTCAAATTTTCTACAGCATCTGGACAATTTCTAAAGAGCTGCGTAATTAGTCTTTGTATTAGCTTCTCACCACTCTCTAAAGCCAATCTCTCTCTCTCTCTCTCATCACCCATTGACCATCTAACCATCTACCGCACGCGATTAATTTCAATATTTCTAATTTAGAATTTATTAGAAATTCAGTCACTAAAGAATGAGATGTTCAGCCTACCAAATTATTTTTTATTATAATTTTTAAAAATTATTAGCGTACCGATCAACTAATTAAAAAATTGATAATTTTCGAAAGTCGGTGTGAACCGTTTGTTTGTTTGATAATATAGCGCAATCAAAATTATTTAAGTTTATGATTAAATGTTTTTTATAAAAATTAGATAATATTCGATAATTCTAACCAGAGAACCTCAAATCTATTATTCATTTTTCTACTATTTGATAAATTTAAAAATTAAGTTTAAAATTTATAAAATTTAATTTCTAAATATTTTAAATAGTACAGATCAATTTCATCTGTATTGTTTATCAAATTGGAGCTCACTTTAATAGAACAAGAGTTACCGTCTTCTTAAAAAAAATAGTTGCTGAACTCACTTAATAGATATTTTCTTTCGTAAATAGATTTCAAGGTGACAACGTGTGCGAGGTAGGTGAGAAAATACTAACAAATTTATGAGACTAGTTTGACAATACAAGTAAAAAACTTAGCAATTTCAATAATTTTTTTGTGTTTTTAAAGAAGATGCCTTTTGATGTGTGGTTGATCTAGTTACAATCAAAGCTTACAAGGATGAGGAGAATGAATTAAAAAAACAGTCATGGGCAGACACATTCAACCATATGAAATTTCCATTTATGAAAGCAAACAATTCTAAAATTAAATGTTTTTCCCCAATATGCTAAGAATTGGAAAGATAAATTATAGTGTTTACATGGTTTACGAATAACGTTTGACTAATGCTACCATTTATCTTTATATTAGTATAGAACCCGCGCTGTGTTGCGAATATATAGTATTTAAAACAATTAAAATATATAATTATTAAAATTTAAAATTAAAAAAATATAAAAAAAATAATTATAAAATAGTCTTATATACATTATAAAAAATAATATTTTAATTAATATTTTTTTAATTTTTAGCATTTGTAAAATTAAATTATACTAATAATTTTATTTAAAAATTTAATCAATTTTTTTTAGTTTTGATAATTATTCTATAAATAATTTCTTAACTTTATAGAATATTTTTTTAACAAAAAAGTTAAAGTTGGAGGACTTATTTCAAATTTTAGAATAGATGAAAGTAATTTTGTCTCGTTAAAATTAATAAAAGAAAAAAAACTTTTACATACACCTAGTGTATATTAACACTCTATACATCGCAACTTGTATTAAATTATTAATATTCTGAATTCAAATTTTAAATAAATATATATAATATATAAAATTTAATAATTTAAATTATATTTGATGAATTAGTTTTAAAATCTCTATTAAAGAATTTTAGGCATGTTGTGTATCTATAAATATACATTTGGTGTACAAAATGTTGAACAGGATGCATTCATAATTTCACAAGAGAAAGAATTTTTGCTTACACCTACACCGTGCATATAATATTAAATAATTGATAGAATATTTGATAATTAATATTATAAAATAAAATATGTTATAATATATGTAATATAAAATATCTAAATAATTTATTATACTATATAAATTTATTTTCGATATCTATTTTAAATTTCGTTTACAATAAAATAGACGTGTCTAAAATTTTTATTGTTATTGATAAATTTTTATTAGACTGTCTCTTTAGTGACAAACGTGCTCCTTTCACACAACACTTTCTAAATGCCACCTAAGTGCCAAAATAGTATTTGTATATATTTTACCTTCTATTTATTTAAATATTATTATTATATATTACTAATTTAATTAATTTATTTTTTTAATATTAAATTTTTTAAAATAATTAATCTTTCGATAAATAGGTATAAGATGTGATGTAGTATTTTTCAATAAAAAAATATTTTGCTCCTTTAATAAGGTGTAGGTGTAGTATTTTTTAATAAAAAAATATTTTGCTTATAAAAAAATCTCATAATATTTTATAAAGGGGCAATTTTCTATATATCCTTAAAAATTTTTCTGTTTTCAGATTTACCCTTCTTAGAAGACTAATATTAAAACTACCCTTCTTACGTTCCAACTTCTTTCCAAAATATCCCTGAAGTTAAACTCTGTTAGTGTACCGGTTGAAACTGCCGTTATCTGTGTAAAATTACCATTTTGCCCTTTCAAATATACCCTAAACCCTAAACCCTAAACCCTAAAACCCTAAATCCTAAAAAACCCTAAACCCCAAACCCTAAAACCCTAAACCCTAAAACCCTAAAAAATCCTAAACCCTAAACCCGAAAACCTAAAACCCTAAAAAATCCTAAACTCTAAACCCACCCTAAACCCGGACAAAATAGGTATATCTGATAGTTTTCAACTCCGATTATTATTTAACTCTAGTTTAACCCTAGTTAACTTAACAAAGGGAAACGGTAGGGATATTTTTAATAACGGTGGAACGTATGAAGGGTATATTAGAAAGAAAAAAATAAGAGGGATAAATCAGATATTTCTTCATATTTCAGGGATACACAAGTAATTATTCTTTTTATAAATTATAGATATTATATTATTATTATTTTAGGCTAGGTGCATAATTTTATGCATTATTCATGCGGGACCCGCACGGGAAAACGTTTTCCAGGCCCTAATTTATAGGTATGATTGATCAAAATTCAACCAATGTATTTATATTTTATAAACGAATAAATAAATAATAACGGCTAAGCACACCCGACAAGTTTTGACCTTAGAATTTTAATAGTATTATTTCTGGTGTGATAATATCATCTCGTAATAATTAACCAATAAAGAATTCGTTTTTTTTTTCTTCAACAATAAAAACTAAAGAAGTATAGGTTTCTATTCCCTCTATTAAATGCCATTTTGAAATAGACTCATCAAACTTTACTTTTTGTGATTGAGACTTTCTCAATTTATAATATTTTAGCTCAAATAATTATAACCAAAATAATAGGAAATTTTATTAAATTAATTAATAATTTTGCTGAATTTTAATATAATCATCAACCTTTACTTTTTGTGATTCAAACTTTCTAAATTTATAATATTTTAGCTTAAGTAATTATAATCAAAGTAATGAGAGATTTTATTAAATTTATTAATAATTTAATTGAATTTTAATACAATTAAGTATAAAAATACTAAAAAAGAAATTGAGAAACGTTTTATCAAAACAAATAAGAGTTAAAGATCTATTAAAATTGTTATAAAGTTAAGTGCCTTCCATACATCTTTACCAATATATATATATATATATAGAAAAATACTATTTGTACATCTCAAATATGTATATATTTTATACCTTATTCATTTTAGGATAAGATAAATTTTATTAATCACTTCAATATAATTAGTGAAGAAGCTTTCATACTTAGATGAATAAAATGTATATCATACACACCAAATAAACTATATATATATATATATATATATATATATATATATATATATATATATATATATATATATAATTGAATTGGAATGCTTTTAAATAGTATTCGACTGTGGATATCATTCAGTTTCTAACCATTAAATAAAAACATATAGAATTGAAATGATAAGGATAAAAAAATTGATAGTGAATAATACTATTAATATAAAATCAATAGTGTGCGCATCCGATTATGATACTTTTAAAAGCATAAAGCATTTGGGCTTATAAATTTTTCACCGTTAGATATATCCCTTTAATCATAATATTCCACCAATCACTCACTAAATCCTAAGGGACTACTATTAATTTAATCGCACATCCTATTTTTTAAAAATCGAAAACTCACGAACACTGCATTTAAAAGCATATGAGCTCAAATATATATATATATATATATATATATATATATATATATATATATATATATATATATATATATGAGCAATGCTACATATACACTCTAAATAGAATATACATCCTATCCATCCAAGGGCGTGAACTTCTCCACTAGTCATATTAATGTGACTAATAAAATTCATCTCATCCTAAAATGGATAAAGTGTAAGATGTACACTCTCTTTGGAATGTACATATAGTATTTACTCATGATAAAAATATAGTAGTCGGATTTCTCTCTCTCTCTCTCTCTCTCTCTCTCTCTCTCTCTCTATATATATATATATATATACTTTCAAAAGTATAAATTCATCCATACTTGTGAATTTTTTACCATTAGATTTGTATTAAAATTTGTATAATTGTACTTTCTTTCTCTCTCTTCTTAAATGCCTTTACAATAACACGGACCCCAATACAAATCCTATGGAAAAAATTCACAAGCATAGATGAGTTTGTACTTTTGAAAGTATAAAAGCTCTACTATATATATATATATATATATATATATATATATATATATATATATATATATATATATATATAGTAGAGCTTTTATACTTTCAAAAGTACAAACTCAAATATGCTGGTAATATTTTTACTATTGGATTTGTATTGAGATTCGTGCTATTGTAATTTCTATTTCTCTTTCTTTAGTTGACTTTACAATAACACAAATCTAAATGCAAATTTTATGGTAAAAAATTTACAAACATATTTGGCCTTATATTTTTAAAAATATATAAACTCTACTATATATATATATATATATATATATATATATATATATATATATATATATATATATATATATATATATATATATATATAGCTAGGCTACTATGCTATTGATAGCACCAAGGCATTGGTGCTATTAAGGTTTTAGTTCTTAGATTAAGAGATGTGCGCCTAGGATGATATATAGCGGGCCCCCAAGGTTTAATGGGTAGTTGGAAAAATAGTATAATCTAACGAGTGAAAATGAACAAAGGGGTAGATCTAACAGCGAAATACTTAGTAGCACCAAGTGCTTGGTGCTTTCGATAGCATAGTAGCTGGACTATATATATATATATATATATATATATATATATATATATATACCGATTAAATATATATATATTAATCGGTATATATATATATACCGATTAAATATATATATATTTAATCGGTATATATATATATATATATATATATATATATATATAATATATATATATATATATATATACCGATTAAATATATATATATTAATCGGTATATATATATATACCGATTAAATATATATATATTAATCGGTATATATATATATATATATATATATATATATATATATATATATATATACCGATTAAATCCTTTGATATACCCTTTTGATCATTTCCATCCCTTAGATCATACTATTACCCCAACCACCATTAAACCCTAAGGGCCCACTATCATCCTAATCGTGCATCTCTTAATTCAAAGGTTAAAATTCTAATAGTATCAATGACTTGATGCTATTGATAGCATAGTATCCAAGTATATATATATATATATATATATATATATATATATATATATATATAGTAGGGCTTATATACTTTCAAAAGCACAAGTCCAAACATGCTTGTGAATTTTTTACTATTATATTTGCAGATTTGTGCTATTTACTTTTTTTTTCTCTCTTTTTAGTTGACTTTACAATAGCACTGTTTAGTCCAGAATTTTCTGCCACCAGAGGAAGCGACACGTGGCATCAACTGTCTTGAAAGACATCAGCCGACAGGGGTTAAGTCAAGAAGGAAGGACTTGCGCCTCGTTTGAGACCAGCCTCGAATACGGAGGCGTGCCGTATGTGGCACACTATAGGATGAAGGTATCAGCCGATAAAAGAAGCAGCCGACACAGAGGGCCAATGCCTCGTCCAAGGCTAGCTTCTGCCACCAGACATTCAGCCAGCCCGATCAGTCGACGAAGCAGGCGAAATTAGGATCAATAGGTTAATCCAGATGAAGAAGAATCCACATTCCAATCTGGATCGATTTCAGTCGTGCTGTACCAGCCATCGGCTGAAGGCGTCAACCGATAGAGGAGTCAGCCGACAAGAGAAGCGGTGAACAGGAGGATAGTCGCCTCATCCGAGACCGCCTCTCAGCCGAAGATAGATACAAGGTCGCCTCAGTTAAGCGATGGAAAAGGCGAAGTCAAGGTCAATTTTCAGCTGCTCGAAGCTACAAAAGAAAAGATCTTGAAATGAATGAAGGCGGGATTCAGGCGGGAATCTCATAACAGATCCCGAAGAGGCAAGCGACGTCCAGCAAAGGGAAGCGCCGAAAATCACGCTTCGTTACGACAATTTAGGGGCTAAACCAGAAGGAAGCAACGCCCAACTCCGAAAAGCGCCGAGAATTACGCCCCGTCGCAATGATCAGGGGATGAACCTAGACGGGAAGCTGCGACCATCCCACTGAGGCTAATCGACTCAAAAGGAAATAGTTGAGGATTTCTTGATAACCTCCCCCAGATTACGCCGATCATTCAAAATTCAAAATCGGCGCCCAATAACTATGGTTCGGGGTGTGTATAAATATCCGAACCATCGAAGAGATCGGGGTCCGACAATCCTCGTAAGCCCAGTACCAACCCAGCTCTTCATTTATCTAGGAGTAGGAGTAACTTAACTTTTTTTCTTCATTTTTACTGTTTTTATAGGAGTAGGCTTAATTAATCATTCTATTCCTTTTCTCCACTTGTATCCCCTTCTTTTGTCAATATAAAGTGTAAACCGGCCATTTGGTCGTATCTTTATTTATTTTGCATTTAGAGAGTATACCGACCCTGTGGTCGTATCTTTATTTGCCCTCGTGTATGCTTTAAAGCTTTTATCCACACATCAGTCGTACATGTATCCACGAACGTTTTGACTCATTTAAGTCGAAACTAGGGATCCGCGAACCTGCTTTCAGCAGTCACCGGGCGCTTGCGGTTGCGAGGAGTTACCGGAGGTAGAACCCGGCCGAGCGGATCCCTCCTCGGCCCGATCGCTTGATTGTTGGCACGAGGCACATTTTGACACCTTCTGGAGGGTCACCCAGTAGGGGTCGATTGCGCACAAGCCACATTTTGGCCCCAACAACCTTCTTGGCACGCCCGGTGGGACACGCAGGTAATTACTACCTAGTCCTATCGCGAGCATGTCAAGATTCCCGGAGCCATATGAGGAATCGGCTCTACCGAAGTCGTCCTTAACAGAGATCAATGGGCAACTGGCCCAGATGATAAGGTCCCTGGAAAACAGGATCCGAGCTTGGGATGCCAATGCTCCAGCTACGAATGAAAGCCTCGCTCGATTCGGGCAGTTCCTAGCCCGAGAAGGGCTACAGAGGGCCTCAGCAGCACCACCACTGCTGCCACTGACACAGTAAGTTCTATTGGCGCCAGCAGCGATGGAGGCGCAGCAGGTCACGCCCTCCACAACGGCACCTCTGATGGGGGTAGTACAACCACAAGCGGCTCCTATCCCAGCGTAGGAGAGGCCGATGAGGTTGACCATCAGCCACCGACAAGGAACCGGCCAGGGTGTACTTGTGTCACCCCTCCCGTTGGTGTATTAGCCCCACGCTGGGGACAGGGAGACTAGGGGACAAGACCCGGAGGCGGGGCCCGTCCAAAAATAGGCAGGCTCGGATATACCGCCGCCTATAAAAAAGATGTCGCCGGTGACATTGATTCACTCGGCAAGAAGCCCTAAGCCGTGTGCTCAAAAAAAAGAAAAAAATTATACTTTCGGCGTAAAGGCTAGGTAGGACATGCGGCCAGCCTGTGGATCCCCATATGCTGCGGGAATGGGCCGGTGTGGCATACCGTACTTAGCCGATTGGAAAATGTCAATGTTCGATAAATTCTCGGGGGAAGTAACTGAGGATGCAATCGGGCATACTGATCGAGAATAAATCGGTCCTTATACAGAATGCCATGATCGGCCAGACGGGCCAAAAGTGGAAAAGGTAGCCGAGGCTGTTCTGACAAAACGCTTCGGTAAAATAGCGCCGAGAAACGGTGAGAGGGCGCTGGCCGAGAACTAAGCCAGTTATCTAAAGTAAAGTGAGATAGGTCGGACCATATCGGCCGACCATAAGAATGAGTAAAAAACTGATTCCTTCTTCCTGCAGGTAGACTTATTGGAGAGGAAAGAAAGAGAACAGCTGTAAGGAGCCTAGCTAGTAGTAATGTTGGCGCGACAGATTGATTACTGCGGGCCTTCACCTGTCACGACACAACCGGCAGTCTCGGCGCTCCAGGCTGAACTCGCCGGAGGAGTTGGGGCCAAGGGCGACGTGCAGGGGCTCTTTCGACAACCCATTCTGCAGAAGAACGGCCGATATCGACTGCCACATATGCGGATGGGAGCAGGAATGTCACGCCCCGAGGTCAAAACTGCGACCCAGGCTCGCCAACAGATCCGCCACCTATATGAAAACCCAGCATAGGCAAAGCGTCCAACCTGCAAGGAAAAGTATTACAGCTAAACAGATATCAGAGCTTTAAAATAAACTGCTGTAAATCTCAAATCCATCCACTATACAACTAGAAATAATGATAAATATCCATCTTCCCAAATATTATCATACACAAAATCCTCTGATACAATAACCAAAAGCTCAAACAGTGAGGTAACTAAATAATACATCAGTGTATAGGCTCTCAGTACAAGTCAGATCCTCACAATACAATAGTCTCTCAAATAGTGGAAATAAAACTAGTCTACTGACTGTACTACAAATCTCCAATGTGGGGGTACAACTACTCTCCAAAGACAGGTAGGGATCTAGTTCGCGACTCCCTCGCCTCGAACAGCAACAGCAGAATCAGCAACACCCATAATGACTCTACAAAATAAAGGAGAAGAAAAAAAAAGAGGAGGGGGAGAACCCCCAACGGGTGTGAGAACTACACCAACAGGTGGTTCTTAGTGGGTACCGCCACCAGACCCGACGGTCTGCCCACTAAGTCTACTAGAGGCATAAAGTAACCAATGTTGTGCTATAAAGAAAGGCTGGAAGAAATAACTCTACAACTACTATGTCTCTATCTAAATGCTCAAGGGGTTGATATAGATGAAACATGATGTATCTACTCGCACCCAAAGTGCTCAATCAACCCAATCGAACTGACTGCCTCATAGGGTCCAGTCAAGCCCGCGTCGACCTACTGCCACACATCCACAAGAGGACGGGACTTTCGTAGGGCGTCCCACGCGGACGACGTCGACAAGTCGCGATACTAAAGTAACAGATCCACTCCGGACGTGGCACTCGAGGGGCGCGCCCCCACCGAGTAAAGTATCTGCGCATCTCTGTCGAGCTCAATGTGGCTCCTGCAGGCTATAATCAAAATCCACGCTCACTCTCAGAATGGAAGGACTCAAGATCCTCAAATATCTCGCACGACGGTCGGAGTACTCTCAACGACTCAGCTAACCAGCTCTCACGAATCTCGAGATACAAGCGAACTCAACCAACTCGTGGCACTAAACTCACTGGCTGGAGATACTCCACAGCCGGGACCATTGTCAACCCAAACGGCTCCCAACAACACTAGCACTGTCTAACTCAGCTACCAGACTCCACTCAGCCACCAGGCACGAGTGCAATATACGTCCCACAACAACCTGACCTCTCGGCCCACTACCCGGGCGAGGAAACACTAAGTCCAGGAAATAACCGAAGTGTGAGATGTCTAAAGTATAAAAGAACCTAGCCCAAGTGAAGGTTCTCTACTAGTCTGGTTTCAGCATGCATCATATTACAGGGTGCTAGGTAAAGTTCCAACAATAGCATATAATTTAACATAGCGTATAAAGAAAATCCTCATCTCTCACAAGCATGCTTTCTATCTCCTCTAGCATGAAATAAACATATCCATCTAGCATGTACAATAAAACGGGTAAGCATCAATCCACATAATCTAGGCCATTCCTTATGCTTACATCTCAATCCTAGAGATTGTACATTTAAACATGCATGCTATCAATCAAAAGGGGCAATATTCCCAAAAGTAAGCTTCTATTAATCATCATCATGACATCCACTATCGCAATTCTCATAAACATAATATGGATACTACTCATGCGATTCTCAAATAAATACCGACACTAAGCTTACCTCTCCATCACATACATGGGTACACTAACATGCAAATATTCTATCAGATAAAATTAGAGAACCGTCCAAGGTTCTGGAGATGAAGCAACCCACCTGAATTGCTTTTCGCAGGCAAAGCCGAAGTCGATGTTTTAAATAGTTTTTAAAAAAATTTAAGCAAAATTTAATTAATTTAAATTTCCTTACACCGTTAAATGAGCAAAAGACTTATATCTACTATTAAAATTATAAATTTTGTAACCCTTTGATTATTAGGTCAATGATATTGAAAAATTTTTAAATTTGATTTCTAAATACTTACACTGATCTAAATTATATTCAATGATACCATTCATCGATTTGAATACTCTATCATCAAAAACAAATGGGTGACAATGAAGCTTATTTGGTACTAACAGTATTCAAGCTCAACTATATATATATATATATATATATATATAATCCCCGAATACGAAAACCTGAATACTGGTCGCATAGCCGGCCTGGCCTCTATGCCAAGAGTATTCCTTATTACCTCTTCGATCTGAGTATAAAGCTCTTTATTCCCTGCCAAAGAAGCAGGGACAGTAGCCTGTGCTGCATTTAGACCGAGAGATGTACCGAGAGGTGTCGGGAAAAGTTGACCTATGGAGTTCTGGGCAAGTCCTATGTTCGCGGCCTACCTCCTAGCCCTTAAGCCTTCGACTTGGGGCTGGTAGGCTGGAAGCGTAGGTGGAGAAGGTAAACCCCGTGCGACCTCCAGCTGATGGCCAATATTTGCATTCATCAACCTGTACTTGGCCTGGAAGGGTGCCATCTACGGTTGCACTACCAATTGCGGCTGTGCTACCGCCCCTTACGACACTGCAGGATTTTGCTGGACCGATATATTCTGATTTAATCTGAGAGTGTTAGATGTGACTCAAAATCAGAATCGCTTCGATATTATGATTCAGGTTCGCCGACGGCTTCGCGGTGCGACTTCGAAATTTTGTGGATGTCAGTGGTGGAAGCGAAGGGCTCGGGCCGCCCCCCGCGGTACGGATCCGATTTGCTAAGGAAAAACCCTAATTTCTCTTTATTTGCCCTAGAGTGAGATTGAGCGATTTAGACAGAACAGAACTCTTATATTCCCTCTTTTCTACATAGTGAAATATCTCCTCTTTCGCCCGTGGTTTTTTTCCTGCAAGGGATTTTCCACGTAAATCTGTGTGTTATTTTTCTGTCGTGCAATTTTCGTTCTACTTTTCTGTCGTGATCGCCAATTGATTTTGTTTAGTTTGTGCGCTCGTTGCCAACAAACTGGTATCAGAGCCCTGTTCATCGATTAGGGTTTCTTCTCATCAATGGCGTCCATGAAGTATGATCTCCCATTGCTCGATCATAGCACAAGGTTTACGTTATGGCAAGTGAAGATGCGCGCAGTTCTGGCTCAGATGGATCTAGAGGATGCGCTGCTCGGGATGGAAAAGATGTCTGCATCCCTCAGTATGGCGAAAAAGGAGAAGATGAATCGGAAGGCTCTTACGCAGATCCAACTGCATCTTTCGAACGAGATCTTACAGCATGTCATTAAGGAGAAATCTGCTGCGAGCTTGTGGCTGAAATTGGAGTCATTGTGTATGACGAAAAGTCTTACCAACAAACTCCATCTGAAGCAGAAGTTATACTCTCATCGTCTGATTCAAGGTAAGAGTATAAAATCTCATCTCGATGGCTTTAAAGAAATCGTTACGGATCTGAAAATGCTGGAAGTAAAATATGATGATGAAGATCTAGCATTATTACTGTTATGTTCTCTACCATTTCCTATACAAATTTTAGAGATACTATGCTTTATGGACGTGATACCATATCTTTGGAAGACGTCTCAACTGCCCTACTCTCGAAAGAGAGGATCGATAAGGAGATGAGTGGTACCACTGAAAGTCAGGCAGAAGGTCTGTTCACAAGAGGAAGATCCAAGCAGAGAAGTTTCGAAGACAGTAAAGGGAAGGCTAGGTCGAAATCCAGGCACAGAAACTTGATCTGCAATTACTGTAAGAAGAAGGGCCACATTAAAGCGGACTGTTTCAAGTTGAAAAGAAAGGAACAGACCGAAGGAAGAGGTGATCAAAGGGAAAGAGAAGGTTCAAAATCTGCTGAAGCCAGTGTAGCAGAAGACTATAGCAGCGAGGGGAATGTGCTGCTGGTCTGCGATGATCAATCCAGAGCCAGCACAGAGTGAATTCTTGATTCAGCATGCTCGTTCCATATGTGTCCCAACAGGGACTGGTTCTCCACTTTTGAAGCTGTGAATGGTGGGGTTGTTTTGATGGGCAGCGATGCATCCTACAAAGTTGTCGGACGAGGAACGGTGAATATCAAGATGTTTGATGGCATTGTGAGAGCGCTTACTGATGTCAGGTACGTTCCACAATTGAAGAGAAATTTAATTTCTTTGAGTACCCTCGACCCTAAAGGATATAAATACACTGGTGGAGATGGAGTTCTAAAAGTTTCGAAAGGAGCCATTGTTGTGATGAAAGGACGAAGGCAGAAAGGAAAACTTTATGTGTTGCAAGGTTCAACTGTGACAGTTGGAGCTGCAGTATCCTCTTCATCTATGTCAGATTCAGATGTCACAAAGTTGTGGCATATGAGGCAGGGACATATGAGTGAAAAAGGATTGACATTGCTGAGTAAGAGAGGACTTCTTTGTGGCCAAAGTACAGGAAGTCTGGACTTCTGCAAACACTGCGTATTTGGGAAGCAGAAAAGGGTTAGCTTCAGCAAAGCAGTCCACAGAACAAAAGGAACACTTGACTACATCCATTCAGATCTTTGGGGGCCAGCACCGGTTCCCTCTAAAGGTGGTGCAAAGTACATGCTGACCTTCATCGATGATTATTCAAGGAAGGTTTGGACATTCTTTCTGTTGCACAAGAATGATGTATTCAAGACCTTCAAGCAGTGGAAGATCTTGATTGAGAAGCAGACAGGAAAGCAAATTAAGCGCCTTCGCACAGACAATGGACTCGAATTTTGTTCAGGAGAGTTCAATGAGTTCTGCAAAAATGAAGGAATCGAGAGACATCGTACAGTTCCCTACACGCCGCAGCAAAACGGCGTAGCAGAACGTATGAACAGAACACTCATCGAGAAGACAAGATGTTTGCTTTCGAATGCAGGATTTGGTCAGGAATTTTGGGCAGAGGCAGCTTCTACGGCTTGCTACTTGGTGAATAGGTCTCCGTCGACTTCCATTGATCTCAAAACTCCAGAAGAGGTATGGTCTGGTCACCCTCCAAATTATTCTGATTTGAGAATATTCGGTTGTCCAGTTTATGCACATGTGAGTCAAGGAAAGCTAAAACCTAGGTCGAAAGAATGCAAATTCTTGGGCTATGCTTCTGGTACAAAGGGTTTTAGGTTGTGGTGTCTTGAGGATAAGAAAATTATAATCAGTAGAGATGTTAAGTTTAACGAGAATGATATGCTTCGCCGAAAGGAGGAGTCGCATGTTCCTTGTGATACAGGTACAGATACAGGTGCAGATGCAACAAAGAAATTTGTCGAGTTGGAGTATCAAACAAACTCTAAAGTTCAGATCCCTCCGGCATCAGGTATCACTTCAGGCGATTCTGTTCCTGCGGAGCCTCAGGCACCACCACAGACAGACACACACTCTATAGCTAGAGATCGACCGAGGAGGCAGATCAGACCACCGTAGAGATATGAAGGCACAGATCTGGTGGCCTATGCTTTTGTGACTGCACAAGAAACAGATGCACTTGAGGAGCCATCTACTTACACAGAGGCAGTCTCATGTACTGATTCCGCTAAGTGGATGCTTGCTATGGAGGAAGAGATGGAATCTCTTCATAAGAATCAGACTTGGGATTTAGTAAAGCTTCCTAAAGGAAAGAAAGCTGTTCGATGTAAATGGGTGTTCAAGAAGAAAGAAGGCACACAGGGAAATGAGAGTATCAGATACAAGGCTCGATTGGTGGCAAAAGGATACAGTCAAATTTCAGGTGTCGACTTCAATGATGTCTTCTCACCAGTGGTGAAGCATACATCCATTAGAGTTTTGCTCGGTTTGGTCGCCATGGATGATCTAGAACTTGAGCAACTAGATGTGAAGACAGCTTTTCTACATGGCGAATTAGAGGAAGAGATCTATATGCAGCAGCCCGAGGGATTCACAGTTGAGGGAAAAGGAAATCATGTGTGCAGATTAAAGAAATCGCTTTATGGGTTAAAGCAATCTCCAAGGCAATGGTATAAAAGGTTTGATTCTTTTATGATTAGCCATGATTTTCATAGAAGCAATTTTGATAGTTGTGTCTATATAAAGAAACAAATTGATGGTTCTTTTATTTATCTTCTACTCTACGTGGATGATATGTTAATTGCTGCTAAGAACATGGCTAACATTGATGAGCTTAAAGATCAGTTGAAATCTGAATTTGATGTTAAGGATTTAGGTGCAGCGAAGAAGATACTTGGTATGGAGATAAAACGGAACAGAAGTGCAAAGAAACTACAGTTGTCTCAGAAGGCATACATCCAGCGTGTTTTGGAACGGTTCTGCTTAAAGGATGCCAAGCCAGTAAGTACCCCCTTTGCTACACATTTTAAACTTTCAACTGATTTAGCACCAAGAACAGATGAGGATAAAGAATACATGGAACGAGTTCCTTATGCCAGTGCAGTCGGAAGCATTATGTATGCTATGGTTTGTACGAGACCAGACCTTGCGCATGCTGTTAGTGTGGTAAGCAGATACATGGCAAATCCAGGAAAACAACATTGGCAAGATGTGAAATGAATTTTGAGGTATTTGCGAGGTACTACAGATGCATGTTTGGAATTTGGAAAGTCTGAAGCAAGCCTAACCGGTTTTGTAGATTCTGATTATGCAGGAGATCTTGATAAGAGAAGATCACTTACCGGTTACGTTTTCTCACTTGGTGGATGTGCAGTTAGTTGGCGAGCTTGCTTACAACCCACGGTTGCATTATCCACGACAGAGGCTGAATATATGGCAATTACAGAGGCTGTGAAGGAAGGCATATGGTAGAGAGGCTTATTCAATGAATTAAGCATAAGCATTGAAAAGGTTACAGTATTTTGTGACAGTCAGAGTGCTATTTATCTAACAAAGGACCAAATGTTCCATGAGAGAACAAAGCATATTGACATCAAGTATCACTTTGTTCGCGAAGTTTTTGCTCAAGGTAACATTGCGGTGAAGAAGATTAGCACATTAGAGAATCCAGCCGATATGTTGACAAAGCCTCTTCCGTATGTCAAGTTCAAGCACTGCTTGGACTTGATTAGCATTGCTTGCTGATTGGAGTGCCCTTAGGGGCTTGTGGAGAAGGTGAAGAGTTATCACTGATGTTTTTTTTATTTAAAGGGAATTTCGAGTCAAGGTGGAGATTTGTTAGATGTGACTCAAAATCAGAATCGCTTCGATATTATGATTCAGGTTCGCCGACGGCTTCGCGGTGCGACTTCGAAATTTTGTGGATGTCAGTGGTGGAAGCGAAGGGCTCGGGCCGCCCCCCACGGTACGGATCCGATCCGCTAAGGAAAAACCCTAATTTCTCTTTATTTGCCCTAGAGTGAGATTGAGCGATTTAGACAGAACAGAACTCTTGTATTTCCATTTTTCTACATAGTGAAATCTCTCCTCTTTCGCCCGTGGTTTTTTCCCTGCAAGGGGTTTTCCACGTAAATCTGTGTGTTATTTTTCTGTCGTGCAATTTTGGTTCTACTTTTCTGTCGTGATCGCCAATTGATTTTGTTTAGTTTGTGCGCTCGTTGCCAACAGAGAGGTACCTGTGGACCTCCATTAGGCTGCTCATTTCGGACTAATAGTTGCTCGATCCGAGCAATACTTTCATTTGAGGCTGTAATAGCGGCCAGCACCGTGTCTAGATGTGTAGTGCTCTGTTGACTGTTCTGATCTAGAATATGCAACACTCGGGTCATTTGCCCGAAAGTATGAGCTAGACTCGGCTCTTGTTGAACTGACTACCTGCTATTCTTCGGCCCTACCGGTAGCACCGACAGATGCTCATTTGCATTTTCGGCGCTACTTGTTTGGTGGTTCCCTAAAGACTGGGGAATGACTCTGTTACAGAGATTCATACAGTTGTCATCAACTATTAAAAAATTAAATTTGTATTTACCTGAGTGTCACACCGGGCATACAAAAAATTGTTAAGTTTGAACCAAAGCTAGACCGTTGACCGAGTCAGACGAGCCTGGTCAAAGATTAGTTCTCTGATTGAACCTCGAAGTGCACCTCCAAATCAAGCGAACAGGTTGAGAAGATATTGGCTCAGGATTCTCTCGCACAAACACTTGAAGTTAACCAACAAGTAGACTCAGCTTAAAGAGCCAAGCTGATTATATTAATTGGAAGAACTGATTACAAGATTAACACTACTAAAAATCTCTGAAAGTTGCTAAGCCCGTAACTAAACTATTGAACTAAACTCTTAAACTAAGCTCTTAACACTAGAATGCTGAAAATGCTGGAATTTGAAGAAAAGTAAATTGATGTGGTCGCTTGTATGTGTGACCCTTATTATAGATGAAATCTGCCTATTTATACTAGCGCGCTTTTCATCTACAGTTATTTGCTAGTTCGCATAGTGGCGAGTTGCTCTGCCATATCCCATATTTTCAGTACGTCCTTCGTTTTGCGGGGCACACTCGAATTAGAGTCATATTGGCCACAAAATTTACTCTCCACTCTTTCTGTAGTTCCAGTCTAAATCTAGTTTGGGTTCATACGTTTTCCTTCTTGGCTCTTAGTATACCACGTGTCGCATCCTGGTTCATTCATATTGGTTAACCGAGTTGACCGAATCCTATGTGGTAATACTTTTTTGGTTCCAACACCA
>CM054935.1:5890755-5935755 GCA_029168755.2 Tillandsia fasciculata | reverse complement strand
GCATAATAGAAACACTCTTGTGTAGTATGTTAGAAAGTGATAGCTGATAATTCTAGTGTTACTTGATTATCATGCAATTCTCTTGTTTTCTATTATCTGTTAAATTAATGTTATCTTGGAACTTGACCTAGCACCCCCGTCATATGCAGCATGTTCAGCCAGACTTTAGAAAACTCCAACTTGGGCTAGGTTTATTTTGCTTAGACATCCACACTACTTGGCCGAGTGGTCGGGTCTCTTTAGTGTGGGATGCTTTCTACACTCGTGCTTGGGAGCATAGTGGAGTCTGGTAGAGGTAGTTGATCATACATCTGTGGCGGGAGCCGTTTAGGAGGACGGCGGTCTCGAGGTATTCCGTTTTCCTATTTTATTTGTCGCCGCTGTATTAGTGGCAGCGGTTTACTAGTGTTAGCAGAACCTTGAACCCAGAACTGTTTTTAGACACACATATGATTTTAGCCAACCAATGTTTTCTTCCAAGCGTCGTAGGGTTGCCCGAGTCTGTTCTTGTTTGATTGGACAAGGGCTTTAGCTCTACGAGGCTTGGGTATAAAAACTTATTTTCAATAGTTTTCCTAAAAAGAACTAAAAATCATTAAATATGGATTTCTTTCAGATCAAATGGCTTTCCATAAGAAATGTCACCTTTTTCTATAAATGTAACCACTTGAGATGATTCAAGTGGTCTGGGTTCTAAGGTCTGCCTTTTCCTTTAGGACGAGAACAACGAGAGGCTATGCCTAGAGCCTGTTCTTGTTTGATAGGATTGTAGGTTCTAGTCTTTCGGGGTTCCCGGATCCTCTATTATCGCCTGTTGTGGGGTTTATCCTGTCAGTGAGTCTGCAGGTTGGATTGATGTTCTGTGGTTGGGAGCCGTTGGAGTCGACGGTGATCCCGGGTCTTTGGGTGTTGTCTATCTAGTTCTGTTAGCCCTGAGTGGTAGGTTGATCTTGGCTGTGGAGTGTCTCCAGCCAGTGTATTTTGTGCTGTGAGTTGTTGGTGAGGCGAGTGTCTCGTGTTTCGTGTGAGCTGATCAGCTGAGTCGTCGAGTGTGCTCCGACTGTTGTGAGAGTTGTTGAGGATTGAGTCCTTTCGAGCAGAGCGTGATCGTGGATTTTGACCATAGGCTGCAGTGCCACCTGAGCGACAGAGTGCGCGGATACCTTTCCTCGGTGGGGTCGTGCCCCTCGAGAGCCACGCCCGGGGTGGATATGTTACTCTTGTATCGCGACTTGTCGATGCCGTCCCTCTGACTGAGCCAGTTTTGGCAGTTACGAAGGCAGTCCCTCTAGCTGAGCCAGTTTTGGCAGCTACGGGCGCCCTAAGTAAGTCCGGTCCTCCGAGATGTACGGCAGTAGGTAGGCGCAGGCTTGACTGGACCCGAGGAGGCAGTCAGTTCAGATTGGGTGACTATACTGTTATGTTAGCAGATGCATCATATTTTCATCTGTCCCGCTTTTTGAACATCTAGATAAGGGCATAGTAGCTGTAGAATTTATTTATCCAGCTTTTTCCCTTCAGCACTGTATTTGTTTCCTCATGCCTCTAGTAGACTTAGTGGGCAGACCGTTGGGCTTGTTGACGGCACCCACTGAGAGCTACTGTGGGATGTAGTTCTCACACCCGTCGTGTTGTCTTTTTCCCCAGGGACTTCTACTCCTGTTTCTGCTGTTCCAGCTGCTACTTCTTCAGATCAAGGTAAGGGAGTCGCGAGCTAGAACCCTACCAGTCGTCGTCGTCCTGAGAGTAGATGTACCCATCTTTTTACATTTTGAGAGTTCTTGTTGAGAGACATTGTAGTGAGGTACAGAGTTGTACTTTTCTGTTTTTATTCTGAGAGACTTATGTACTTTTGGTGAGGACTTGTGTTGTATATATTTTATTTCTAGCAGTTTACTCTCAGCTCTGATATCTTTTTAGTATAGCATCTTTCTTTGCAGGTTGGACGCTTCGTCTATACGGGGTTCACCGTATGGGCGGCGGATCTGTTAGCGAGCCCGGGTCGCAGTTTCGACCCTGGGGCGTGACAGATTAGAGTGGTATCAGAGCCTAGGTTTTAGGTCGTTGAGGACTTAGAGACCCTAGGCTTATGGTTGGACATTAGGCTGACTACGTGAGAGTCGTGACTTTTAGCGAAAGTCCTGATTGAGTTGTATACATCTCCCAAGGGATGGGATGAGTGATTGGCATGTATATTCTCCTAAGCGATTATGTTGGCTGCAGACAACATAATGCTATGAAATGGATGACATGCCTTAGACTTTCGCTGGATTGGGTCGAGTGTTGTTTGGTGCTGTCCTGATGTTTGCATGTGGATTGCAGGTGGGCACGATGCCTCCCTGACGCAGGATGCGGACGCGTTCTCAGCCTTCCTCCTCCCAAGGGTCTGAGCAGGAGGAGTTAGCACAGGGTCAGCAGAGTGAGGTACAGGAGCTTCGGGCTCATATGACTCATTTGTCGGAGACCTTCCGGCGTCGGGAGGAGACCATGGACCGGATGGTGCGTATGATGGAACAGAGGGCACAGTCAACTGTGACGCCCCCAGTTGTACCAGCAGCTCAGGTAGCCCCTACTGCACCGGTTACCAGAGGTCGGCCGTCCGGGACGGCAGGACAGTTGACACCTGCAGAGCAGCGTGAGGTGGTGGATCTATTGATAAGGTTCCGCCAGTTCGATCCACCCCGTTTTTCTGGATTGAGTGCAGAGCCGTGGGAGGCAGAGTCTTGGATCATGGCCATGGAGCGTCATTTTGAGAGTTTGTTCATTCTGGAGTGGTTTCAGGTGCTGTTGGCGACACACTTCTTGGAGCACAACGCCGAGGCTTGGTGGCGGCGTGTGCGACTCGCTGGTCCGCCTGGGACACAGCTTCTCTCTTGGGCGGAGTTTCGCAGTCTATTTCTTGGAGCCTTTTTCTCGGAGAGCGTCAGGCAGAGATTGGAAGAGCAGCTGAAGAATCTCCGTCAGGGAGATCGTCCCGTGCATGAGTACATCGCAGACTTCAATCGGTTGTTGGCTTGTGTACCGCACGCGGCCAGGGACGAGGCGCATCGAATTTACATGTTTGAGCGGGGTTTGCGCCAAGAGATTAATCAGTTCGTCCGTTCGCACAGATTGCAGACGCTGGATGCATCTATGGAGCAGGCACTTTACGTTGAGTGCGGAGAGGCAGTGATGGATGAGATGGCTCCAGCTCCCGCAGTGATTCCTGGGGCGAAGCGCCCAGCACCGGTTGACGAGGGACAGTCGAGTCGGCAGGCACCTCCGAGACCTCCACGGTCTCACCTTGAGGGTCGTGAGTTTCAGAGGCGCCAGAGTTCAGGTGGGCACCCGCAGCAGCCACAGTATTAGCAGCGACAGCAGTTTCAGCAGCAGTATCGGCAGCAGCGACGTGAGCAGTGTGTCATCTGTGGTGGCCCTCATCTACCGTCGCAGTGTGACCAGAGACAGGGACGGTGTTTCCTTTGTGGAGAGTTTGGACATTTTCGAGCAGCTTGTCCCCGAGCCATTTTGTCAATGCAACCCCTTGCTATAGCACCCCCCTTGCCTGTTCAGGAAGCAGAAGCCCCTTCGATGCACCGTCAAACAGAGTGGGGTACGACGTCGGGACAGACGGGACGACGATCTTCAGCACCCATTGGACGGGTTTACGCAGCCCTGGTGGAGGGCACCCCGGCAGCTGATCCTATCGTCGCAGGTATGGCTTTATTTTCTGTCAGCTGAGTTGAGTTTTTTGGATACCACCGTATTCTTCTGCACTTGGCATTAGGGCATTTGCATCTCTGCATGATTAAGGAATAGGAATTTTTTACTTGCATGAGCGATGGATTCTTCACAGTATCCTACGAGCAGAGGTAAATTTTGGGAACTTGATCAGGACGGCTGAGACTTGGGAAGTACACCGATAGATGTGACGGTGCTGTTACAGCTCCACGACTCAGATCGAGCATACGGAATAGACCAGCTGGTGCGGTATCGTGTAATGATTGATTGTAGATTGAGAATAGTGACTTTTCCGCGAGTTGGACAACAGGAGATCATTTCCTCAGTCACGAGGCATCCTTCCTGCAGCAGTGGCTTCAGCGGTTTGGATTAGGTGCGACTTGTCGAGCGTAGGTGATGCCTAGGACTAGAGGTTGTGTCTCTAGGGGTCTCCTCTCGGATAGAGTTGTGTTTTTCTTTTTAGGAGCATGGATAGATCGTAGCTTCCATTTTTGTTGCCACAGCAGGAACGGCATCAACACTTCTCTCCCTTTTTCTCGCCCTTATGCTGGAATTTGCGAACAGGACGAAAGATTCGAAAGACTACTCCAGCAATGGAGACGGTGCCCGAACATGTTCTTGTTTGATTGGGGCTAGGGCACTGGTCTTTCGGAACTTTCGAATTTTTTGCTAATTTCAGTTGTTTCCTAAATTGGAGAGTTGGGGGTTGATGACTTTCCTGCTGGTGGGGCCCTTACTTCTTCTGTTAAGTTTTGCGGTGTAATTCGTGTAGTTTGGACGCGTAGAGTTGGTTGTTCTTCCTCGTTCCCCAGTATTTGGAATTCCTGAGGTTTATCCTGCTGTTGGACTCGCTTGTGGAGAGTGAGTAGCGACTGGAGAGTTGGAGATTGTATTCATGATGCTTACCTTTGGGCTTGGAGACTCCCTTTTGAGCCGTGTTTGTTTCGAGGACGAAACTTTCTTTTAGTGGGGGAGGATGTGAGGACCCGAATCCCCACTTAAAGGTTTATTGATGGATTAGTGGCTTTGGGGAGTGTGTGTGCGCGTGTCGGGCCCAAGAATTTGATTTCTGATGAAATTGGTGTTGGGTTATAAGTAATTGGATCTAAATAGGGGAAAAAACACCTAGAGGGGGGTGAATAGGTGTAAACAATAAACACTCAAAAATCATTGCGCAATAAAACCCAATGCGGAAAAATAAATGAACACGCAAGATTTTTACGTGGAAAAACTCCAAACCGGAGTAAAAAACCACGGGACCGATAACACGGCGAAATCCACTAGAATTAAACACGTACAAGGTGATATAACGTACTCACAGACGACTCAACCTTTTACCATACGCTCCTAGTAGATCTTCTCCGCTCGCTCCACGACGCTTCTCGAATCCACGATCCGCGCCCAACGCTGAATCCACAGCGTCCAACGTCGAGTCCACGACGTCCGACCGAATCCACGGTCTTCACCCAATACACGCTTCGAATCCACGAACGTAGTTGCACCTTGAATCCACAAGGCCACGCGAGTCCACGCGCCGATTTAGGGTAAATCGTTGTTTGTTTGGGTGGTGATGATCCGCCGAATACTTAGATTAGAAATAGATCGGAAATACCATCTAAGTATTCATTGATTTGATTCTACTCAAAATGTGAGTATGGAAAACCTAGAATCAAATCAATCAATATAGATGAAGAAACATAGAATAAATCTATTGATTTCCTTTCTTCTCTATATGTGGATCTTTTCGTATAAGATGATATTTGATTATGACGGCTCTATATGGATGCCCTAGAAAAATGAATTAGGGTCTATTTATAGGTTAGAAACCATTGGAAGAAGAATATACGGATCAAAAACAAACCGTTTCTGGAAAATTTACGGACGGCGATCCGGATCGAGATTAGTGCGATCCGGATCGCGTAACAAAAATGACGATTCCAGAAATCCATGGGTTCGGGATCCGGATCACAAAGTCCGATCCGGATCGTTCATGCAATTTACCAAACTTTCATGTTCGGGATCCGGATCGTGATGGTCTAGGATCCGGATTGAAATTGCCAATGAACAAACATCCTTCGGGATCCGGATTGCCGAGCACGATCCGGATCCTGAACATGTCCCATGTCCAGTTTTTGATGTATATGCAATAAAACTTTCTTCCAGGTGTTTCTACACTACAAGAAGTATTCGGATCACCAAGAATCTTTAGTTAAACATACCTGATCCTTTTGAATTCTTCTTTCTTGAGATTGAGGTATATGATCCAAAGTTCTTTCATCTTCAATCTTCAAGACTCAATACTTTCACGAAATGCGCCAACTCAAATTCCGTAACAATTGGAGCTTGTTTGCTTTTCTGGAAGCCCATTCAGGGTGATTGAGGTTTTTGCGCGCTTATTGGAACCAAGGATTTGAACCGGCATGAAAAACGGATCAAGTTTACTTTTTTAGGAATTTTTGGGAAATTTTAGAAGTGGAATTTGGCCAAACGGACATCGGATTTGGATTCAGCGCGCGAAAACGAGCGGAATGGACTATTTACTTGTATTTTTCGGAGCCCGGACGCGAAAACACGGATTTCGATGCGTGGGGTTACTGTTCTCGCCGCCGGAGGGGCACCGACGGCGGCGGCGGACGGCGGAGCGCGGCGGCGGGCCGAGGAGAGACCGGTCGGTCCACTGCGGAAGGCGTGCACCAGGCGCGGGCCACATGGCGGCACCCGGTTGGCCGGCGCAGTAGGCGCGATCCATGGAAAGAGCGCGGGTGCACGGTGGACCGAAGGGTGACACGTGGCAGTTTCGGGTTCGTCAGGTGCACCATATTTCCTGCACCGGGCGCAGCGAGTTGTGGGTTGGCCATGTGGCGTGCTGTGATTGGGTGGTCAACGCACGTGCGACAGCGGCTCGGGCGCGGTGCACTGTGGACCCCGCGGTGCCACGTGGCGCGATCCTATTGGATGGCGCTTGGACCCGGGTAACCCGGCGTGAACCGCGGCCCACGGTTCCCGCCGTGGACCGCAGTGCCACGTGGCGCGCGGGGATAGGAGGGCGCACGTGCTCCGGTTGCGCGGGGTGCGGTGTCGGGACGCGTGGCGGGCCGTGGACCTTCCGGGCCTGCACAGTAACGGGCCGGGCCCGTTACTGAAGCAGCCCGGAAGTTCCGGGCGCCCGAAAGTTTGGGCCAAAAGTCCAAAATGGTGGATTTTCGGGCTGGGCCTATAAATAGGCTGCTTGCTGAGGATTTTTGTCCCCTTTTCCGAGCTCCTCTGCCCTTGGCCCCCTTAGCAAAGTTGTAGATCTTCGTGTTGCGCATCTTCTGGCAGAGGCGCGGAATTTTTTGAAGCCGCAGCGTCGACGTTTTCGGCATCGTAGCACGGAGCGACGATTTTCTGTTGGAGGCCAGTTATCGCCGCATTTCGGTCTGAGAGGTCCATAGAGCTACCCCGACTGTATTTTTGGCCAATTTTTGTGGTGTTGGATTGACGAGAGGTACGTCTTCGACTTTTGTGTTGAGTGTTTCGGCTAGATTTGGGTTTTTGGCACAGTTTTCGAGGCTTTACTGAGCCCCTATTTGCTGGTGAGATTTCTGGACAGCAAGATCTTTGCGGATTTTTATCTCCGCATCCGGACATTGGAATTCGACGTTTCAAGGCTCTATCGACATCTACACTTCGCGAGGATCGCCGTAATATTTTTACTGGAATTTTTGGAGGCTGTTTTACAGGTGAAAATTTTGCAGAATGAGGACTGTTCATCGCAGATTTTTAATATGTGGAATTTTGAGGAATTAAGTGTAAATTTTGGATTGTATTATGTATCCAGGATGCTTTGAACACTACTTTGGTACTGTTGGCTTGGTGATTGTGCTGGTATATCTGTTTCTGGGCTTTCTTAGCTGTACGACCCTGGACAGTTGTGCACCTTCAGGTGGGTGGCCTTGTCTCCAAGACTTATGGAACGTTCATTAAATCTGCTATAGTAGAACCATGCATAATTGTAACACTCTTGTGTAGTATGTTAGAAAGTGATAGCTGATAATTCTAGTGTTACTTGATGATCATGCAATTCTCTTGTTTTCTATTATCTGTTAAATTAATGTTATCTTGGAACTTGACCTAGCACCCCCGTCATATGCAGCATGTTCAGCCAGACTTTAGAAAACTCCAACTTGGGCTAGATTTATTTTGCTTAGACATCCACACTACTTTTCTCCCTGGACATAGTGTTTTACTCGCCCGGGTAGCGGGCCGAGTGGTCGGGTCTCTTTAGTGTGGGATGCTTTCTACACTCGTGCTTGGGAGCAGAGTGGAGTCTGGTAGAGGTAGTTGATCATACATCTGTGGCGGGAGCCGTTTAGGAGGACGGCGGTCCCGAGGTATTCTATTTTCCTATTTTTATTTGTCGCCGCTGTGTTAGTGGCAGCGGTTTACTAGTGTTAGCAGAACCTTGAACCCAGAACTGTTTTTAGATACACATATGATTTTAGCCAATCAATGTTTTCTTCCAAGCGTCGTAGGGTCGCCCGAGTCTGTTCTTGTTTGATTGGACAAGGGCTTTAGCTCTACGAGGCTTGGGTATAAAAACTTGTTTTCAATGGTTTTTCTAAAAAGAACTAAAAATCATTAAATATGGATTTCTTTCAGATCAAATGGCTTTCCATAAGAAATGTCACCTTTTTCTATAAATGTAACCACTTGAGATGATTCAAGTGGTCTGGGTTCTAAGGTCTGCCTTTTCCTTTGGGACGAGAACAACGAGAGGCTATGCCTAGAGCCTGTTCTTGCTTGATAGGGTTGTAGGTTCTAGTCCTTCGGGGTTCCTGGATCCTCTATTATCGCCTGTTGTGGGGTTTATCCTGTCAGTGAGTCTGCAGGTTGGATTGATGTTCTGTGGTTGGGAGCCGTTGGAGTCGACGGTGATCCCGGGTCTTTGGGTGTTGTCTATCTAGTTCTGTTAGCCCTGATTAGTAGGTTGATCCTGGCTGTGGAGTGTCTCCAGCCAGTGTATTTTGTGCTGTGAGTTGTTGGTGAGGCGAGTGTCTCGTGTTTCGTGTGAGCTGATCAGCTGAGTCGTCGAGTGTGCTCCGACTGTTGTGAGAGTTGTTGAGGATTGAGTCCTTTCGAGCAGAGCGTGAGCGTGGATTTTGACCATAGCCTGCAGTGCTACCTCAGCAACAGAGTGCGCGGATACCTTTCCTCGGTGGGGTCGCGCCCCTCGAGAGCCACGCCCGGGGTGGATATGTTACTCTTGTATCGCGACTTGTCGATGCCGTCCCTCTGACTGAGCCAGTTTTGGCAGTTACGGACGCAGTCCCTCTAGCTGAGCCAGTTTTGGCAGCTACGGACGCCCTACGTAAGTCCGGTCCTCCGGGATGTACGGCAGCAGGTAGGCGCAGGCTTGACTGGACCCGAGGAGGCAGTCAGTTCAGATTGGGTGACTATACTTTTATGTTAGCAGATGCATCATATTTTCATCTGTCCCGCTTTTTGAGCATCTAGATAGGAGCATAGTAGCTGTAGAATTTATTTATCCAGCTTTTTCCCTTCAGCACTGTATTTGTTTCCTCATGCCTCTAGTAGACTTAGTGGGCAGACCGTTGGGCTTGTTGACGGCACCCACTGAGAGCTACTGTGGGATGTAGTTCTCACACCCGTCGTGGTGTCTTTTTCCCCAGGAACTTCTACTCCTGTTTCTGCTGTTCCAGCTGCTGCTTCTTTAGATCGAGGTAAGGGAGTCGCGAGCTAGAACCCTACCAGTCGTCGTCGTCCTGAGAGTAGATGTACCCATCTTTTTACATTTTGAGAGTTCTTGTTGAGAGACATTATAGTGAGGTATAGAGTTGTACTTTTCTGTTTTTATTCTGAGAGACTTATGTACTTTTGGTGAGGACTTGTGTTGTATATATTTTATTTCTAGCAGTTTACTCTCAGCTCTGATATCTGTTTAGTATATCATCTTTCTTTCCAGGTTGGACGCTTCGTCTATACGGGGTTCACCGTATTGGCGGCGGATCTGTTAGCGAGCCCGGGTCGCAGTTTCGACACCGGGGCGTGACAATTTGTGCTTGTAAATTTTCTACCGTTAGATCTTCCCTTTTGACTAATTTCATCTCTTAGATCATTCTATTCCACCAACCACTCACTTAATTTAATGGGCCTACTATCATTTTAACCACACATCTTTTCATCCAATGGCTAAAACCTACAAGCACCAATGACTTGGTACTTGTAAAAGCATAGGAGATCTTATATATATATATATATATATATATATATTAGGTATTCTATTCTTTTATGAGTATAGACCCCTTCGTACTTATAAGTTTTCGACCCTTCGATGAAGCGATGTACGGTTAGGATGATAGTGGTCCTTTAGAGTTTAGTGGATTGTTGGTGAAATAGTATAAATGTTAAGGGGCCACTATAATCCTAACCGCACATTCTTTCATCTAAGGGCCGGAAACTTATGAGTACGAAGGGGTCTATACTCATAAGAGTATAGTAGCCGATCTCTCTCTCTCTCTCTCTCTCTCTCTCTCTCTCTCTCTATATATATATATATATATATATATATATATATATATATATATACACACACACACACACACACACACACACACACTTTCAAAAGTATAAGCCCAACTATGCTTGTGAATTTTTTACCATTGATTTTGTATTGGGATGCGTGCTATTGTGCTCTCTCTTTCTCTTTTTTTAGTTGATTTTACAATAGCACAAATCTCAATATAAATCCAATGCTAAAAATTTTACAAGTATAGTTGGGCTTATGCTTTTAAAAGTATATAAGCTCTACTATATATATATATATATATATATATATATATATATATATATATATATATATATATATAATTGAGCTCCTATGCTTGTAAAAGTACAAAGTTTTTGTGCTTGTGAGTTTTTTACCATTGGATGTAGGAATGCGAGGTTAGGATGATGGTGGGCTCCTTGGGTTTAGTGGGTGGTTGGTTAAATAGTATAATCTAAGGGGTAGAATTAATCAAATGATTAGATCTAACGGTAGAAAACTTACAAGCACCAATTACTTGGTGCTTGTACAAGCACAGTAGCCGGACTCTCTCTCTCTCTCTCTCTCTCTCTCTCTCTCTCTCTATATATATATATATATATATATATATATATATATATATATATATATATATATATATATTGTTCGGCTACTATGCTTGTAAAAGCACCAAGTAAATAATGCTTATAAGTTTTCTACCGTTTTATTTATCCCTTTGACTAATTCTAACCCTTAGATCATGCTATTTCACCAACCACTCACTAAATCCAGGGGGCCCCTATCATCCTAACCACACATTCTTTTATTGAAGGGCTAAAAATCTACAAGCACCAAAGACTTGGTACTTTTAAAAGCTCTCTCTCTCTCTCTCTCTCTCTCTCTCTCTATATATATATATATATATATATATATATATATATATATATATATATATATATATATATATACACTGTGTGTGTGTGTGTGCGTGTGTGTGTGTGTAATGACAACACTTTGAATTTAAGAATTTGTAATTTATTTCGGCTATTTGAATAAAATTATCTTTTCGAAATTTAAAGAGGGTATCATTTTTAGCTTTTTGAGGATTTAATCCTCAGAGTGGCTTTCACTGGGTTATTGGTGAATTGTGGCTGAAGGGAATAGTCAAACCCGTTTTTAAATTCACTGTGTTGGTTGCACAGAAAAACATGAAAAATGGGATTTAACGGGTGAGTGAGTTTTCTCCATAAATTCTTTCGACTGCTTTGTGGGTGAGATCTTCGGTAGGGAAGGTCGTTACTCTATCAGTGTCGTCAAACAAGGAATGGCGGTGTGGTCGGATCTCAAATCCGACACTCTAATCTCCCGGGGTTGCAGTTTTACGGTAACTGATCCGAAAAAGGTTAGCGGGTATTTTCGATACTCGTTAAGGCCTATTAGTGCATCAGAATTCGTGATAACGGGTTATGGAACGTTTCTGTCTATTGGCACACATTTCGAAGAAAGTGGAGCAGGACCCGTTTGGTAACGGGTCGGGTTTGATAACCGGGCTCCGTAAAGCGGGCGAAACCACTTATAAATATAATTGGGATTCAGGATTCTCTTAACGTATGAGAAAACCCCTAAAATCGTCCTCTTCCAAGATTCGTCTTCTTCCTCGTCCGTGCGTCGTCGGAGATCGGAGCTGAAGCGTCGCCATCGGAGTCGGAGGAATCGAACGGAGGATCCGACCGTCATTATTTTTTTTCTTCTGAGCACTTGGCTCAGCATTTCTTGCCTGGTGAGTCATTATCACCGGCTACTTTTACCTGGCGTCTACAGGCGGCTATATGCCGGAGCCTGCCTGTTTTCAGGCAGATCCCGCTTCGGGCCCTGCCTCTTGGTCTCCTCACCCCCAGCATGGGGTTGGTGAACCAACGAAAGGGGTGACCTAGGCACCCTCTGGTCGGTTTCCCACTGGTGGCCGGTGCTCAAACTTGTCAGCCTATCCTGAGCTGCGATGGAAGCCATTTGTAACTGCCCTGCCCCTGGCATAAGTGCCGTTGTGGGGGTTGCAATCTGCAGCGCCTCTAGTGCCGACACAACCGACTGTGTCGATGGCTGCGGTGGTGGGGCTGCTGGAACTTCCTGTAGCTTCTCTCGGGTTAAAAACTGCCCGAATCGAACGAGACTTTCATCTGCAACTGGGGTGTTGGCGTCCCAGGCTCGGATTTGTCTCTCTAGAGACCTCATCATCTGGGCTAATTGCCCATATATCTCTGACTAGGGTGGCTCTGGAAGTGCCGATTCCCCATACAGCTCTGGGAGCTAAGACCAGTAGAACTAGATTAAAAAAATACCTGGGGGTCCCACCAGGCATGCCAAGAAAGTTGTTGGGGCCAAAATGTGGCTTGCGCACGATCGACCCCTTTAGGTGACCCTCTAGAGGTATCGAAGTACGCCGGATACCAACAATCATGCGATCGGGCCGAGGAGGGATTCGCTCGGCCGGGTTCTCCTCTGGTAACTTCTCACGACCGCTCGGCTGAGGACAGCCGAAGCAGGTTTACGGAGGTACAAAGGGATCGCTGGTTTCGACTTAGGATAGCTGAACCGAGTGTAGATAAATGTACGACTGATGAGTCGATTACAACGTTTAAAGCACAAAAATCACCAATAAAGACATAGCTGATTGGACGGCTTACACTCTAAAGAAAAAATAAGATAAAGACACGGCTGAGTCAGTTTACACTTTAAATTGATAAATAAATATACGACCGAATGGCCGATTTACACTTTATATTGATAAAAAAGGATACAAGTGGAAAAAAGGGATAAAAGGATTACAATTAAGCCTACTCCTAGCAAAGCAGTAAAAAAGAAGAAAGATAGTTAAGTTAACCTACTCCTAGATAAATGAAGAAGTTGGGGTGGTACCGGGCTTACGAGATTGCCGGACCACTATCTCTTCGATGGTTCGGGTATTTATACACATCCCGAACCGTCTTATTAGGTGTCGATTCAAATTTTCGGCGCAAATTGGGGGAAGTTATTTAATATCCAGCAACTACTTCCTCTTGAGCCGAAAGCCCTCCATTAGGATAATAGTTGTTTATCCGTCTAGGTTCATCCCATAATTATTGCGCCAGAGGATGATCCTTGGCGCTTTCCAGCACTAGGCGTGGCCTGCCATTTCGGGTTAGTTGTGAGATTCACGCTCGAATCTCGCACTCCTTCCTTCCAAGATCCTTCCCTTCTCGGTTCTGGCAGTCGAAAAGCCATCTTAGACTCCCGCTTTTCTCGGCGCTTGACTAGGGCGGTCTGGTAACGGCCGAAGCTGACCTTGGATGAGACGTTACTCCATTTGTCGGTTGCTTCTCCTATTGGCTGATGCTTTCAGCCGGTAACACACGTCGCATGTTGTATTCTTACGCGACTAGGACCGGTCTCAATCGAGATGCGAATCTTCCTCTTCTCATTCATTCTCCTGTCGGCTGATGTCCATCGGTCGACGATACCCGCCACGTGTTGCCTTCCTAGTGGCAGAAAATTCCGGTCTCAACAATACCTACTCGGCAATCGCCTGATGTGTCATTCGGGTGATTGTCGAAATTGAGTCAACTTTCGACATGGATAACACTGTCCAGCGATCATCCTCATATCTTGGCAAGATATTTTCTCACTGCCCGAGGGATTTGTGAACAGGTGCCAATCTTTTTTAATTTTCGGCAAAATCGTCCTTCGCCGTTCTCCATATCGGGTCATATTTCTTCCCGAGGGATGATTATCGCCCCTCCTCCTTGGCCTATAAGTTGGGCCATTGCTCGCAGCTTTCTTCGCATCGCCTTATTTTTCTTTTGACGATTCCCATGCCAATGCTACAACAATGCTCCGGTCGTAGCTTTTTCGCCCTTCCGAGTGCTTCCGGGGCAGTCTCTCAATTTGACCTTGGTGGCGTTTCAACGCCAGCCGGTAAAAGTGTATTCACTCCTTGGCATTTCGAAGGAAGTTTTCTCGGGAAGGCCTTTGGGCATGATCGTCTGGTTTGGGATCTTATGCATGATGGCCCAGCCGATCATCGCCTCCATCTCTGAGAGTTGGAGGCTTTTGAGCTGTCCGGCGTCTGATTTTCCTTGCCGGGGCGTCGCACCATCACGTTTTGGCCGACCCTCTTTTGAACTTGGCCTCCATTGTCCAGGGGGAGGGCATCGTGCCTGATACGAGTTTGTCATGGGGGTTCAAGGATTTCGAGACCCGTCGTCATCACGGTGGTCGGGTGTCTCGATTTTCAAAAGGCAGCGCTTGACACTCTGCCTTCAGCCTCCCTCCTGGTCCATCTTGGTGGGGGTTCTGTGCCCCTCCAACCTTCTTCGTCAACCACGACTCTTTTTTTTCTAAAACACTTTTGTATTTTACTCTTTTTTCGAGTTGTATACATGTCGGTTTACTAAATGTGAAGTCTTTATATATTTTTACTCCACATTCTCCAGAATCGATAGTTGTGTTTCAGGTATCTTCCGGATCGGTTGACTTCCTTCCGATTTTCTTGTTGCCCGTGTACTGGCCTCGGCTCTAACGGATTTGCGTATGCTTGGGCACTTTTTAGCTGAATCTAGCCTTTTGCACCTGATGTCTTCAACCCATTGGGTGCCTCGCCTTCTCCTTCTTCGGCCTTCAAAAGTCGAAACTCTCTCCTGGCCGTCCCCTTTGGTCGGCCCTTTCAGCCCTAATGCTGAGCCAGGGTCAAGAATCATTTCGATTTGACCCCGTGTTTAGACCAGATTTTTTGCCACACAAGAAAGTGACACGTGGCGTATACCATCGGTTGAGAGTGCCAACCGACAGGGGTTTGAGTCAACAAGAGGGGACTCGCGTTTCAATTAAGATCGATCCCAGTCGCACAAGAATGCGACACGTGATATTGGTTATGGGCTAAGAACATCGGCTGATAGGAGGAACAGCTGACACAAGGATTATCACATTGGCTAGGGTCAATTGCGGTCGAATGAAGGCATTCGACCGTCCCGAGCAGTTGATGAAAGATGGGTTAACCGAAGAGAAGTCTCCGTTCCGATCCGGACCGATTTCAGTCACATAAAGGCACAAGGCACAACATGGGTTATGGGCCGAAGGTGCTAGCCGATAGGAGAATCGGCCGACAAGAGAAGCGGACAAAGAAAGATACCAGACCGCCTCAATCAAGAGACGGGAGAGGTGGAGTCAAGGTCAATCCTCAGCTGCTCGAGATTACAGATTTTGAAAAGAATGAAGGCGAGATTCAGGCGCGAATCTCGTAACAGACCCTGAAGTGGCAAGCGGTGCCCAGCAAAGGGAAGCGCCGAAAATCATACTTCGATACAAAAATTAGAGGGTTAACCCAGAATGACGTCCAGCATTGGAAAGCGCCGAGAATTATAATCCTTCTATCCATTTTTCTCCACTTGTATCCCCTTCTTCTTTATCAATATAAAGTGTAAATCGGCCTTTCGGTCATGTCATTATTTATCCTTACATTTAGAGTGTAAATCGGCTCAGCCGTGTCTTTATTTGCTTGTTTTCCTTTAGAGTGTAAACCGGCCAATCAGCCGTGTCTCTATTGGTGATTTTTGTGCTTTCAACATTGCAATCGGCTCATTAGCCGTACATTTATCCCAACCTGGTCCGACTCATTTAAGTCGAGACTAGCGATCCCTCTATACCTCCGCGAACCCGCTTCGGCAATCACCGGTCGTTGCGTTTGCGAGGAGTTACCAGAGAAGAACTTGGCCGAACGGATCCCTCATCAACCCGGTCGAGCTGATCCCTCCTCGGCCCGATCGCTTGATTGTTGCCACGCGACGCACTTCGACACCTCTGGAGGGTCACCCAAAAGGGTCGATCGTGCGCAAGCCACACTTTGGCCCCAACAACCTTCTTGGCACGCCTCGTGCGACCCTCAGGTAATTACTACCTAACCTTACCGTTAGTATGCAATGATTTTCGAAGCCACATGGGGAATTGGCACAACCGGAGCCGTCCTTATCAGAGATATATAGACAATTAGCCCAAATGATGAGATCTCCAGATAACAGAATCCGAGCCTGGGACGCCAACGCCCCAGCTACGGATGAAAGTCTCGCTCGATTCGAGTAGTTTTTAGCCCGAGAGGAGCTACAAGGAGCTCCAGCGGCCCCACCACTACTGGTGTCGACACAGTCGGTTGTGTTGGCACTAGAGGCGCTGTAGATTATGCCCCCCACAATGGCACTTATTGTAGTGCACCGATTCCTGCGAAATAGCAAAACTCGGTAAAAATACTTGTAACGCGTTTCAAATATGATTACAAGTGGGTTTGAAGTGTTTTGAATCAACGCAAAAGCCGTTGGGTCGAAAAGTGAGTTGTGGTTGAGAAACGAAGCCTTAAATTGCAAAATTGGGACTCGTGTTCGCCGAGTTCGCAAAATGGCAAAATTCGGCGAGAGGACTTGTAACGTGTTTTAAACATGATTACAGTCGAGTTCGGTGCGTTTCGGGCTGACGCGAAGGGCATCGGGTCGAAAAGTGACTTGAACCCGAGGACTTAGCCAAATCTGGATTTTCTGAAATTCTTAACCGCGAAGCGTTTTCGGAGCCCTGTTTCGAGGGCTTCGAGTGCCCCAAAATTTTAAAAGAAATCGTGGGGTGTCTCACAAAAGTTTTCTTATTAAAAGAGGCGAAAAACCTAGGTATGTTATTAAGAAAAAATCGGAGAACGAAGCGAAGAAAAATGCTTCGTGATTGCTGAAACTGCAGTTTGACAGCCCAAGTCTATCGCGAAGCATTTTCGGAGCTCTCTTTCGAGGGCTTAGAATAGTCCAAAAGTTTAAACAAAATCGTGGGAAGTTTAAGAAAAATTTGTAGATTAGAGGGGCGAAGAGAAATTATAATTTTGATTTCTCAGTTGACGGGAAAACGAGGTGAAAGAGGGCTATCCGATAAGGCTCACTGCAGGAAAATTCTGCAGGAAAAGAGGGCAATTAGGTAATTTGGGGTTAGTTTGGGGGTGTTTTTGTAAATTCACCCTCCTCTCCCAGCTACCCCCCTGCAGAGACTTTAATGCTCTCTCTCTCACCCTCATTTTGAAACCACACTCTCTCTCACTCTCTCTCAGCTTGGGGAAGAAACGAAAGGGGGAGAAGAAGAAGGGAAAGAGAAGAAGAAAAAGAAGAAGAAGAAGAGAAGAGAAGAAGAAGAAGAAGAAGAAGGAGGAGAAGGAAAAGGTGAGTCTCTCTCCCTCTCTCTACCTCTCTCTATCTCTCTCTATCTCTTTCTCCCTCTATTTTTCCCTCCCTCCCTCTTGCTGCCTGCGCAAGGCAGCTACATGCTGCCTTGCGCAGCTGTTGCAACTGCAGCAGCTGCTGCTGCTACTACAAGCAGCAGCAGCAGCTGCAAGCAATGCTGCCTGGGCAGCAGCTGTGCAAGCTGCTGCCCAGCAGCAGGGAAAACAAAAAAAAAAAAAAAAAAAAAAAAAAAAGAGGATATATACAATAAGTATGTATATACCTATATATATGTATATAGATATATATATATATATATATATAGTGGGGGATTCTATCGAGCGAGGGTGACCTCTCCCCTTATCTTTTGCTTTTCTTAGAAGCATGTTAATAGAGTGGCTAGGATAGTATTTTCATGCTTATGTAGATGTGGTTGTGGTTTATGGAAATTTTGACTTAGGAGAAAACCTAGATTAGGCTCTAATGTGTGGCATTCACTATAGGATTTCACGAGTGGCATGGTTGTTTGAGTCAATTAAGTGTGTGATGGAGTTAGGGCCTAATTTAGAGTTATGTCTCTAAGGAAAGCATAGATTAGTTGAGGTTAAAATCCAAAGTATTGAAATCCCTAGAGTTGTCCTAGGGAGTTGGGTTAATATACCTACACTTTAACTTCAACTTGAGCATAATGAATGTTAAGAATTGAGTCTAAGGGACTTACGTACCTTAAGGCATGGACCTAGGGTAAATGCATGAGTATATTAAAAAGACAAGCTAAAAGCTTAATTGCAAAGAAAGAAAAAGGGCTAAGAGGCAATGTGAGCTATAAGCTCAATTGAGATGGAAGCTAAGTGCTAAAGAGCAAAAGAAGGGCAAAGGCTTAAAAGAGCAAAGAGGCTAAATGCAAAGCAATAAAAGAAATAATAAAACGAGCGTACCTACGGGGTGAAACGTGGCCCATGTTGGAGTAGCAGGCAGTGTCCCTCTCCCGGGTAGAGACCCGTTCGGGACGTTTCCCCGTAGGGCGGGGTAACACTTGCGGGTGTTATCGGCAACCTTAGAGGACTTGTCTTATGGCAGCATGTCTGCCGGGCTAGGGCCCGTTGGGCAAGTTTCTCCGAGGGTTTAGCAACTTGAATTGAAACACAAGAAAGTTAATGAAAGTAATTTGGCAAGGGACAGGTTGGTTAGTTTGGCATCCTATAGCGACATAGAGCAATGTCATGGCAAAGGTAAAGGTATTAAGCATGCTAGCTAAGATTTACAGCTTTCATTTACTGTATTTCATTCTCTATTATATTGCTTCCATTAGACTAAGCGGTGCAGGGCATTTTCTCTCGGTGGTTGAACCCACTGGGAACTTGGTTGTAGTTCTCACACCCTTTGGGTGACATCCCCACAGGTCCAGGTACATCGGGCGAGGCACGCGACAAGGGCAAGCGCCCAGCAGAGTAGCGACCTAGCAGTCTAGAGTCGCCAGCACCATTTTGGAGTTTCATTTTCTTGAGCGAACTTTTGTATGTGAGGAACAATGTAAATTCTAAATGTTTAAGTTTCAAGTTGGAAAAGAAAGAAAAAAAAAAATATGGATGTATTTTGGTATTGTAGTTCATGCTAAAAGAGAGTTGTAATATTAAACAAAAGTGTATGTCTTCGCTCAAGTATTGTACTTTCATTTCTTTTAACTACGAGTTGAATGATTGAAAGTTTTAACTTATAGTTCTTTCCTCTGAATGCTTACTCTTCCGCTATATTGAAATGATATTGTTGGATTAAACCGTTCCTTTCGGGTCTTGAAAGGTCATGCCCGATTGGCGGGTCTGTTGGCGCGCCCGAACTGTTCAAATTGACGGTCTCGGGGCGTGACAGATAAGAGTGGTATCAGAGCCTAGGAGATAGACCTAGGTGGTTAGCGAACCTTAGGAAGACCCTAGGGTTTAGGCACGAGAGCGTGTGTGGATCTTTTGGCGAAAGTACATGATTGGGTTACTTGATTCCCAAGAAGGACATTGGGAATGGATCGAGGGAAAATGGACTTCCACTAGCTAACGTTATGTTGGGCGGCCGACAACGTAACGTTAGGGGTGGGAAGAAGTATTCCTTTTTACTTTCGCATGATTGGGTTGACGAAGCCTTTATGTGATCGTTAAATTTTCTGCATTTAATTCCGCAAATGCCTAAGTTGTAAGCGTTGGACTGATGTTTTTGTGGTGTGCAGATAGCTATGCCACCGCGAAGGGAGACACGTCTTACGCGCCTCGAGCCGGGGGAGGGCTCCGGTTCGAGTGATGTTCGTGAACTGAGGGAGCAAATGGCCGCGCTTATTGGCGTGGTACAGCAGCAGGCGGAGGCCTCTCAGCGACAGGAGGAGGCTTCCCGCCAACGAGAGGAGGAGACCTCTCGTAGGCTGGAGGAGGCTTCTCGCCAACGGGAGGAGGAGGCTTCTCGCAGGCTAGAGGAGGCGTTGCAGCGCCAGGAGGAAGCGACGAGGCGTCAGGCCGAACAAATTGAAAGGCTCCAGGACCTGTTGGCACGGCAGATTGAGGCGGCGCAGACGACTCATGAGCGCACAGCCTCGCCCCAAGTGGGGGCAACTACTGAAGGAGTGGCTATGGCGGCCGAGCCTATGGCGGCGCGCCCAGCACCATCTGTCGGGGCTACTAGAGGAGTGCCCCGGCGGGCCGACTCGGAGGTGGGTGATGCCGAGTACGCGGCCCAGAGAGCGGAGCAAAATAGGGCGATGGAGGTTCTCGCCGACTTCCAGAAATTTCACCCTCCTACCTTCAGCGGCGACAAATCCGATCCAATGGTGGTGGAGTCGTGGATTGACTCCATGGAGCGACTGTTCCTAACCCTTCGGGTGCCGGTGCGGGACCGTGTTACTGTGGCGGTTCCCCACCTCGACAATGTGGCACACCGTTGGTGGAAGGCGGAGTTGGAGAGAAGGGCTAGGACGGCATTGCCGGAGCCATCGTGGGAAGAATTCAAGGAGCTCTTCTTCGCCACATATTTCCCCGACAGTGCGAAGCAACAAATGGAAGATGACTTCAAAAATCTTCGCCAGGGAAGCCGCTCAGTTCAAGAATACGAGTGCGAGTTCTCTCGCATCGTCAGCTGTTTACCCACCGTGGTGCGCAGTGAGTGGGATAAGGTGCGATGTTTCGAGAGGGGCCTTCGACCGGCGATCTACTCAAAGGTCCAACCATTCAACATTGCAACTTATCGGGAGATTGTGGATAGAGCCCGCTTGGTAGAAAGGGGCGACATGGTGGTGCGCCGAGAGCGCGAAGCTTTTGAGAAAGATAAGGGCAAAGCGAAGGAAAAGAAGCGGCATCAAGGTGGCCCCGGGGGTCAGAGCCAATATCAACGGCCTCCGAAGCAACAGCGACAGCAGCACTATCCTCGGGAGCCCCGACAGTTCACGGCCCCCGGGCGATGTGCCATTTGTGGTGGCCCGCACCGACCTACTGAGTGCCCAGAACGCGAGGGGAGGTGCTTCAACTGTGGCCGGCCGGGTCACATGGCTCGAGAGTGTTGGAGGGGCACGCACCCCGCCCCGGCCGTGCCGACGATCCAGGCTGCCCCGAAGCAACACAAGAAGACGGTGCCAGCTCTACCAGCTGCGCGCCCCGCCGCTCCTCAGCGACCGCCGAGCGGGCGGGCTTTTGCCGCTCAGGCGAAGGAGGAGGAGCCCGTGGCTGACGACGTCGTGGCAGGTATAATTTTTATTAATGATGTTCGATGTAGGGCTCTATTCGACACAGGTGCATCGCATTCATTCATATGTAGATCCTTTGCCATGAGACATGGGTTGGATGTATTACAGTCTACTAGTACTAAAACGGTCCATGTGCCTGATGGTTCTTTAGAGGTATCTGAGAGTTGTCCCGCCTGTCCAGTTCGGGTTGGCGAGTGGATTATGACAGTGGACTTCTTAGTTTTGAGACGGCTAGGAGATTATGATGTAATTTTGGGAATGAATTGGCTCTCCAAGTATTATGCCACTATCGACTGCGAGCGGCGGGTTATCATCTTTCGAGAGCCGGGACAAGAGGAGTATGTATTTAAAGCATGTAGAGGTTCTCTATTTGCCTCTGTGGTCTCGGCATCGCGGGCCAAGAAGCTTATCGATAGAGGGTGTGTGGCTTACTTAGCTACCGTGGTGGAAGGGCACAAGGAAGAACCTAATGTGCAAGACATTCCCGTGGCGCGGGAATATCCTGATGTATTTCCTGCGGAATTGCCGGGCATGCCGAGGGATCGGGAGATTGAGTTCATAATAGACTTGGTTCCCGGGACGGCTCCAGTTTCAAAGGCTCCTTATAGAATGGCCCCGGCGGAGTTAAAGGAGCTTAAGGCTCAATTGCAAGATTTGCTGGACAAGGGTTTCATTAGACCTAGCGTATCCCCTTGGGGAGCTCCGGTCCTATTTGTGAAGAAAAAGGACGGATCGCTGCGGTTATGTGTGGATTATCGGGAGCTCAACAAATTGACAATCAAGAACCGATATCCATTACCGAGGATCGATGATTTGTTCGACCAATTGCAAGGTTCCCGGGTATTCTCAAAAATTGACCTTCAATCGGGATACCATCAATTAAAGATTAAGCCGGAGGATGTGCACAAAACGGCTTTTAGAACGCGGTATGGACATTATGAATTCACTGTAATGCCTTTCGGGTTGACGAATGCCCCGGCGGCATTCATGGATTTAATGAACCGCGTTTTTCAGCCTTTCCTAGACCGATTTGTCGTTGTCTTCATTGACGACATTTTAGTCTACTCTCGAAGTGACGACGAGCACGAGGATCACCTACGACAGGTTCTACAAGTGCTTCGGGAGCGGAGCCTATTCGCGAAGTTGAAGAAATGCGAATTCTGGCTCCGGGAAGTGGCATTCTTAGGACATGTGATTTCTGAGACGGGGGTGTCTGTAGACCCCAAGAAAATTGAAGCAGTGAAAGATTGGCCGCGACCAACAAATGTCACCGAGATTCGAAGCTTTATCGGACTCGCGGGCTATTATAGGCGGTTTGTGGAAGGGTTCTCTAAAATTACCATTCCACTCACCAGCCTTACAAGAAAAGGAGCTAAGTTCATTTGGAGCGATGCTTGTGAGAGAAGCTTCCAATTGCTCAAGGACAAGTTGACGACGGCTCCAATTCTTGCTCTACCCGTTGCGGGAAAAGGGTTCGTGGTTTATAGTGATGCTTCAGGGACTGGGTTGGGGTGTGTACTCATGCAAGACGAGAGGGTTATAGCCTATGCCTCCCGGCAGCTGAAGAGTTATGAAAAGAACTACCCCACTCACGATCTCGAGCTTGCCGCGGTGATTTTTGCACTAAAGATATGGCGGCATTACCTCTACGGGGAACATTGCGAGATTTACACGGATCACAAAAGTCTCAAATATTTGTTCACTCAGAAGGAATTAAACCTGAGACAGCGTCGATGGCTGGAACTCCTAAAAGATTATGATGTTAGCATCTTGTACCACCCGGGGAAAGCAAATGTGGTGGCCGACGCGCTAAGCAGGAAGTCCGTGGAAAATCTTGCCATGATCATCACCGACCAATACCCGTTGCAATCCGAAATGAGACGGATGGGCTTGGAGGTTGTGGCTTCCGGTGCCCCCGCGAAGCTTATGACGCTCGTTGTGCAACCTACCTTGTTGGAGAGAATTAAAGAAAAGCAAATGGCGGATGAAAAGCTCCAAAAGGTGAGGTCTGATCTAGAAAGCGGTGAGGCAAAGGATTTTACTGTGGATTCTGAAGGGATCCTAAGGTTTCGGGGTCGCGTGTGTGTACCTAATGATGAGGATATTCGTGAAATGATCCTTCAAGAAGCACACCGATCGCCGTATACTATCCACCCCGGCGGCACAAAAATGTATAAGGACCTGAGGGCGCAGTTTTGGTGGCCAGGTATGAAAAAGGATGTTGGACACTTCGTGGCTAGATGCTTAGTGTGCCAACAAGTCAAGGCTGAACATAGACTTCCTGCGGGCAAGCTTCAAAATCTGCCGATTCCCGTGTGGAAATGGGAGAACATCGCCATGGATTTTATCGTGGGCTTGCCTCGGTCTCAAGCAGGCCACGATGCGATTTGGATGGTTGTGGATAGATTAACCAAGGCGGCTCATTTCCTGCCTGTCCACACCACCTGGTCTAGGGATAAATTGGCGCAGTTGTATATTGATGAGATTATGCGCCTTCATGGAGTTCCTGTTTCTATAGTGTCGGATCGGGATCCCCGATTCGTGTCACAATTTTGGAAGAGCTTCCACGAGACTTTGGGAACACGCCTGGATTTCTCTACGGCTTATCACCCTCAGAGCGATGGTCAATCTGAGAGGACCAATCAAATCCTCGAAGATATGCTCAGGGCGTGTGTCTTGGACTATGGACCAGGGTGGCAGCGATATTTGCCGATGGCGGAGTTCGCCTACAATAACAGCTACCAAGCCAGCATCGGAATGGCACCTTTTGAGGCACTCTATGGCAGAAAGTGCAGGTCTCCACTGCATTGGAGTGAGGTTGGCGAGAGATCATCACTGGGTCCTGATGTATTGCAAGAAGCCGAGGAAAAGGTGCAAATTGCGCGTCAACGTCTGGTGACAGCGCAAAGTCGGCAAAAGAGCTATGCGGACAAAAGGCGGCGCGACCTAGAGTTTAAGGTCGGGGATCATGTATTTTTGAAGGCGTCGCCCACAAAGGGAGTAGTGCGATTTGGGATGCGAGGAAAGCTGAACCCTCGTTTTCTTGGACCCTATGAGGTTTTGGAGCGGGTTGGCCCAGTGGCCTATAAAATAGCTTTGCCCCCAGATTTGGCAGGAATTCATGATGTGTTCCATGTGTCACAACTCCGCCAGTATGTCCACGACCCGACGCACATAATCAACTACCCACCACTCGATCTACGGGAGGATATGAGCTACGATGAGTTCCCGTATAAAATTATCGATCGGCGTGATAGGAAGCTCAGGAACCGCTCCATTCCTTATGTGAAAGTGCTTTGGACGAGGCATAGCGAGGAGGAGGCCACGTGGGAGCCTGAAGCTGTGATGCGGGAGCACTATCCTCGCTTGTTCGAGGAATAAATCCCAAGGTACGTGAGTTTTAGTTTCGCGGACGAAACTCCTAAAGGAGGGGAGAATGTAGTGCACCGATTCCTGCGAAATAGCAAAACTCGGTAAAAATACTTGTAACGCGTTTCAAATATGATTACAAGTGGGTTTGAAGTGTTTTGAATCAACGCAAAAGCCGTTGGGTCGAAAAGTGAGTTGTGGTTGAGAAACGAAGCCTTAAATTGCAAAATTGGGACTCGTGTTCGCCGAGTTCGCAAAATGGCAAAATTCGGCGAGAGGACTTGTAACGTGTTTTAAACATGATTACAGTCGAGTTCGGTGCGTTTCGGGCTGACGCGAAGGGCATCGGGTCGAAAAGTGACTTGAACCCGAGGACTTAGCCAAATCTGGATTTTCTGAAATTCTTAACCGCGAAGCGTTTTCGGAGCCCTGTTTCGAGGGCTTCGAGTGCCCCAAAATTTTAAAAGAAATCGTGGGGTGTCTCACAAAAGTTTTCTTATTAAAAGAGGCGAAAAACCTAGGTATGTTATTAAGAAAAAATCGGAGAACGAAGCGAAGAAAAATGCTTCGTGATTGCTGAAACTGCAGTTTTGACAGCCCAAGTCTATCGCGAAGCATTTTCGGAGCTCTCTTTCGAGGGCTTAGAATAGTCCAAAAGTTTAAACAAAATCGTGGGAAGTTTAAGAAAAATTTGTAGATTAGAGGGGCGAAGAGAAATTATAATTTTGATTTCTCAGTTGACGGGAAAACGAGGTGAAAGAGGGCTATCCGATAAGGCTCACTGCAGGAAAATTCTGCAGGAAAAGAGGGCAATTAGGTAATTTGGGGTTAGTTTGGGGGTGTTTTTGTAAATTCACCCTCCTCTCCCAGCTACCCCCCTGCAGAGACTTTAATGCTCTCTCTCTCACCCTCATTTTGAAACCACACTCTCTCTCACTCTCTCTCAGCTTGGGGAAGAAACGAAAGGGGGAGAAGAAGAAGGGAAAGAGAAGAAGAAAAAGAAGAAGAAGAAGAAGAGAAGAAGAAGAAGAAGAAGGAGGAGAAGGAAAAGGTGAGTCTCTCTCCCTCTCTCTACCTCTCTCTATCTCTCTCTATCTCTTTCTCCCTCTATTTTTCCCTCCCTCCCTCTTGCTGCCTGCGCAAGGCAGCTACATGCTGCCTTGCGCAGCTGTTGCAACTGCAGCAGCTGCTGCTGCTACTACAAGCAGCAGCAGCAGCTGCAAGCAATGCTGCCTGGGCAGCAGCTGTGCAAGCTGCTGCCCAGCAGCAGGGAAAACAAAAAATAAAAAAAAAAAAAAAAAAAAGAGGATATATACAATAAGTATGTATATACCTATATATATGTATATAGATATATATATATATATATATAGTGGGGGATTCTATCGAGCGAGGGTGACCTCTCCCCTTATCTTTTGCTTTTCTTAGAAGCATGTTAATAGAGTGGCTAGGATAGTATTTTCATGCTTATGTAGATGTGGTTGTGGTTTATGGAAATTTTGACTTAGGAGAAAACCTAGATTAGGCTCTAATGTGTGGCATTCACTATAGGATTTCACGAGTGGCATGGTTGTTTGAGTCAATTAAGTGTGTGATGGAGTTAGGGCCTAATTTAGAGTTATGTCTCTAAGGAAAGCATAGATTAGTTGAGGTTAAAATCCAAAGTATTGAAATCCCTAGAGTTGTCCTAGGGAGTTGGGTTAATATACCTACACTTTAACTTCAACTTGAGCATAATGAATGTTAAGAATTGAGTCTAAGGGACTTACGTACCTTAAGGCATGGACCTAGGGTAAATGCATGAGTATATTAAAAAGACAAGCTAAAAGCTTAATTGCAAAGAAAGAAAAAGGGCTAAGAGGCAATGTGAGCTATAAGCTCAATTGAGATGGAAGCTAAGTGCTAAAGAGCAAAAGAAGGGCAAAGGCTTAAAAGAGCAAAGAGGCTAAATGCAAAGCAATAAAAGAAATAATAAAACGAGCGTACCTACGGGGTGAAACGTGGCCCATGTTGGAGTAGCAGGCAGTGTCCCTCTCCCGGGTAGAGACCCGTTCGGGACGTTTCCCCGTAGGGCGGGGTAACACTTGCGGGTGTTATCGGCAACCTTAGAGGACTTGTCTTATGGCAGCATGTCTGCCGGGCTAGGGCCCGTTGGGCAAGTTTCTCCGAGGGTTTAGCAACTTGAATTGAAACACAAGAAAGTTAATGAAAGTAATTTGGCAAGGGACAGGTTGGTTAGTTTGGCATCCTATAGCGACATAGAGCAATGTCATGGCAAAGGTAAAGGTATTAAGCATGCTAGCTAAGATTTACAGCTTTCATTTACTGTATTTCATTCTCTATTATATTGCTTCCATTAGACTAAGCGGTGCAGGGCATTTTCTCTCGGTGGTTGAACCCACTGGGAACTTGGTTGTAGTTCTCACACCCTTTGGGTGACATCCCCACAGGTCCAGGTACATCGGGCGAGGCACGCGACAAGGGCAAGCGCCCAGCAGAGTAGCGACCTAGAAGTCTAGAGTCGCCAGCACCATTTTGGAGTTTCATTTTCTTGAGCGAACTTTTGTATGTGAGGAACAATGTAAATTCTAAATGTTTAAGTTTCAAGTTGGAAAAGAAAGAAAAAAAAAAAATATGGATGTATTTTGGTATTGTAGTTCATGCTAAAAGAGAGTTGTAATATTAAACAAAAGTGTATGCCTTCGCTCAAGTATTGTACTTTCATTTCTTTTAACTACGAGTTGAATGATTGAAAGTTTTAACTTATAGTTCTTTCCTCTGAATGCTTACTCTTCCGCTATATTGAAATGATATTGTTGGATTAAACCGTTCCTTTCGGGTCTTGAAAGGTCATGCCCGATTGGCGGGTCTGTTGGCGCGCCCGAACTGTTCAAATTGACGGTCTCGGGGCGTGACACTTATGCCGGGGGTAGGGCAGTTGCAAATAGCTCCTATCCCAATGCAGGATAGGCCGATAAGTTCGATCATCAGCCACCGGTGGGAAACCGGCCAGGATGAAGTTGTGTCGCCCGTTTCGTCGGCACATCAACCCCACGCTAGGGGCTGGGAGACCAGGGGGTAGGATCCAAAGACGAGATCTGCCCAAAAGCAGGCAGGCAAAGCATCCCTAGAGAGGCCCGCCAAAGTGCAAGTTCTGGTGAAGGAGGTCCTCCACAACACCTCCGGCGCAAACGCTGGGCAGGCGACGCGGCCAGTATTTAGGCCCCCGCATGCTGCGCCAGTGAACACGATCGGCCCTAAGGGGAAAGGGCTAGTATAGGGGCCCAAGTCTCCCATGGAAAGGGAGTCGCCCCGTGACAGGTGTTGGCTTTGTATCCGATGTAGGGCCGAAATGACAAGCGAAGTTTGGAACGCCTTACTTGCCGAGATTTTCGAGGAGGTGAAAAAGTGGTTCCCCTTTATTGACCTTGGTACCGGCACGGATCAACTGGCTCACCGGCTGAAACCGAGATCGGCCAAAGGATTTGACAAACAATCATCTGAAAAAGAGGACAAGAAACTGGAATAGACTCTCGCGTAGAAAGAATTTCGAAAGAACCACCCTACGGTCAAGAGAGACCAAGGCCGACCCAAGTCGACCAGAAGGGATGGCGGATCCGACTACAGAAGCAAGACACCCATCGCGGCCATTATAACGGCCGAGTCTAGGGGGCACCCCGAAGGCCGCTCGGCTACCAGGTCGAAGGAAGGCCACCTGACGCTTTTCCGCAGCATTCGGCTGACCGTCGATAGAATGAGTCGCCTTTACGACCTTTCCATCGAAACGCGTTGGGGAAAGGAGAGTTCCCGATAGTCCCTGGCATGGGCCCTCCTTGGCATACCAAGGAAAATAGGAGGGCCCTGGGCAGTCAGTTGCCCCAAGAGCAAAAAGCCCAGCCACGACCGGAGCCATGGCGAAGAGAGGGAATTCCTTGGAAGCATCCGAGGGAGACAAGATCATTGGCGGATGCACCGATGGAACATTGGTCCATGCCCAAATGATCGGCCTGGAGCCAAGGGTCGATCACAGCGAAGGGGCAAAAGCGCCAGAAGCGAAGGCCAAGGGCTGACGCTCCGATTTTCCTGTTGCTCGTGTATTGGCCTCGGCTCTAATGGACTTGCGTATACTTGGACACTTTTTAGCTGAATCTAGCCTTTTGTACCTGATGTCTTCAACCCATCGGGTGCCTCGCCTTTTCCTTCTTCGGCCTTCAAAAGTCGAAACTCTCTCCTGGCCGCCCCCTTTGGTCGGCCCTTTCAGCCCTAATGCTGAGCCTGGGTCAAGAATCATTTCGATTTGACCCCGTGTTTAGACCAGATTTTTCGCCACACAAGAAAGTGACACGTGGCGTATACCATCGGTTGAGAGTGCCAACCGACAGAGGTTTGAGTCAGCAAAAGGGGACTCGCGTTTCAATTAAGACTGATCCTAGCCGCGCAAGAATGTGACACGTGATATCTGTTATGGGCAAAGAACATCGGCTAATAGGAGGAACAGCTGACATAAGGACTATCACATCGGCTAGGGTTAATTGCGGTTGAATGAAGGCAGTCGACCGCCCCGAGCAGTCGACGGAAGACGGGTTTATCGAAGAGAAGTCTCTGTCCCGATTCGGACCGATTTCGATCACATAAAGGCACAAGGCACAGCATGGATTATGGGCCGAAGGCGCCATCCGATAGGAGAATCGGCCGACAAGAGAAGTGAACAAAGAAAGATACCAAACTGTCTCAATCGAATGATGGGAGAGGCGGAGTCAAGGCCAATCCTCGGCTGCTCGAAACTGCAGATCTTGGAAAGAATGAAGGCAAGATTCAGGCGCGAATCTCCTAACAGACCCCGAAGCGGCAAGCGGTGCCGAACAAAGGGAAGCACAGAAAATCACGCTTCGATACAATAATTAAGGGGTTAACCCAGAACGGCGTCCAGCATTGGAAAGTGCTGAGAATTACTCCCCGACACAACAATCATGGGATGAACCTAGACGGGATGCTGCAACCATCCCATTGAGGCTAATCGACTCAAAAGAAAGTGGTTGAGGATTTCACGATAACATCTCCCAAATTACGTCGATCATTCGAAATTCAAAATCAGTGCCTTATAGCATGGTTCGGGATGTGTATAAATACCCAAACCATCGAAGAGATCGGGGTCCGGCAACCTCGTAAGCCCGGTACCACCCAAGCTTCTTCATTTATCAAGGAGTGGGTTAACTTAACTTTTTTTTTTCTTTTTTACTACTTTTCTTGGAGTAGGCTTAATTGTAATCCTTCTATCCCTTTTTCTCCACTTGTATCCCCATCTTCTTTATCAATATAAAGTGTAAACCAGCCTTTCGGTCGTGTCTTTATTTATCCTTCCATTTAGAGTGTAAACAGGCTCAGCCGTGTCTTTATTTGCTTTTTTTCCTTTAAAGTGTAAACCCGCTAATCAGTCGTGTCTCTATTGGGGGTTTTTGTGCTTTCAATGTTGCAATCGGCTCATTGGCCACACATTTATCCCAACCCGGTCCGACTCATTTAAGTCGAGACCAGCGATCCCTCTATACCTCCGCGAACCCACTTTGGCAGTCATCAGTCATTGTAGTTGTGAGGAGTTATCAGAGGAGAACCCGGCCGAGCGGATCCCTCCTCGGCCCGATCGATTGATTGTTGGCACGCAGCGCACTTCGACACCTCTGGAGGGTCACCCAAAGGGGCTGATCGCGCGCAAGCCACATTTTGGCCCCAACACCTCGAACAGCCAGCTTCGGCCGAATCTTCATCGGCCAAATCGGCCTAGCGTTTCTTTCCCTTCACTTTCTCGGCTATTTTATCCAGTGAAAAATGCTCGACCTCCGCCCTTTTTTCTTCTGAGGGTCGCTCCTCGTAATATTCCTCAACGTTGGTGTCGCACTGGGCCCCTGTTTCGAGAGCTTTCAGCCAGGCGTTAAGCTCCTGGCCAACGCTCGTCGATCCATTCTCCGTTACCTGAGGTGCGGTGGTCCTGCCACGGGGTAATTTTTCTGACCCTCCGACTTCACGCTCGTTCCGCGTTGATTGGACCGTCTTTCCAAGCGTGGTTCGTGCCCTATTTGGGCTTAGCCACGGTCCCCGAGTCGTCGTAGTCTCTGTCATTGCCTCAGCTCGAACCCATTGCTGCCGACGCTTTTGCGTTTTCGTCATGGCCGACACGTACCATCTTTTCGCCATGGTTAACTCGCACCACCAGTGCACTTTACGTGTGACGGGCTGCAGCTCGACCGTGCTATCGGCCAACGTGCCTACTTTCCTAAGGTGATCTCTGAGTATCTCTCACCTCTACTCTGGCTCTAGGTAAGGCTGGATCTGGCGTTGCTCTATTAAGCATTTTGTCAGAGCATTCACCTCTCCAATCGCGAGCCAAGGAAATTCAACGTCTGGCGCAAAGGGGGTGGTTCTTGCCCCTACTTGATTGTCTTCACGAAACCAGGCTCGAGATTTTGGCCTCATCTGCAGGTGTCCCACCACTGAGCTAGATTCCTCGTGGGTTCCTACCTTCCTGGCTGTGAACCAGGGAAACTCAAAATCGGGTGCAAGGTGAGGGGCCCGTGCCCCCGGCCTGTTGACTCTGCGGTGAGAGATTTGGGGGATCATCCCCAAGCTATCTTGTTGTGGGCATGATAGTAGCCCATGCCTTTGCTCATCTCCAGCCTCTCAGCTGAAGGCCCCTCTGGATGCCCCCTGGCTTCGGCCCTCCTAACAGCCAAAGTGGGAGCTTGGTTGTAAAGGTGGGGATCATGATCCCCTATGACTGCCTCCTTGCGGCCTAGGCCTCCCTAGGCCGTAAAAATCACCTAGAACCCACTGGATCGTGCGGTCCTGTTCCTCCTTCTTAGGGGGTTACTTGTTGAACCTTTCGGTCGAAAGTTGCTCTAGTGTCGGGTCGCAGCCAACCTTGTCTTTGACTAAATTGGGGAAGTCGAATCTTCTCTTGACTTCCTCAGGCATGCCGAGGAGGAATTTGCCCCACTCTTCGATTGTTATCTTGGTCTTGCATCGGGTGCAGAACCAAGGACTTTAGTTTTCAGCCAGATAGGCCGAACTGGTGGCACGATTCGGCCATGACAAAGACACAAAATGTAGAGTACCGGGGCTTTGTGTGCTGTACCGACTCCACAGTTTCACGTGGTGCGGTGGGACCGCCCGTAGCATGTTCAGAATATGATTTCGCTTGAGTTCAAGTCGTTTCGGATCGACGCGGGAGTCTCCGGATCGAAAAGTGAGTTGGCGGTGTCAAGATTGGGAGCCCCAGCTGATTACAGCATTTTGGGACATTGCGTATCGGTACCTGAGGTTAGGTACCAGAACGAATTAAAAAGGAAACCGACAGAGAGTTTCGATTGGGGAAAACTGTGGAAATTTTCTAAGTCCCTGGGTACCGGTACTGGATCATGCGTACCGGTACCCCATATCCCATTTGGCTTGAGTACCGAAACGCGGGGGCGGGTACCGGAACACTGAGTTGGACTGGGTGGATTTGGCTCTCGGTTTGGGAATTTTGAGCTTGGGTACCGGTACTGGGAGCCCGAGTACCGGTTCTCAGCCTCCAGAACATGAGGGCAGTGAGGTAATTTCTAGTTTTTAGTAAGGGCAAAAGGGTAACTTCACAATCCCAACCACCCATTCCTATAGCATTAACTCCTCTCTACTCCCCATTAATTGGACCACCCACCCCTCCTCTTCTTAGATAGGAACCCAAGAGGAAGAAGGACAGAAAGGGAGTGAGCAGAGTGAGAGTGTGAAAGAGAGGGAGTTGGCTGTGAGTGTGGGATTCTTCTTCGCGTCGAAGCTTCGGATATTGATCGTGAGCACGAAGAAAAGCTTGTCCTGTTGAGGAAAGCTTGGGTGGAGCTCGCGCGCGCGAGGACACAGCCGTAGAGGTGAGCACTGTGCCTTTCCGAGTTTTCGGATTTTTTTTCTCGGATTTTCATGGATTGAGTTTTGAACTGGGAATGGGTTTTTTTTTCCCTCTTTTTGCTTCTTCCCTGTGTTGAGCATAGCCGCAGGGAGAGGGCTGCGGGAGCCGCGGAGCTCGTTGTAGCCGAGGTACTGCGCGGAGCCGACGTGGTGCGCGCATGCTATGGACCGGGAGGAGTTGACTGTGGTGTTGACCGGAGTGCAGTGGAGGCTTTGCTTGAGGCTGTGGAGCGTGGTTGTGTATGCCAGGAGGTTTCCTTGGGCTGCGACTGAAGCGCGTATGATCGTGAGCCGAGGGTGCTGTTTCGACAGGTTTTTCATCTGAGAGCGAGTCCGTGCTTCGTCGATTTTGGCTTGGCCTGTGGAAAGCAATCTAGGTGGGTTGGAAATTCTTCCAAGCTTTGTGGAATACCTTTTAATGCTATTGTATGCATGTTTAGCATGTCTAGATTATCTATTTTTATAGCTGGTAAATCTGATAGTTGCCTAGAAAATTACAGAAGGATAACCAGAACCCCAGATTATTTTTAATAGACTTCTGATATCATATGACACTAGACTGCATGGTTAGTTGGCACCAGAGTTGCATCTGAACCGTTTTAAAAATCGTGGAACCGTTTTAATGAAAAATGGGATTTAAAAATAGCTTTTAAATTTTTGTAATCGCTCAAAGGGGTTGGATAGGTTTAGGATGCATATATCCTCGTGCCTGGGGGCCGAGTGGATTTTTCTTGATTCAGTGAATGGGTTTTCTAGTGTCTTGGGGGTTTTATGGGCTTTATCAGATTGAGTCGTGGAGGATTCTCCGACCTAGACATGATAGAGAGATTGTTGGCATTCGAGTTTTCGATCTGTTTGATCGTGGATTATAGTCTGCAGATGCCGCTTATTAAGACATATGAGACACGCTTTTCCTCAGTGGGGTCGCTCCCCTCGAGAGCCGCTCCGGATGCGATGATGATTATGCGCCTGATGAGGCTGCTTTGCATGACATTGTGATTTTCCAATTGGACAGGGTTGGTGTACCGGGCGATCAGATTGAGTTTTGGACCGGGTTGGAGTACCGGTATGGCCCTAGTTGATGCACTAGAGGGCGCAGGCTTGACTGAACCCTATGAGGCAGTCAGTGAGATTTGTGGTTGATGTGAGCACCTAGTGAGCGAGTGGATGCATAGCATGTTCTTAGTTGAGTTTTTTCTTTGAGCATGATACATGAGGCATATTAGCTGTAGTTTCATTTCAGCTTTACTATTACCTGCATGCCTATTGTTTTGCCTCCAGTAGACTTAGTGGGCATACCATGGATATTGGTGACGGTACCCACTGGGAACTACCTTTTATAATAGTTCTCACACCCGCTGCGGTGACAAATTTTCCAGACGTTGCTGTGCCGGCTTCAGCTCGAGCGGTGGCAGCGAATCGAGGTAAGGGCGTGGCCGATTAGCTCCTTACCCCTTTATTTTGAGAGTCAGAGGTAGAGGTACCCTGTATTTTGATATTCCACTTTTGTACTGGACAGTCTGGGATTGTATATTTTGTTACATAGCGGGAGAGACTATGTATTGTGGATTTTGTATATTCAGATGCTCAGTTTATGTTTTCTATAGCTACTGGTTTTATTTCAGCTCTAATACATGTTTAGCAATAAATCTGACTTGTAGGGTAGACGCTTCGTCTATGCGTGGGTTTCCGTACAGTTGGCGGATCTGTTGGCGAGCCCGGGTCGCAGTTTTGACCGCGGGGCGTGACAGATTAGAGTGGTATCAGAGCCTAGGTATATAGGTCGTTGAGGACTGAGTGACCCTAGGCTATTGGTTGGACAATAGGATGACTGTCGTGAGAGACGTGACTTTAGCAAGAGTCCTGACTGAGTCTATATCTCCCCCACGGAATTGGGGTGATTGATCTTGCATGTTTATTCACTAAAGTGGTTATGTTGGCTGCAGACGACATAATGCTTTAAAATAGGTAACATGTTTTAGACTTTCGCTGGATTGGGTTGAAAGATTTTCTTGGTCCTAACATTTGGTTTTGTTGCAGATTGTTTATGATGCCTCCGAGATGTTGTGCGGTAACGAGGGCGCATCCTGCCGTAGAGGAGGAGCCCGAGCAGCGGGAGGCTGAGCAGACGTCCGTGAGTTGCGGGCCCAAGTAGCCCAAATGTCTGAGGAGTTACGGCGCCAGGAGGAGACGGCTAAGCGCCAAGAGGAGAACATGGAGCGCATGATGCGCATGCTCGAGCAGAGAGCATCTCCTGTAGTGTCACCGGTAGTACCTCCGGCCGCGACATCGTCGACGTCGACCCAGATTGCACCGTTGACGGCGCAGGAGCAGCGAGAGCTTACGGACCGATTGTCATATATCAGCCAGTTTCATCCCCCGCAGTTTTCAAGGCAGAGCTTAGAGCCATGGGAGGTAGAGAACTGGATCGCGGCAATGGAAAAGCTATTTGAGAACTTGTTCATTCAAGAGAAGCATCAGGTGCATCTGGCTACGCACTTTTTGGAGAAGGACGCCGAGACTTGGTGGCATCGAGTTCGTCCAGTGGGACCACCCGGGGCCCAGTTGATGACCTGGGGTGAGTTTCATCCTTTACTACTCGGGGCCTTCTTTCCCGACAGTGTGAAGCAGAAACTGGAAGGGGATTTGAGACGCCTACAGCAGGGGAGTCGACCTCTTCAGGAGTATGTCCGCGAGTTTCTGCGACTGTTGAGTAGTGTGCCCCATGTTGCATAGATGAGGCCCAGAAGGTTGACTTGTTTGAGAGGGGACTGCATCGGGATACCTATCACTTTGTGCATTCACAGCGAGCGCCGACGCTAGATGCAGCGATAGAGCATGCTTGGTGGGTTGACCAAGGATCGGTGATTATGTCCGAGAGAGATGGAGCGCTAGGGATCGGCTCCGGTGAGAAGCGTCCAGCGCCGCCGGATTTTGGACAGTCGAGTAGATCGAAACCCCCGAGGCCACCACGATTATAGTCTCAGGGTCGTGGGTCTCAGAGGAGACAGAGGCCATGAGGTTTTCGACCGCCGAGGTAGCAGCAGAGGCGCCCCAACCGGTGTGTTATATGCGGCGGGCCTCATGCTCCCCCGCAGTGTGAGCAGCGCCAGGGCCGGTGTTACCGTTGTGGACAGCAGGGATATTTTGCGTCGTCTTGCCAGAGGGCAGGGCCGCCAGCACCATCGGCAGCATCGACACCTCCTTTGCTGTCACGCCCCGGGTGTAAACCAGAACCCGGGCTCGTCCACAGATCCGCCGAGCACACGGAATTTCCCGTGTACACGAAGTGCTGGTGACCTCCTCAGATATAAAGATATAATAAAGGAGCATAAAACAGAGCTAAACTAAAACTAATACATCTCAGACAAATGGCGGAAATAAAAGTACAACATAACTCTCATATATATACATGTGTCTCTCCCAGCTCACGAAATAAATACAACCAGCTAGCCGAAGCCAGACCCAAAATAAAGGAAAAATACAATCGTCTGAGTGTACAGGGGATACATCAACTGCTAAACTCGAGATCGGAGAAGTAGCTATCTAATCAGCAATCCTCTTACCTCGATCCTGGGAAGAGGGTCCCGCAACTCCAGCAGAGGACTCTACAAAACAAAGGGGAAAAGAAAAGGGAAAACAGTGGGGGGTGAGAACTACTATAAAAACAGTAGCCTCCCCTAGTGGGTTAAACCTCAAACTCAGACATGCCCACTAGGTCTACCAGAGGCGAAAAAGAAACAAAGGTGGTAAGCTATAAGTATAACTACTGATGACAAAGCTACCACTAATATGCCTCTAAAATGCCCAGCTAAAAGAATAGCTAAATGTATGCATCAGAATAAAAAAGTCTGCCTGACTAAACCCAATATAAACACTGGTACTGCCTGCTGTGCCTGCCAAATCGGGTATGCCAGCCTACGCATAACACCGATAGGGGATAGAAGTCTCAAGGACTCAAAGTCTGTATATCGCGCACTCCGGAGTGGCACTCGAGGGGAGCGACCCACACAAGTAAAATGCCTGAGTAATAAGTATCCAAGGAGAATAAGTCCGCAGGACTGGATCATGACACTGATCTAAGTGGAAAAGAACCATCCACTAAAAGAAGCCCAAATCCTCTCCCCGATCTGATGCAATAACAACTGTCCCGTCAACCGCCCAAAATCCGCGGTTGCCGCAATACCCTGCCATCACAGCCTGCCTGTCCCAAATCCCAAATGTCTGACTACACTATCCCAGCCCCTGCTCGACCCCGAGCATACTATCCCCTAAGTCTAGATAACTGGAGAAAAATAAAAACATGGTTTCTCCTAAGTCAGTTCCAGCATGATAGTGTAGCAGAAAAAGGTGGCCTAACTAGGTGACCATACAAGCATGCAAAAGTCCTTTACTTCATAACATGATTTCAGGTATTCTAGTTCTTATAAAATTTAGAGTATGTTATTTCATGAATATCCACTGTAATAAGTTGCCATAAGCCGGTCTCTATTCATGCATAAGATGTCCCAATATACATACAACATAAAATGGTTTAGCAAAATATTCCCAAGGAGTTTAGACAATATATCCTTTGCAAGAATTAACATTTAATTCATACTTAGTCCTCTAGAGATGTAAGTGCTAATCATAAGTCCAATTTTCCAATTATGCAAGCTACATCTAATCCACTAGTATACTAGCATTATAACATAGGACTAGCTCCAATATGCCTAGTGGGTTATCACAAGTAGGAGGATTACAACGGTACCCACCTCGAGCGCTAAATCCCTGTCCAAAAGTGAAACCGACGCTCGGTCCAAGCAGTCACCACAACACTGCACAACATACCCCAAAAGAACATACGTAATTTAAACATACAATGTACACAAAATCTGTCCAAAACTCATCAGTCCAAAGTTGCCCTATTTTCACCTGCGAAAAATGCCCAAAAAATTCCAAGAAAAATACTGTCACGATCCTCGCGACGAACCGGTCAAAACGAGCACCTACACGTTCAAAACCGAGTTTTCTACACTGAGATACAAATTCGACAAGGGAACCACCCTGAAATAAACCGATCTCAAAAACTGTAGCACAACTTTCTGTAAACAGAGATTTTTCACCTTCAAAAAATATTCAAAAAATTTCCAAAAAATTTGAGGGTGTTCCTTGCGTTGTGTAGATGAAAAACGCCTCCTGGCATGCCTCGATCCGACGCCTGTGCGCAAAGATATAGCCAAAACACCCGAGTGCTGTCCAAAACTCCGCAAAGAAAAATGGGTCACAAAGAAGCTCGGGAAACTCCAAGATCAACACGAAAAAAGAGGAAGCTCAAAACACCAAGATTGGAGCCCTACCTGTCGAGAGTCCAACGGCGCAAGAATCGCCGAAAATGGAGGTCGGGGTAAGCCGGGGGAGTCCTCGCACTGAAATGTGACGAAGCGGGTCGCCGGTGAACGACTGTCGTGCCGCGCCGTAAAAACGAAAACCTCGGGATGCGTGCCCCTAAAAATCCCAAGAATGCTCTGTGAAATGTAGCTCAGGTGGAGGAAAAAAATCCCAGAAGGAGTCACTATGAAAAACTGCTCAGAAAAAGAGCTAAAAGGCCTCAAAGATCACTATTTATAGGCCCAACCCACAGCCACACTTAATCGGATTCGGGCGCCCAGATTCGGGCGCCCGAAATCCATTGGTCGGATTTCCCCTGTCCGACCGAGCGCCCAGAATCACCCTGTGCTGACACGTGTCCCGCATAGCAAACTGCTGTGTGGGGCGCGTCAGTAGCCGCCGCGTGGCCCGCCTGGGTGACGGACGCGTGTCCCGCACAGCAAACAGCTGTGCGGGCGCGCGTCCGGCGCCGACGCGTGGCGCCGCTCGGTCAAGCGGGTAGGTGGCGCCCGCGAATAGCCGGGCGCTACGTGCCCCCGCACTGTCGCGGTCACACGTGCGGGCACGCGCCGCCTGCGCGCCTGCCATGCACGCGCCCCGATGCGCCAGCCCGCGCCCCCGTGCGCCGTTCCTCGTGAGCCCGCCAATGGCCTGCCGCCACGTGTCCCTGCACCGGGTTCATGCACCCGCGCGGGGAACTCCGTGGACCGCGCACCCAACGCCAGCCAACCGGGGGTCGACACGTGTCTCCCGCCCGGAACCCTGCACCGCCGCTCAAAACCATGCACCGCCGCACGAACTCCATGGACCGCGCGCCGAAAGCCACCCAATCCACGCCTGCGACGTGTCCTGCGCCGGGCTCATGCACCCCGCCGCGCCGCTCCGTGGACCGAACGCTGCGAACCGGCCAATGACAGGCCGCCACGTGGCAAGCCGGCGGTCCACGGTCCCCCCGATGCACCAGAAACCACTGAAAACTTCCGGGAGTCCGTTTTTGGGCATCCAGACTCGGAATTTAACAAGCAAATAGCCGTTTTCAAGCGTTTTTCCGCGCTGAATCCAAATCCAACCTCTGTTTGGCCCAAAACCTTTTCTAAATTTCGGCAAATACAGCCGAAGGCCAATTGGACAATAAATATCCCACTGGGTCCATCTGTGCTGTCACTTCGACACACCATGGACCAGACACACCCTCAATAGGTGTTTTACACTTTGGATTCACGGGAAATAAGGCATGGGAATCAGGACCATTACATCCTCTCCTACAAAAAAAAAGTTTCATCCTCGAAACAAAAGTCATATCTCAAGCCGGGGTCTCGAACAAGTGGGGGTAGGCATCCATCATCGCTGACTCCAGCTCCCAAGTAGCCTCGCGCTCATCATGGCTGCTCTAGAGGATCTTCACATAAGGAATGGCCCGGCTGCGCAACTCCCTAACCTCACGGTCCAAAATCCTCAATGGCCGCTCGACATAGCTCAAGTCCTCAGTGATCTCCAGTGGGGTGAAATCGATGATGTGCGACGGGTCATAAACATACCTCCTCAGAGTCGATACATGAAACACATCGTGAACACCTGCAAGTCTGGGAGGAAGTGCAAGCCTGTAGGCAACTGGCCCTACGCACTCCAATACCTTGAAAGGTCCAATATAACGAGGGCTCAGTTTCCCACGAATCTCAAATCTTCGGATCCCCTTTGAGGCGAGACTTTCAAAAAGACATGATCTCCAACCATAAACTCAAGGTCTCACCTCCGCACATCTGCGTAGCTCCTCTGTCTGCTCTGAGCGGTCTGAAGGTGCTGCCTGAATATCCTGACCTTATCCTCTGCCTCTCGCAGCAACTCTGGCCCCAATGTCCGTTTTTCACCCACATCGCTCCAATAAAGCGGGGAACGACACTTGCGTCCATACAATGCTTCAAACGGAGCCATCTAGATGCTCGCTTGAAAGCTATTGTTGTACGCAAACTCTGCCAGTGATAAGTGTCACACCCAACCTCCTCCAAAGTCTAGCGTGCAAGCTCGGAGCATGTCCTCAAGAATCTGTATAGTCCGCTCTGACTGTCCATCTGTCTGTGGGTGAAACGCTATGCTGAAACTGAGCTGTGTCCCCAAAGTGGCCTGTAGACTCCTCCAAAAGCGCGAAACAAACCTCGGATCTCGATCAAATACAATGGAGGCGGGTACACCATGCAGCCTCACCACCTCGTCTAAGTACAGCTGTGCCAGCCGCTCGAGTGACCAAGTCACCTGCACCGGTAAAAAGTGAGCGGACTTGGTGAGTCTATCCATGACTATCCAAATCGCATCCGCTCCAGTCTGTGCCCTCGGTAATCCAGTGACAAAATCCATAGTAACATGTTTCCATTTCCATTCAGGGATTGGGAGACTCTGCAACTTGCCAGCAGGTACACGATACTCAGCCTTTACTTGCTGACAAGTTAAACAGTGTGCCACAAATCTCCCAATGTCTCTTTTCATCCCGTTCCACCAAAACTGTGCCTTGAGGTCCCTATACATCTTAGTCCCACCAGGATGAATGGTATAAGGTGTATAGTGGGCCTCCCTCAAGATCTGCTCTCGAATCTCTGTATCCATAGGCACGCAAGCTCGGTCCCTGTAGCTCAGTACTCCCGAAGCATCAACCGCAAAGTCCCCTGTCTGATCATTCAAAATCTGCTCTCTGATCCTGGTCAAATGGGGGTCCTCACTCTGTCTCTCTCTAATCCTGTCCAACAGAGTGGGCTGCACGACTAGAGACATAAGTCTAGCAGAGACCCCAGGGGACACAACCTCGAGCTCTAACCACCTCATCTGCTCAAGTAATGGCGCCTGGTCGGTGATCATCAAAGATAGGCTCTGTACTGCTCTCCTGCTCAAGGCATCAGCAACCACGTTGGCCTTGCCAGGGTGGTAAAGTATGTCTACATCATAGTCCTTTAGCAATTCCAACCATCTGCGCTGCCTCAAATTGAGCTCCTTCTGTGTGAACAGGTATTTCAAGCTCTTGTGGTCGGTATAAATCTCGCAGTGCTCCCCATACAGATAATGGCGCCACAACTTCAGTGCAAAAATCACCACAGCTAGCTCCAAGTCATGGGTAGGGTAATTCTTTTCATAATCCTTCAGTTGCCGAGAGGCATAAGCGATTACCCTACCCTCCTGCATCAGCACGCAACCAAGTCCACTGTGCGATGCATCACTGTAAATCACGTATCCTTTCCCCATAACAGGGAGGGAAAGGATAGGAGCCGACATCAATCTGTTCTTTAATTCCTCAAAGCTCCTCTGGCAATCCTCACTCCAAATAAACTTAATCCCTTTACGTGTCAGACGAGTGAGGGGTGTGGAAAGTTTCGCAAAACCTTCTACAAACCGACGGTAATATCCAGCCAAGCCCATAAAACTGCGAACCTCTGATACCGTCGTCTATCTGGGCCAATCCCGGACTGCCTCAATCTTCGCCGGGTCTACTGCCACTCCTGCGGCTGAAATCACATGGCCCAAAAAGACAACCTCCCGAAGCCAAAATTCGCACTTAGACAACTTGGCATACAACTTCCTCTCTCTCAGAAGTCGCAGCACAATCCTCAAGTGCTCCTCGTGCTCCACATCACTCCGGGAATAAACCAGGATATCATCAATAAATACAACGACGAACCGATCCAGGTATGGTCGAAAGATCCTGTTCATTAAATCCATAAAAGCGGCAGGGGCATTTGTCAATCCAAAAGGCATGACGGTGAACTCATAATGCCCGTACTGTGTCCTGAATGCCGTCTTTGGGATGTCCTCGGCCTTCACCTTCAATTGGTGGTAACCAGACTGTAAATCAATCTTGGAGAAGACACAAGACCCTTGCAGCTGATCAAATAAATCATCAATGCGCGGCAAAGGGTACTTGTTCTTGATCGTCACTTTATTCAGCTCTCGATAATCAACACACAGTCGAAGTGAACCATCCTTCTTCTTCACAAATAGCACCGGCGCCCCCCAAGGCGATACACTTGGTCTCACAAAACCTTTATCCATTAAGTCCTGAAGTTATGCCTTTAACTCACGCAGCTCAGCCGGTGCCATTCGGTAAGAAGCCTTAGAGATTGGCGCAGTTTCTGGGACTACGTCAATCAAAAACTCGATCTCCCTATCCGGCGGCATACTAGTCAGCTCCGGTGGAAACACATCCGGGAACTTGTGGACAATAGGGATATCCGTGAGTCCCGGTGCCGCCGTAGGCTCCTTAACCACACAAGCCAAAAAGGCCACGCATCCACTGCGCATCATCTGCCTCGCACGAGAAGTCGAAACTACCGAGGCGAAGAAAGCACTCTGGCACCCCCTGTAAACAAACACCTCCTGGCCTGGCTCGCTAAAAGTCACAGTCCTCGCGACGCAATCAATCGTCGCGAAATATCGAGCCAGCCAATCCATCCCAAGTACTATGTTGAAATCTCACAGCTGACTAAGGACCATCAGGTCCGCTGGCAAAATCCAAGAGTCAACCTGTACTGGACAAGACCAACAACACTCCTCTACATGCAATGTATGCTCGGGAATCTGTACCTCTAATGCATGTGGCAACCGACCTAACTCTAGTCTATGAGATGATGCAAATGCTCTACTGATAAAGAAATGTGATGCACCGGTATCAAATAAAGTGCGAGCTCTAGAACCGAAAAGTAAAGTGATACCTGCCACCACGTGGTCGGCTGCCGAGGAGTCCCCTACCTGGGTAGCGTAGACTCGCCCGCTCTGTGCCGGAGGTCTGTAGTCTGCAGGGTGGGAGGAAGGAGCCCTGCTCGCTGGAGCATAGGGCCGCTGCTGGGGCGCAGAAGGAACTGATGCCGAGAAAGAAGCCGTCGATGTCGCGAATGGGCAAGTAGCTCGGATGTGGCCAGACTGTCCACACCGATAACAGCGGCCATACCTCTGGTCGCAAGTATCCGACGAGTGCTGACCCCTGCAAAAGATGCACCTAACAGTAGACTGGGGCTGCCTCGCCTGCTACTGCTGCTGTCTCTGCCGCTGAGACCCCTACTGCAGGGACTGTGATCTCTGCTGCTGTCGCTGGTGCTACTGCTGCTGATGCTGTGGGGGCCTCTGGGATCCACCAGGCCCTCGCCGCTCCGAGCGCCCACGGCTCGCGAACTGAGGCGGTGGCGGTCGGGGCGGCCTCCAGGAACTAGCCTGTCCCCCATCGTCCGGCGCTGGTCGCTTCCTCTCAGAACTCTGAGCGACCAAGCCTCCACGTCTAGCGACAACGTGATCTCTTCTCTCAACCCACTGCGCATGATCCACTGCCTCCTCCAAAGTCTGTAGCCTCTGGGCATGCACCAAGGTATAGATCTCTGGGCGTAGACCCGTCTCAAAGAGCTCCACCTGATGCCGTCCATCCCTGGCAACATAGGGTACGCAGTTGAGCAACTGCGTGAACTCCTGGAAGTAGTCCCATACTGTCCGGTCACCCTGCTGGAGATTCTTCAAATCATCTTCTAGCTTTTTCTTCACACTCGTGGAGAAATAAGTATCTAGAATCATTCGTCTGAACTCTGACCAAGGTAGCTGTCGGGTAATCTGGAACTCCAAAGGCTCAACCCGACGCCACCAGGCATCAGCATCCCCCTCCAAACAATGTACTGCCATATGCACTCTGAATTTCGGGTCAATGAAGAAGTCCCGAAATAACTTCTCCATTGCTGCTAGCCACGATCCTATCTCCCATGGCTGAGTGCTCCGCCCTGAATACCTAGGCGGTCCACGCTGACAAAACTGGATGAGTTTGTCAGCAAACTCCTGCTCCTCCGCTGGGGTCAATGGCCGGATCGCTCCCTGAGCCCCACTGCTCGAAGATGGTACGGTAGGTACTAGTGGTATAGCCGGCGGTACAACTGGTGGTACGGGGGCCTCAACAGTAGTAGGGGGAGGTGCCCCAGCCTGAGCGAGTAGCTGCTCGAACCTCTGCTCCTGCCGGTGGTGACTCTCCGCCAACTGGGCCACCATGGCCCTCAGCTCGCTAATCTCAGATGGCCGGAACTGCTCCGGCTCCTCCGGGGGTATAGAAGTACCCCGGGTAGGGATCCGCCGCCTAGGAGGCATCCTGCCACACAAGAAACCACGGGTCAGTAAACAAAACCACTCTCGACCCAATCCAGCGAAAGTCATGGGCATATCCCTATTTCTGTAACCTTATGTTGTCTGCAGCCAACATAATAGTCTACTAGAAATAGGATATGCCAGTCCCTCTCCACTCACGGGAAGAGTTAAATAAAAAGAATTGCCGACTTTCGCAAAATATCGCGTCACTCGCGCCCTGCCATCCTAGGGTCTGCCAAAAAGCCTAGGGTTTCCTAAAGTCCCAACTGACCTATCCCTAAGCTCTGATACCAACCTAATCTGTCACGCCCCGGGTGTAAACCAGAATCCGGGCTCGTCCACAAATCCGCCGTGCACACGGAATTTTCCGTGTACACGAAGCGCTGGTGACCTGCTCAGATATAAAGATAGAATAAAGGAGCATAAAACAGAGCTAAACTAAAACTAATACATCTCAGACAAATGCTGAAAATAAAAGTACAATATAACTCTCATACATATACATGTGTCTCTCCCAGCTCACGAAATAAATACAACCAGCTGGCCGAAGCCAGACCAAAAATAAAGGAAAAATACAACCGTCTGAGTGTACAGGGGATACATCAACTGCTAAACTCGAGATCGGGGAAGTAGCTATCTAATCAGCGATCCTCTTACCTCGATCCTGGGAAGAGGGTCCCGCAACTCCAGCAGAGGACTCTACAAAACAAAGGGAAAAAGAAAAGAAAAAACAGTGAGGGGTGAGAACTACTATAAAAACAGTAACCTCCCCTAGTGGGTTAAACCTTAAACTCAGGCATGCCCACTAAGTCTACCAGAGGCGAAAAAGAAATAAAGGTGGTAAGCTATAAGTATAACTACTGATGACAAAGCTATCACTAATATGCCTCTAAAATGCCCAGCTAAAAGAATAGCTAAATGTATGCATCAGAATAAAAAAGCCTGCCTGACTAAACTCAATCTATACTACAGTAAACACTGGTACTGCCTGCTCTGACTGCCAAATCGGGTATGCCAGACTACGCATAACACCGATAGGGGATAGGAGT
>CM054935.1:5797568-5890655 GCA_029168755.2 Tillandsia fasciculata | reverse complement strand
CCACCAAGTGTCACGCCCCGGGTGTAAACCAGAACCCGGGCCCGTCACAGATCCGCCGTGCATGCGGTATTTCCCACATACACGAAGCGTCGGTAACCTGCTCAGATAAGAAAAGATAATAAAAGAGCATAATAATCAGAGCTGAAAAAAAACTACTGTATCTCAGACAGATGCTGGAAGTAAAAGGTACAACAGTAAAATAAAATACAGATGTCTCTCCCAGCTCACTACTATAATACAAACAGCTGGCGGAAGCCAGTCCCAAAAGTAAGTAAGTAAAAACTGTCTGAGAAGTCCTGGTGCCCAAAAATCTCCAGCTACATCCCTCGGGAGGCTCTCTATCTAGTCCACAATTCTCTTACCTCGATCAGTTGCTGACGGCCCAGCAACTCCCACTGAGGACTCTGCAAAACAAGGGGAAAGAAAGAGACAAGAGGAACAATGGGGGTAAGTACTACTATAAACAGTAGCCTCCCCTAGTGGGTAAAGCCTCAGCTCAGATATGCCCACCAGGTGATCAGAGGCAAAAAGGGAAAGGAAAAGAAAGGAGAAGCAGATAAATAAAGCAACTGATAAAGTGCTATCCCTAATATGCCTCTATATGACCAACCAATAAGGATGGGAAAAGTGATGCATCAGAATCAAGTAGCCTGTCATAAAGACCCAATCTGACAACCAGTGAACACTGGCACTGCCCGCTCTGCTGTCGAACTCAAGAAACCAGCATGGTGCCCGGCGCTCACACCGTGGAACTCGAGAAACCAGCATGGTGCCCGGCGCTCACACCGTGGAAAGCAGCAAGGTGCCCGGCGCTCACACCGTGGAAAGCCTACTCCGGAGTGGCACTCGAGGGGAGCGACCCACACGAGCAAAGTATCACTGTATCAAGCATCTCTGTAACCACTGTCTCATAATAGCAGGGCTGGATCGTGACTCAAAGAAGTGGGAACAACCCTCCACTATAGTAAGCCCGATCCCCGAACACCCAATCTGATGCAATAGAAACAATCCGGTCAACCACCCAAGATTCGTGGTCGCCGCAACCCCCTGACAACTCAGCCTGTCCCCAAATCCCCAATACCTGCCTACACTGTCCAACATACGCTCGAACCTGAGCGATTAAGCCGCTAGTGCCAACAATGAAAGAAGAAAGAGAAAAGCATGGTTTCTCCTAAGTCAAGTCCCAAAATAGTGTAGCAGTAAAGGATGGCAATAATTATGTGATCAATTAAATCATGCAATGTTCCAATACTTGTCCAATTTCCAAGTATAACAGTTTAGAAGTGACTTAAGCTAGGGTGACCGTTTCACATGGATAAACATTGGTTTTGCAGTCCTCTAATTCTATGTTGTCTCAGAGTATAAGTTCCAGAATCAATAAACGATTAATCTAACAATAATTTATTTGGAGATCTGATACCCAATAATCAATTTCCTAGAGCATGCAAGTCTACCAGTCAACACGTTCAACATTGTTAAAACGAGGATACTCTGATATTCCTAGTGGGCATACAAAGAGAGGAGTATAACAACCACCCACCTGAAGCGCAACTGTCCCAACTCGCACAGTCAGAAAATACCAGAACTCCAATTCCTTGCCCCCACGAATTTAGCACACCCGCAACACTCCTGGTACAACAAGGAATCCACTAATTACACTAGGGTCTCAAGTACAGCACTAATTACCACATAAACACACCAGTACCAAACTGTCAATTATCACCTGCAACAAATGTCCAGAAAATTCTAATAAAAATATCACGGCGATCCTCGCGACGATAGCTTCGCAACGGTACCTTGCACGCCCAAATCCGAGTTCTGTAGACCAAGATAAAAATTCAGCAAGGGGGCCCTCTCATACAAAAGCCAGGATTAAGGGCAGATTACTGTTCACAGAGAATTCCTTAATTTTCACCTCGAAAGAAAATTCACAAAAATCCACTAAAAATACGAGCGCGTTCCTTGCGATCCGTAGATGAAAAAGTTGTATAAGCTCGTTTCCATCAGACGCTCGTGCGCAAAGATATAGCCGAAACACTCCGCTGCTGTCAAGAATTCCAAACAGAAAAAGGGGGTCACTTGTAGCCTCGAAAACCGTGCCAAAACCTCGAAACGGGCAGGCGCGACTAAAACGAAAGATGAAGTCCTACCTCTTAGGAGTCCACTGGTGCAAGAATCACAAGAAAATGATGTCGGGGTAGCCCAGGGGAGCAAAAACACTATCGCTGCGCCGAGGAAGAACACAAGAAAGCTACGTCGCGCCGCACCGTAAAATGGGAAACCTTGGGATTCGTGCCACTAAAATTCCTGAGATTTGGCAGGGAGTTGAAGGACCCAAAGATGAAGCTTTTTCTCAGAAATAGGCTTTGGCTGAAGAAGCATGGTTTGGGAGAAAAATGGGGAAGAAGGAGGCTCGGATGGGTTTTGGCTGAGGGGGGGGGGAAAAATATTCCCTGCGCCCGGTGCACGTGAGCCAGCCAACCGGGGCTCGCCACGTGGCACACCGCGCCGTGCACCGCGCCGTGGACCGCGCACCCCGCACGCCCCCCTGTCGCGTACGGCACCTGCTCCGCTAGTCACGTGGACCGGGAGCACAGGACCGCACCAACCAAGCATCGCCACGTGTCCACCCGGTCCACCGTGCACCCGGCCCGAACTCCGTGGACCGCGCGCTGTGGACCACCCAACCAAAAACTGCCACGTGGCACCGCCCAAGTGCACGGCCGCCGCCGTGGACCGCGCGCCTGCCCGGGCGCCCGCGCGCTGCCCGCGCCCTGCCCGCGCCGCGCGCCGCCGCTGCTCCGCCTGCCCGAGGCCGCGCCGCCGTCCGCCGGTGCTGCGCCGCCGCCGCGCCGCCGGCGCCGGCGATCGCCGGAAAGTACTGTTCCGGCCGGTGAACAGTAAAATACTGTAGCAAGCTCCGAAAAATCCAAGTAAATAGCCCATCTTGACCGTTTTCGCGCGCTGATTCCAAATCCGGCGTCCGTTTCGCCAAATTCCAATCCTAAAATTTGCCGGAGGCTCCCGGAAAGGTATTTTCATTCCGAATTTCGCGCCGAGTCCAAATTTGATATCCGATTTGCGCGAAAACTCTTCTAAACATCCAACGGGGTCTCCCGGTTATCCACGTGATCCATTTAAGCCCCGAATCCATCACTTGAATCCAAACTGGCGCGCGAACACCGCCGACATGCCCCGTAGGCCTCCAGAAGCTGCCGGTCACACTGTAGAAGCCCTGCAAGGATCCGGGTCACCACATCCTCCCCCACTAAAAGAAAGTTTCGTCCTCGAAACTAAAGCAACTCCCAAGGAGTCTCAAAAACCAGGGGTCCAAACTCAATACCGCCGTCTCCAGCTCCCAAGTCACCTATCACTCCCCGTGATTACTCCACAACAACCACAACAGCAACAACCAGAACGGCAAAGCCCGATTGCGCAATTCCCTCACCTCACGAGCCGGAATTCGCAACGGGCGCCCCTCGTACACCAAACCCTCATAGGGCTTAAAAGAAGCGAGTCAATCACGGGCGAGGGGTCCAAAGCATAACACTCCAAAGCTGAGACGCAGAAAAACCTCAAGAACTCCAACAAAAGGTTGGGGAAAGAAACGAACAGCCCGAGCAACATGCTCAAGAATCACTCCCAAGAACCAACTCAACCAAAGCGACCCGAAACACATTCACACAACACCTGCACAGAAAAGGGGCCCCAATAAGCAGGGGTTCACACTTAGTCGCCCTCAAAACTCAACCACCCAAGTGGATTGCTCAGCCGCGGCCTCTAATCAAAAGAGATCCTCTAGGACACAAACTCAAACCCTGTACACCAAGATGGCCTCTCACAGCGCCAATGAGAAACAACAAACTCAAACCCAAAGCTCTTCTGCTCCAGGTATCCGCCACCACAGCGGCCCTATCGGGGTGATACAGGATGCTCAACAAAATCCAATGATAGCTCTACAGCCACAATGGGAGGTATCACTATGACTCACCAATCCATCTCCCACCACTGACAAGGTTAAAATCGGCGCTGGTACCAAACTCGTCATCTGATCATCAGGCTCTGCTAGCACTATCCGGTCCAAAAGCTCCTCACCCCAACAATAACCGTCGATCTCGGCCAGTCTTAAATAACATCCATTTTGGCCGGATTTCCACAGTCGCCCCTATGGCTTGAATAGGCAATCCAGGAAGACATGCTCTCAAAGCTAAAACTTGCACCACAACGACTTGGCATAACGCTTCTTCCTCACAAACCTTGCCACAGCATCTACAAATGCTCCACAAGCTCTAAGTCACTCAGGGAGAGGGTAAGCCAAAATATCCCTAGAGAATGCCACTATCAATCCGTTCACGTCCCACAGGAAAACAGAGTTCCTCAATCATAAAGGCAACAGGGCATTAGTCATTCCATTGGCTTCACTGTACTCCTAATGCCCCTAGCGTCTCTTGTACGCCACCTTGGCGAAATACTCAACTGTAAATTCCAAACTGGTGCAGGCATCATAATCGATCAACTGCCGGGGCAGAACTCCATCAAAAGGCCCTAAATAATACCTGGACCTGACTGGGCTCCAATCACAAGGGCTCTCACCGTCGTATATCCACGACAACCACAAACTTAATTTCCATTTCGGGCGGCATAATCATCGGCTCAGGTGGTCTCACACCCGGAATCTCACGAGCAATAGGGATATCCTTAAGTCCCGCTATCGCCGTAGGCACCTCTCACACCGTCGCTGTAATCGGTGTGCTCTAACAGTCTCAACAAACAAATTGCCTTCCATTATCTGCCTTGCAGAAAATCAAAGTCCTTTATCTCATCAGTCAAACATCCTGTGGCACTACACCAACCAATCCCAAGCACTGGGTCAGACACCAAGCTGCCACAAACACCAATATGTCTGCCGGCAAAACTCACGGCCTCTGCTACACTGGACATGATCCACTAGCCTCCCCCACTTGCACAATGCCAACAGTAACCGGTACCTTAAGTGCATGTGGTAACGACTCTACCTCTAGTCCATGCAGGAATACAACATGTCCTAACTCCGACTGCTGAGATGAAATCACACCTGCGACAACTCAAACCACTACCGTGGCGCCCTCCAACCGGCGGCACAAATTCATCCGCTCGATGCAAGTGGTCGTCGCTCAGCCTGCCAAAATATCTAGAACAATCACAAAGGGAGCACGACCTCTGTCCATGCTCACGCTGAGGTGCCGAATGTGGTCTCTCGCAGACAGCCAATCCACGCTACCGCTGCGCCGCTCTGATAAAAGGGCTGTTGTTGTCATCGGGGTCCACCCAACCCCCGATGTCTCAAGATGCCGGCGAATAATCCTGACATAATCCACTCTCAGCCACGCATATCCCATGCGCCCCGTTCCTCAAATCATAGAACGCGCAGTTCGACAGCTGCGTACACCCTTTAGACACCAGAAGGCTGCCAAAGAGTCTCTCCATCATCACCAACCACGATTCTACCCCAAGAAGCTCCAAACCTAATCCTAAGAATCGGGGTGGTTTATCTGCCAAAACTGGCTCAACTGATCATTGGTGTCCCATAGCTCATCAGCTGTCAACTATCCACCCTGCCTCGGCGCCTCGGCACTAAACATTGGCACAATGGGGCTACTCACTCCATCAATACCACAGAAATCCTCGCCCTTGAGGATACTGCAATCGGGTGGTCTCAGAAGGAAGCACTGTCGAGCTGCCCGCCGCTCCGACGACTGTGTCATAAAACCAGATGCTCGCTCACTCTGCCGCTGAAAAGCCTCTGACAATCCTGTCACCTGGGTCCGGAGCTCTCTGACTCCAATCTGGTATCCGGCCCGAAACAACTGGCTCAGACCCAAGTGCTGCACCAAGTGCACCCGGGTCAGGGCCCCAAAGTCGGGGAGACACCGCTCGCCACGACAAACAGCAAATCAGCACAACCCAAACACTCGACCCAATCTAGCGAAAGTCAAAAGACATCTCCCTATTTCTGTAACCTTATGTTGTCTGCAGCCAACATAATGGTTCAACAGAAATGGACTATGTCGATCCCTCTTCACTCACAGGAAGAGTTAACATATAAAAATCACCGACTTTCGCAAAATGTCACGCCACTCACGCCCTATCATCCTAGGGTCTGTCCAAAAGCCTAGGGTTTCCTAAGTCCCAACTGACCTATCCCTAAGCTCTGATACCAACTTAATCTGTCACGCCCCGGGTGTAAACCAGAACCCGGGCCCGTTCACAGATCCGCCGTGCATGCGGTATTTCCCACATACACGAAGCGTCGGTAACCTGCTCAGATAAGAAAAGATAATAAAAGAGCATAATAATCAGAGCTGAAAAAAACTACTGTATCTCAGACAGATGCTGGAAGTAAAAGGTACAACAGTAAAATAAAATACAGATGTCTCTCCCAGCTCACTACTATAATACAAACAGCTGGCGGAAGCCAGTCCCAAAAGTAAGTAAGTAAAAACTGTCTGAGAAGTCCTGGTGCCCAAAAATCTCCAGCTACATCCCTCGGGAGGCTCTCTATCTAGTCCACAATTCTCTTACCTCGATCAGTTGCTGACGGCCCAGCAACTCCCACTGAGGACTCTGCAAAACAAGGGGAAAGAAAGAGACAAGAGGAACAATGGGGGTAAGTACTACTATAAACAGTAGCCTCCCCTAGTGGGTAAAGCCTCAGCTCAGATATGCCCACCAGGTGATCAGAGGCAAAAAGGGGAAAGGAAAAGAAAGGAGAAGCAGATAAATAAAGCAACTGATAAAGTGCTATCCCTAATATGCCTCTATATGACCAACCAATAAGGATGGGAAAAGTGATGCATCAGAATCAAGTAGCCTGTCATAAAGACCCAATCTGACAACCAGTGAACACTGGCACTGCCCGCTCTGCTGTCGAACTCAAGAAACCAGCATGGTGCCCGGCGCTCACACCGTGGAACTCGAGAAACCAGCATGGTGCCCGGCGCTCACACCGTGGAAAGCAGCAAGGTGCCCGGCGCTCACACCGTGGAAAGCCTACTCCGGAGTGGCACTCGAGGGGAGCGACCCACACGAGCAAAGTATCACTGTATCAAGCATCTCTGTAACCACTGTCTCATAATAGCAGGGCTGGATCGTGACTCAAAGAAGTGGGAACAACCCTCCACTATAGTAAGCCCGATCCCCGAACACCCAATCTGATGCAATAGAAACAATCCGGTCAACCACCCAAGATTCGTGGTCGCCGCAACCCCCTGACAACTCAGCCTGTCCCCAAATCCCCAATACCTGCCTACACTGTCCAACATACGCTCGAACCTGAGCGATTAAGCCGCTAGTGCCAACAATGAAAGAAGAAAGAGAAAAGCATGGTTTCTCCTAAGTCAAGTCCCAAAATAGTGTAGCAGTAAAGGATGGCAATAATTATGTGATCAATTAAATCATGCAATGTTCCAATACTTGTCCAATTTCCAAGTATAACAGTTTAGAAGTGACTTAAGCTAGGGTGACCGTTTCACATGGATAAACATTGGTTTTGCAGTCCTCTAATTCTATGTTGTCTCAGAGTATAAGTTCCAGAATCAATAAACGATTAATCTAACAATAATTTATTTGGAGATCTGATACCCAATAATCAATTTCCTAGAGCATGCAAGTCTACCAGTCAACACGTTCAACATTGTTAAAACGAGGATACTCTGATATTCCTAGTGGGCATACAAAGAGAGGAGTATAACAACCACCCACCTGAAGCGCAACTGTCCCAACTCGCACAGTCAGAAAATACCAGAACTCCAATTCCTTGCCCCCACGAATTTAGCACACCCGCAACACTCCTGGTACAACAAGGAATCCACTAATTACACTAGGGTCTCAAGTACAGCACTAATTACCACATAAACACACCAGTACCAAACTGTCAATTATCACCTGCAACAAATGTCCAGAAAATTCTAATAAAAATATCACGGCGATCCTCGCGACGATAGCTTCGCAACGGTACCTTGCACGCCCAAATCCGAGTTCTGTAGACCAAGATAAAAATTCAGCAAGGGGGCCCTCTCATACAAAAGCCAGGATTAAGGGCAGATTACTGTTCACAGAGAATTCCTTAATTTTCACCTCGAAAGAAAATTCACAAAAATCCACTAAAAATACGAGCGCGTTCCTTGCGATCCGTAGATGAAAAAGTTGTATAAGCTCGTTTCCATCAGACGCTCGTGCGCAAAGATATAGCCGAAACACTCCGCTGCTGTCAAGAATTCCAAACAGAAAAAGGGGGTCACTTGTAGCCTCGAAAACCGTGCCAAAACCTCGAAACGGGCAGGCGCGACTAAAACGAAAGATGAAGTCCTACCTCTTAGGAGTCCACTGGTGCAAGAATCACAAGAAAATGATGTCGGGGTAGCCCAGGGGAGCAAAAACACTATCGCTGCGCCGAGGAAGAACACAAGAAAGCTACGTCGCGCCGCACCGTAAAATGGGAAACCTTGGGATTCGTGCCACTAAAATTCCTGAGATTTGGCAGGGAGTTGAAGGACCAAAGATGAAGCTTTTTCTCAGAAATAGGCTTTGGCTGAAGAAGCATGGTTTGGGAGAAAAATGGGGAAGAAGGAGGCTCGGATGGGTTTTTGCTGAGGGGGGGGGGGAAAATATTCCCTGCGCCCGGTGCACGTGAGCCAGCCAACCGGGGCTCGCCACGTGGCACACCGCGCCGTGCACCGCGCCGTGGACCGCGCACCCCGCACGCCCCCTGTCGCGTACGGCACCTGCTCCGCTAGTCACGTGGACCGGGAGCACAGGACCGCACCAACCAAGCATCGCCACGTGTCCACCCGGTCCACCGTGCACCCGGCCCGAACTCCGTGGACCGCGCGCTGTGGACCACCCAACCAAAAAACTGCCACGTGGCACCGCCCAAGTGCACGGCCGCCGCCGTGGACCGCGCGCCTGCCCGGGCGCCCGCGCGCTGCCCGCGCCTGCCCGCGCCGCGCGCCGCCGCTGCTCCGCCTGCCCGAGGCCGCGCCGCCGTCCGCCGGTGCTGCCCGCCGCCGCCGCCGGCGCCGGCGATCGCCGGAAAGTACTGTTCCGGCCGGTGAACAGTAAAATACTGTAGCAAGCTCCGAAAAATCCAAGTAAATAGCCCATCTTGACCGTTTTCGCGCGCTGATTCCAAATCCGGCGTCCGTTTCGCCAAATTCCAATCCTAAAATTTGCCGGAGGCTCCCGGAAAGGTATTTTCATTCCGAATTTCGCGCCGAGTCCAAATTTGATATCCGATTTGCGCGAAAACTCTTCTAAACATCCAACGGGGTCTCCGGTTATCCACGTGATCCATTTAAGCCCCGAATCCATCACTTGAATCCAAACTGGCGCGCGAACACCGCCGACATGCCCCGTAGGCCTCCAGAAGCTGCCGGTCACACTGTAGAAGCCCTGCAAGGATCCGGGTCACCACAAAAAGTCTCGCTGTACTTAAAATCGCTGTCAGGTACCTTTCTCACTGCTCGGGTATCCGATTGATGCGAAACTTTTATTGTAACCTTAAAACATAATTACGAAGCTCCCGTAATTTTCTCAGAATTTTTCGACACTGTTGGCGGAGCCCGTTCTCACTATCTGGCATCCGATCAACACGAAACTTTTTCTGTGGCCTTAAAATAATATTACGGAGCTCCCCGAATTTTTTTGGAATTTTCCGACACTGTGAATTTTCTGCTAATTTATCTGCCCCGTCTCTCACAGAAAATATTAAATCTTCTGTTTTCGCTCCGATTTCGGCGCAGGTCATTTTCAACCTATATTATGCTTCTATGAGTCCAATAAAAATAGTATCTTACACTATTTTTATTTTTATTTATATAATAATTTTTCCGACTTACTATATCCCACCGTAACTTCTATATTGTATTCTTTTAAAAGTTGAACTTGCACATTTTACCTATGGTTAATTAGGATTTCTTTGAATTAATTGGGCATATTCTACTTAATGTCTAACTTCTACTTTTAGAAGTTCGGTATCCTACATTCTTCCCCCCTTAAGCAATTTCGTCCGCGAAATTGAAATTTAATGCAATTCAACCGAATCGAAATTCATACCTCTAATTCATCTCCTCGAAGAGATGAGGATGGTGCGCCCTCATCGTTTCCTCAAGTTCCCACGTGGCTTCGCGATCGTCGTGATTGCTCCACCGGACCCTGACATAAGGAATCTCGCGGTTCCTCAATTTGCGCACCTCCCGAGCAATAATCGCCACCGGGAACTCCTCATAGCTCAAGTCATCCTGAAGCTCCGGCGGCTCATATAGCATCGCATGCTCCGGATCGGGTACATATTTGCGGAGATTGGAGACGTGGAAGACGTTATGTACATCCGCCAACTTCGGCGGCAATGCAAGCCGGTACGCCACCGTTCCCACACGCTCCAATATCTCATAGGGGCCAATATAGCGGGGACTTAGTTTTCCCCGCACTCCAAATCGCTTCACGCCCCTCATGGGCGAAACCTTCAAGAAGACGCGGTCGCCCACCGCGAATTCCAAATCCCGCCGACGCTTGTCCGCGTAGCTTTGTTGCCGAGATTGCGCCGTAAGCAATCTTTTGCGAGCAAGGCGGACCTTCTCCTCCGCCTCCCGCAAAATGTCCGGCCCGAACTCCGTGCGCTCGCCCACATCACTCCAATAGATAGGGGATCGACACTTCCGTCCATAAAGAGCCTCGAACGGTGCCATCTCCAAACTAGCGTGATAACTGTTGTTGTAGGCGAACTCGGCCATCGGCAAGTACTTGCACCAACCGCCCTTGTAATCGATGACGCACGCCCGCAACATGTCCTCCAAGGTCTGAATGGTTCTCTCTGTCTGACCATCAGTCTGAGGGTGAAAAGCGGTGCTAAAATCGAGCCGTGTGCCAAGGGCCTCCTGCAGATTCCTCCAGAAATGTGAGGTGAACTTGGGGTCTCGGTCCGATACAATCGACTTCGGCACCCCGTGCAGCCTCACCACCTCGTCAAGATATACCTGTGCCAACTTCTCTCCCGCCCAGGTGGTGTGGACCGGCAAGAAATGTGCCGACTTGGTGAGACGATCCACAATCACCCAGATCGAGTCGTGGCCTCCTGTTGAGCGAGGCAACCCGACGATGAAGTCCATAGAGATGTCCTCCCACTTCCACACGGGAATAGGCAAGCTTTGGAGTTTCCCCGCCGGGAGTCGACGCTCCGCTTTTATCTGTTGACATGTAAGGCACTTTGCCACGAAGCGCCCAATGTCCGCCTTCATCCCCGGCCACCAATAGAGCATCTTCAACTCGTGGTACATCTTGGTGCCACCAGGGTGCTCGGCATAAGGTGACCGATGCGCCTCTCGCAATATCAGTTCGCGGAGCTCCTCATTTTCCGGCACACACCAACGGTTCCGAAACCGAAGTGTGCCATCGGCGTGTACATGGAAATCGCCGCCTTTGCCCTCCTCGATGTCACGCCGCACCTTTTGGAGACTTGAGTCGGAAGGCTGCACATTCTTGATCCTCTCCAACAAGGTCGGCTGAATAATAAGCGCCATCATCAGGGCCGGCACCCCGGGAGCGACTACCTCAAGGTTCATCCGCCCCATGTCCAAACATAACGGCATTTGATTCGTGACGTCCATAGCGAGGTTCCTCGCCGTCTTTCTACTTAGTGCATCGGCGACCACGTTTGCTTTGCCGGGGTGGTAAAGGATATCGACATCATAATCCTTCAGCAGCTCCAACCACCGCCGTTGCCGCAAATTGAGCTCCTTCTGGGTGAATAAGTACTTGAGGCTTTTGTGGTCGGTGTAGATCTCGCAATGTGCACCATACAAGTAGTGCCTCCACAACTTCAGCGCGAAGATCACCGCCGCCAACTCCAAATCGTGAATGGGATAGTTCTTTTCGTGGTCCTTCAACTGGCGGGATGCATAAGCGATCACTTTTCCGCCCTGCATCAGGACACACCCCAGACCCAGATAGGATGCGTCGCTATACACCACGAAGTCCTCGCCCTGCACCGGTAAGGCGAGAATAGGAGCCGACGTCAACCTTTTCTTCAATTCAATGAAACCCCGGTCGCATTCGTCGCTCCAAACGAACTTGACGCCCTTTTGCGTCAGCCGAGTAAGTGGAGTCACAATCCTCGAGAAACCCTCCACGAACCGTCGATAATACCCGGCCAAGCCCACAAAACTGCGGACTTCCGTGACATTCGTCGGGCGCGGCCAATCCCTAACCGCCTCAATTTTCTTCGGGTCAACTGAAATCCCCCCCTCAGAAATAATATGCCCGAGGAAAGCCACCTCGCGGAGCCAAAACTCGCACTTCTTTAGTCTTGCAAATAGCTTCTCCTCCCGAAGGATTTGAAGCACTATCCGCAAATGCTCCGCGTGCTCCTCGTCGCTCCGCGAATAGACCAAAATGTCGTCAATGAAGACCACGACAAATCGGTCCAAGTACTCCCTGAACACACGGTTCATCAGATCCATGAACGCCGCCGGGGCGTTAGTAAGCCCGAAAGGCATGACCGTGTATTCGTAGTGACCATAGCGTGTGCGAAACGCCGTTTTCTGAACATCCTCCGGCTTGATTTTCAACTGGTGGTAGCCGGACTGGAGATCAATTTTGGAGTACACCAGCGACCCTTGCAATTGGTCAAACAAGTCGTCGATTCTGGGTAACGGGTACTTGTTTTTGATGGTAACCTTGTTCAACTCCCGATAATCCACACAGAGTCGAAAAGAACCATCCTTCTTGCGCACAAATAATACCGGGGCTCCCCACGGCGATACACTTGGCCGAATGAACCCTTTGTCGAGAAGATCCTGCAACTGATCCCTCAACTCCTTCAATTCTGCCGGCGCCATACGATACGGGGCCTTCGAGATCGGCGCCGTCCCGGGAATCAAGTCTATGATGAACTCGATCGCCCGATCCGGCGGCATCCCCGGTAACTCCGCGGGAAACACATCAGGAAACTCCCGCACCACCAATAACTCCTCCATGATCGGAGTCGCACGGTCCACCTCCACAACGGTCGCCAAAAATGCCGGGCAACCGCTATGGACCAACTTCCTCGCTCTCGTCGCCGACACCGTTGCAACGAAGCACGAGCTTTGATGAGCTCGATAGATAACCTCCTCCTGTCCCGGCTCCCGAAAAGTGACCAACTTCCTCCTGCAGTCGATCACAGCGTGATACTTCGAGAGCCAGTCCATGCCCAAGATGACGTCGAACGCCTCCAACTTCTTGAGCTCGAGCAACCGGACGGGCATAATCCAGTCGCCCACTTGCACCGGGCAGGATAAGCACCCCGTGTAAGTAATAGATGACGACTCCGGGCCTTCGACTCGCCACTTGCCCGTTGCCTCCAAGATAATACCATGAGTGCGTGCAAATGATCCGCTAATGAATGAATGCGTAGCACCTGTATCAAAAATTGCCCTGGAGCGAACTCCATGTATTAGAACCATACCTGCCACGACACTGGGCTCCTCGATGTCGACAGGATCCTGGGCCTGGGCCTGAACGGCGAATACCCGCCCGCTCGGCGCCGATCGCGTCATCTCCTGCTGCCTAGGAGCCATCGCGCGCCCCGCAGAGACGGGAACATAAGGAGCGCCTCCATAATGAACAGGGGTTGCCGGAGTCGACGCAGTTGAGGGGGCACGCGAACCCCTCGCTGGGCACTCTCGGCTCATGTGCCCCTCCTGCCCGCAGCTATAGCATCTGCCCTCACGCTGCCTGCACTGCTGCACCCGGTGGTCCCTGCTACCGCATATAATGCAAGGCCGTGGTCCCTGCCTCCACGGCTGCGATCTCGGTTGCTTCGGGGGCCTCCTGGAGCTAGACTGTGCCCCCGAACCACCGCCCTGGCGCTTCTTGCCCTTATCCTTGGACCCCGCCGCCATCTCGCGCTCCTCGCGCACATGGGCATCCCCGTGCTCTGCCCACAGCGCTCGATCAAGAACCTCGGCGTAGGTCGTGAGCTTGAACAGCTGCACGGCCCGGTAGATCCAGGGCTTAAGCCCCCGCAGAAACCAATCGGCCCGGTCCGCATCGTCGCGAACAACATCGGGAACACAGTCGATGATGTGGGTGAACTCCTCCTCGTACTCCATCACCGAGCGATTTCCCTGCTGCAGCTTGCGGAACTTTTCCTTCATCACCCGCTTATCGGCGTCGGGAAAGTAGTGCCCGTACACCGTCCTCTTGAACTCCCCCCACAACATCGGAGGAAGATGCGCGGGTCGATCACGCTGCACCCGCTTCCACCATACTAACGCCGGTTCTCCAAAACTATGCGTGGCCAGGGGCACCTTGTCCCTTTCCAGGACAGGGAGATCTCCAAAGATAGTCTCCATAGCGCCTAACCACAACTCCACTACCGCCGGCTCCATCTTCCCTCCCTCGAAGGTCCGAGGTTTGAACTTTAGGAACTGCATCAGAACTGCCAATGCGCGCTCCCGCTCCGCCTTTTCCGCCGTCATATCGGGTGTAGTAGAACCCGATGCCGCCAGAGGCGCACTCCTCGGAAGGGGGCACGCCGACAGTGGAACGGCCCCCACGCCCTCACCCTCAACCGCTCCCGGCGCGTGAGTCGAGGGTGCAGGCGGATCACGGCTCCCAGCCGCCGTCGCGGCCGCCAACGCTGCCTGCTGCTCCAACAGTGACTGGAGCTGCTCCAATTGAGCCCCCTGGCGCTGCATCGCGCCTACCAAAGCAGCGACCTGCTCTCGCAGCTCCTGCACCTCGCCAGATCCCGACTGCTCGGGCGCCGCTGGAGGCGGCACCGGAGAGGACCTACGAGTGTGGCGTCTCCCTGACATTCTTTCCTGGAAACAAGAACTTAGTCAGTTAGTTTAACCCGATAGCTCCTTAGCATTTACGAAACTAGACAACTCAATAATAAATCGGGCGGAAGCATACAAGCATACTAGTCCTAGACCCTTAGCATCATGCCGTCGGCCGCCGACATAACACTTCGTGTCACCGAACAAGCACACTTGAATCCGTCTCTATTCTCAATTAGAGACATATAATCTTCTTTGACCCAATCGATTTCACTTCCGCCAACGTCAAGGGTTCACGTTTCACTCACGTCCCTACAACCTTAGGGTTTACCAGCCTAGGGTTTCCTAAGTCATCCTAGACTCTCTCTCTTTACTTGCTCTTATCTTGCTCTGATACCACTTTATCTGTCACGCCCCGAAACTGCTACCAATTTGGCATAGTTCGGGCGCGCTGAACAGACGCCGAACGGACAGAACCTCCCCTGTCCGCCCAAGGCTAAGCAACAAGATCATGTACAAGAATCACCCAGGAATTAATTCTAGATATACACAATCACAACGAGAGCACAACCAGTGCTAACAAGAACATAAGAGCAAGGTACGAGTATATAACAGTAAACATACAAGCAACAAAGAGAGAAACTCTATCTATTACAACCATTGCATTCGAGCATATGAATAATACATAGATCACATCCAAAACATCCTCACCCTATACAACATCTACTCTCAAAATGTAAAGACAAGGTGACAAGAGCTATAGATGTAGGGAGGCTGCTACCAACGTCTCTAGGGCGCCAAGCCCTTACCGCGATCCTCGCCGGGAGTACCTGTACTCGGCCCTGTAATAATAGTGGGATGAGAACTATGGTCCATAGTTCCCAGTGGGTTCGGCCACCGACTCCACCGGTCTTCCCACTAGGTCCAAGAGGGCAAAGCAGATAGATAGATAGATAGATAGATAGATAGATAGATATATCTGAAAACTGTAAATGCAGTAAATAACTACACTACTATGCCCAACACGGAAAAACATGTATGCATGCTCAGGGGAGAGATATCCAAATATATCACTATGTCCAAGAAGTACTATTTCATACTTGTTCTCTAACTCATTTTCAAGAAGTGTGGTTTTTAACACTTCATCTCAAATCTCACGGCACACCCGAAGGTTGCCCACGGCTCACTATCACGACGAGGGAGACTATGTCTCAACCTACCAATCGAACGCGTCTGCGGGACCCTAACCGTCCCTCGGGGTGGCGTGCCCCGTGACCAACTCCGGAGTAGGCGGCCGTAGAGGAGCGACCTCCACCAGCCTAAAACAGACTATGAGCATGATCCAATCCTCTCCACACGAGGATACCCTATCTATAAGGCTAATGGCAACTGAGATCCCTATAGATAATACACAATCTATGTCTCACAGGTGTCATGATAGGTTTACCTACACTACTTTTCATATGCCACTCGTTCATTTATTGTGTGGTGTTCACAATTTCTACATATATGCCACTCGTTCATTTATTGTCGACTCACAAGTCCAACACCCAATCCGCACTATAGGATTCCTCGGTATCGACCCAATCTTTCCCAATCCACATATTAGCATAACATTTGCTAAATATCTATATCAACCGGAAAGTATAAAGATGGCAATACATACTATCCTACAATGCAATGGTGCGATATGCAATAGTGTAAGTGGCTAAGACATAGAGAGAAGCCCAACGGCTTCGGTAAAAGCACCACCCACCTCGGGTCCTTGGCTCGGCTCGGCTCTCCAAAAAAATCTACGAGAGCACCGGTCTCGATCACAAGGGTCGCCTCAAGTCGGATGTCCTAAACAAGTCCAAAACGGCCTATTAATAACCTCCAAGCACTATGCTTAGTGTTTTCACGTGTGCGCAAAAGCGCCGACGAAAGACGACGAACTTCCACGATTTGTGGCCTGGATCGTCAAGGGTTTACCCAAAACCCCTCCATGATGGAAGGATTCCATTTAAATCCCCCACCAAAATTACTAATGTAATTATTTCTCTTTTTGCCTCAAAAGTCCTAGAGCGCGTATTTCGGCTCTAACTTTTCGACCGTTTGACGGAATGTCGATCCGTCTTCGCCAACACGTTTCTTTACATAGTAATTGGATTTCCAAGGGTTCAAATGAGATCAATCCCATGAAAATCCAAAAACTCCTCTTTTAACCCTAGGTTTCATATACACATTCATTATGATTTTTCCACGATTTTCGCCGATTTCTTCGACAAGAATTCTTCTAAGATCATATAGATTTTAGATCTAAAAATTTACGGCAAAACCAAATTTATTTTTTACAAAACTCACCTCAAAGAGCTAGGATTCCAAGCTTTTCTTGGTTCAAAAGCTCGCCCTCGCTCGCCTTAGGCTTCCCGCAAATCGCTCCGCGATTTAGTGCAACGTGGAGCAAGAAAATTTAGAGAGAGAAAGGAGTGAGAAGGTGAGAGAGAGAGCTCTCCATGGAGCTGCTTGCGTGCGGGTGGAGTGTGCTGCGTGTGGTGGAGAAGAAGAAGAAAAGGGGAAAGTGGCTTTTATGCCTACAGGACCCCCCCAATAGTGCCTAATTTACTATTTAGTCCAATTTATCTGATACTTGCCTGCGGAACCCTTCTGGATGTCCGTTTGTGCTCAAATTTGACAGGCAGGCTCATCTCAACTTAATTTATCACGAGATATTTTAAATTTTCAGTTTGGGCTATTTTTGGGTCACCAAAAGTCTCGCTGTACTTAAAATCGCTGTCAGGTACCTTTCTCACTGCTCGGGTATCCGATTGATGCGAAACTTTTATTGTACCTTAAAACATAATTACGAAGCTCCCGTAATTTTCTCAGAATTTTTCGACACTGTTGGCGGAGCCCGTTCTCACTATCTGGCATCCGATCAACACGAAACTTTTTCTGTGGCCTTAAAATAATATTACGGAGCTCCCCGAATTTTTTTGGAATTTTCCGACACTGTGAATTTTTGCTAATTTATCTGCCCCGTCTCTCACAGAAAATATTAAATCTTCTGTTTTCGCTCGATTTCGGCGCAGGTCATTTTCAACCTATATTATGCTTCTATGAGTCCAATAAAAATAGTATCTTACACTATTTTATTTTATTTATATAATAATTTTTCCGACTTACTATATCCCACCGTAACTTCTATATTGTATTCTTTTAAAAGTTGGACTTGCACATTTTACCTATGGTTAATTAGGATTTCTTTGAATTAATTGGGCATATTCTACTTAATGTCTAACTTCTACTTTTAGAAGTTCGGTATCCTACAACGGTGACCCTCCGTGAGCCGGGTCAGGAGGAGTATGTCTATAGAGGATGCCAGAGCACTTTGTGTGCGACGACTGTATCTTCCGCCAGAGCACGACAGATGCTGAGTCGTGGTTGTATCGCTTTTCTAGCGACTGTAGTGGAGGTGCCGACGGTGATGCCCGAACTCGAGGATGTTCCTATTGTCCGAGAGTATCCGAAAGTATTTCCCCAGAGTTATCTTTTATGCCGCCGGATAGAGAGATAGAGTTTGTAATTGATGTAGTCCCTGGAACTGCACCAATTTCCAAAGCACCCTATAGGATGGCACCCGCAGAGTTGAGAGAGCTGAAGGCTCAGTTGCAGGACTTGATGGATAGAGGGTTTGTTAGACCCAGTGCTTCTCCGTGGGGAGCGCCAATTTTATTTGTGAAAAAGAAGGATGGATCACTTAGATTGTGTGTGAATTACAGAGAGCTGAACAAAGTGACCATCCGGAATAAGTATCCCCTCCCACGGATTGATGACTTGTTTGACCAGCTTCAAGGAGCGGTGGTCTTCTCGAAGATAGACCTTCAATCTAGTTACCACCAATTGAGGGTGAAGGCCGAGGACGTATGCAAGACAGTTTTCAGAACGCGGTATGGTCATTACGAGTTAACGGTGATGCCATTTGGACTGACTAATGCACCTGCCGCCTTTATGGATTTGATGAACGGAGTATTTCAGCCGTACTTGGACCGATTCATAGTAGTATTCATCGATGACATCTTGGTTTACTCCCGAAGTGACACCGAGCATGAGCAGTTGAGGGTAGTGCTGCAACTTCTGAGAGAGAAGAAGTTGTATGCCAAGTTGAAAAAGTGCGCATTTTGGCTTCGGGAGGTTTCATTTTTAGGCCATGTGGTTTCAGCCGTGTGGGTTATAGTAATATGGATCTGAATTGGAGAAAAACCACCTAGATGGGGGGTGAATAGGTGTAAACAATAAACATACCAAATCGTTGCGTAAAAAATAACCCAATGCGGAAAATAAATAAAGTACGTAAGATTTACGTGGAATACTCTGTCACAGGAGTAAAAAACCACGAGACCGATAACACGGCGAAATTCACTAAGATTAAACACGTACAAGGTGATTTACCGTAACCCTACGACTAAACCTTTTCCATACGCTCCTAGTTGATCTTCTCCGCTCGCTCCACAACGCGCCTCGAATCCACGATTTGCGTCCAACTTCGAATCTACGATGTCCAACGTCGAATCCACGACGTCCAACCGAATCCATGGTCTTCACCAATGTAGTACGTATCGATCACACGAACGTACCTCGCTTCGAATCCACGAGAGCGGTAGCACCTTGAATCAACAAGGCCACGCGAATCCACGCGCCGATTTTTGGAAAAATCGTTGTTTTGTTGGTAATGATAATCCGTCGAATACTTAGATCAAAGATAGATCAGAAAACACCATCTAAATATTCTTCAATTTGATTCTACAAGAAATAGGAGTTTGGAAACCCTAGAATCAAATTGATCAATATAGACGAAGAAACATAGATTAGATCATGTTTTTCTTTCTTCTCTATATATGTGGATTTTTCCTTTTTTTTTTTTTTTTTGGATTTTTTCTCGGTTACCATAGATGTGAAATTAGAGTTTATTTGTAGGCTAGAAACCTTTGGAAAGAGATAAGAATCAAAAACTACCTTATCTGGAATTTTCTCGCTCGGCGGTCCGGACTGGATTCAATTTGATCCGGACTGTCATCTTTAGACAGAACTTTTCCAGAAAAACAAGTTCGGGGTCCGGACTGGAATTCTTTGATCCGGACTGTTCTTGCGATTTCAACAAACACATAGTTCGGGGTCCGGACTGAGCAAAGGTTGTTCCGGACTAGAATTCCGCATGAACTAAACTATGTTCGGGGTCCAGACTGAAATGGTCTGATCCGGATCCTGAACATCCAACTTGTTCAGTTTTTTATTTTTATGCAATGAAAAATCTTCCAAGTGTTTCTAAACTACAAGAATGTATTCGGATCACCAAAATTATTTAGTTAAATGTACCTGATCCTTTTGAATTCATTTTTCTTGAGATTGATGTATATGATCCATAATTCTTTATCTTCAATCTTCAATCTTCAAGACTCAAAACATTTCACGAAATACGCCAATACAAATTCCTTAATAAGCCGCTGGAGTGACAGTAGACCCGACAAAGATTGAGGCCGTTCGGGATTGGCCTAGACCTACGACGGTGACAGAGGTCCGTAGCTTTTTGGGCCTAACGGGTTATTACCGACGGTTCGTAGAGGGCTTTGCAAAACTCTCTACTCCCCTCACCCGTTTGACCAGGAAGGGGACCAGATTTGTTTGGACTGAGCAGTGCCAGCAGAGCTTTGAGGAGTTGAAGCTGAGGTTGATATCAGCGCTGGTTCTTGCATTGCTAGTGATGGGAGAGGGATTTGTAGTTTACAGTGATGCCTCCCATAGCGGCCTAGGCTGTGTGTTGATGCAGCATGGTAGGATAATTGCTTATGCCTCGCGTCAGTTAAAGGATTATGAGAAGAACTATCCTACGCATGATTTGGAACTAGCCGCTGTAGTATTCACTTTGAAGTTGTGGCGATATTACCTATATGGTGAGCACTGTGAGATATTTACTGACCACAAAAGTCTGAAGTATTTGTTTACTCAGAAGAAGCTCAACTTGAGGCAACGCCGGTGGTTAGAACTATTGAAAGATTATGATTTGAGCATCCAGTATCATCTCCGCAAAGCCAATATAGTCGCGGATGCCTTGAGCAGGCAAGCAGTGCAGTCATTGAGTATGTTGATCACTCAGCAGATACCACTGAGAGAGCAGTTGAGACGACTGGAGGTTGAGGTCATGTCCCCGGGGGACTCTGCAAGACTTATGTCTTTGGTCTTGAAACCCACTCTGTTAGACAGGATCAGAGAGAAGCAGGGTGTGGACCCCTATCTTAAGAAGATTAGAGACCAGTTTCAGCATGGTCAGAGTGGGACTTTCTGTGGATACAACGGGAGTACTGAGGTACAGGGACCGCATTTGTGTGCCCGTGGATTCGAAGATTCGAGAGCTGATTTTGAGAGAGGCTCACTACTCACCTTACACTCTTCACCTCGGAGGAACTAAGATGTATAGAGATTTGAGGGCCCAGTTTTGGTGGCATGGCATGAAAAGAGATATTGGAAGGTTTGTTGCCCATTGTCTAACTTGTCAGTAAATTAAATCTGAGCATCAGGTTCCAGCTGGCAAGTTATAAAGCCTTCCAATACCTGAATGGAAATGGGACCATGTGACCATGGATTTTATTGTTGGATTACCGAGGTCACGTAGTGGAGCTGATGCTATCTGGGTGATTGTGGATCGATTGACCAAATCAGCCCATTTTCTACCTATACAATCGAGTCAGACTCTGGAAAGGCTAGCACAGCTATATTTTGATGAGATCATGAGGCTGCACGGTGTACCAGCCTCGATTGTATCTGATAGGGACTCGAAGTTTACTTCGCATTTCTGGAAGAGCCTGTAGACAGCCTTGGGGACCCAGCTTTATTTTAGCACCGCCTTTCACCCACAGACTTATGGACAGTCTGAGCGGACCTTTCAGACTCTGGAGGATATGTTGAGAGCATGTGTCCTGAACTTTAGCGGCAGTTGGGATCGACATTTAAGATTGGCCGAGTTCGCCTACAACAATAGCTTCCAGGCGAGCATTCAGATGGCACCCTACGAAGCTTTGTATGGACGAAAATGTCGATCACCATTATTTAGAGTGACATGGGAGAAAGGAAGACCTTAGGACCTGACTTCTAGTGGAGGCTGAAGAAAAGGTCAAGGTCGTTTGGCAACATTTGGTGACCGCCCAGAGCCGGCAGAGGAGTTATGCCGATAGAAGGCGGCGAGACTTAGAGTTCCAGGTTGGGGATCATGTTTTTCTGAAAGTCTCGCCATCTCAAGGGATACGCCGATTTAGAGTGCGTGGGAAGTTGAGTCCGCGGTTCATTGGCCCGTTTGAGGTGTCAGAGCGCATTGGAGCAGTGGCTTATCGGGTTGCGCTACCGCCATGTTTGTGTCACGCCCCGGGGTCAGAACTGTACCCCGGGCTCGCCAACAGATCCGCCGCCCCTACAGGAAGCCCTGTAGAGACGTAGCGTCTAACCTGCAAAAATAGAGATCAACTATGCTAACAGATATCAGAGCGATAAGGAAAGCTAGCTAACTATAAGAAATAAAACAATCTCTCCCATAAAATATACATAAAGTCCTCACCTGAATACAGGAGTCTCTCAAAAGAAAGATAAAAGAGTACAACTCGATCCCTCACTACAAGATCTCTCAAACTAACAGACACAACCAAAAAGTACATCGGGTACCTCTACCTCTCGCTGCTGCTAAAAAGGGAAAAAGGATCTACCTCGCGATTCCCTTACCTCGGTCTAAAGGAGCTGGATCAGCGACGGGCACCGCAGGAACTGGAGCTGAAGTCCCTGGGGAAAAGACACCACAACGGGTGTGAGAACTACCTCCCACAGTAGTTCTCAGTGGGTGCCGCCAACAAGCCCGACGGCCTGCCCACTAAGTCTACAAGAGGCATAAAGTAACAAAAAGGGAAATGCAGTATAGAAAAGCTGGAAAGTAAAACATCTACTGCTACTATGCCTCTAACCAAATGCTCAAAGAAAAAGGACCGAAGATCAATATGTCTCTACTGCTACTCAACTCAAAATACCCAATCCAGACTGACTGCCTCAACGGTCCAGGCAAACCTGCGCCTACCTACTGCTGTAGGTATGTCCGTAGCTGCCAAAACTGGCTCAGCCAGAGGGACGATGTCCATGACTGCCAAAACTGGCTCAGCCAGAGGGACACCAACATCGACAAGCCGCGATAGAAGTAGCAAGCCCAACTCCGGAGTGGCACTCGTGGGTAGCGACCCCACCGAGCAAAGTATCTGCGCATCTCTGTCGATCTCAAGTAAGGCTCCTGCAGGCTATGATCCAATCACTGTCTCACTCGCTAACTAAGAATCCACACTGTCCCAATGATCATCTCCTAAAGATCCCAGTCCCACATGTCACTATCTCAATGATGAACAATCTACAGACTGCTACCAACTCTACTCGGTCCCCAGACACGAGTACAATGCATCCAAAGCTACTAAACCTCCCAACCCACAACTCAGGGGAAGACCACTATGTCCAGAATGACAAAAGTAATAAATGACGTGGGAGAACTAAAGCAGATGCATAATTCTAACAGTAGTCATCTGAGTAAGATATACAATGCATAATAGATGTGCTAAGTCAAGTTTTCCAATTAAAATGGTTCATGTGTGGCAAGAGTTCCAATAAGATCATCAAATTTAGCAATTACTAACTGTGGGTACTATCATACAGTTTGCACAGATTATTTTGCTCAAATACTAACATGCATGCATTTACAATTGCAGAATTAGAGTGCAGTCCATAGATATTGAAAGCAGGATCACCCACCTGAACACGCTAACTGTCCGGGACGGTACAGATAAACAGTCCAGCAATCGACAACTGCCCAGATCCACAGTGCAAAGAGCACAGAAAAAGTGCTCTTACAGTCCTGGGTACAATAACACATCTCAATTATACACAATTCACACACACAATTACTATTCCAAAATCTGCAAACAAGGTTACTGTTCACACGCGAATTTCACCTGAAAATAATTTTCTAGAAATTCCAATAAAAATATCACGACGATCCTCGCGAAGTGTAGATGTCGATAGGCTCTTGAATCGTCGAAATCCGATATCCAAATGCGAAGATAAAATTCTGCGAAGATATTGCTGTCAGGAATCCAGACTGTAGCAAAGAGGCATAAAAATGTACCCCAAACCCTTATAAAAGCTCATTTCTGGGAAAAGTAATCAATACGGAAAACGTAGATATACCTCTCGTGCAACCGCTGTCGAAGAAATCGTCCAAAAATGAGGTCGGGGTAGCTCTGAAGGTCTCCCAGACTAAACTGCGACGGAAATGGGCCTCCAATAGTAAACTGTCGCTCCGCACTACGAGGCAGAAAAAGCAGTCGTCGCGGCTTCCAGAAAATCTGAAACTTCACCAGAAGATTGGCAAGAGGGAGAGGAAGAAGTTTTGTATAAGGTACAAGAGCTAAATCCCACGAGAAAGGGTGGAAAAATCCACCCCAAGCCGGCCTTTATATAGGCCTCAAAGGAAAAAGCCCAAAAAAAACAAGTCAATTGGGCTCGGGCCCGAGTTTTCGGGCGCCCGAAAACTTTCGGGCGCGCACAGTGCGGCCCGGCCCAAGGTTTTTGGGCGCGCACAGTGCGGCCCGGCCCAATACACGCCGTCGGACGGGATCCACGATCCGTCCGACCCGCCTTTGGGCCTGCCACGTGTCGCCCGAACAGCGAACACCGAAGCGGACCACTCACCGCCCGCCACGTGTCCGCCCTCCCGCACAGTAAGGCGGTGGCGCCCGCCAATGAGCGGGCGCCACGTGTCCACCCCGTTGACCCCGACCGCGCGACGTGCGCGCCTGTCGCGCGACGTGGGTCGCACGTGCGCACGCATCCCGAGGTACCAGCCCCGCGCTCCGTGCACCCCGCGTGCTGCACCCGCCAATGAGGGAGTGACACGTGTCCCCTGCACCTGGTCCACGCCTTCGACAGGCCTTCCGTGGACCGCGCCGCGTGCACCAACCAACCGGATGCTGCCACGTGTTCCCCCGCCTGGTCCATGCACCGCCGCGCTCACCCGGTAGACCGCGCGCCCTGGGCCCGCCAATCAGGCGGTGCCACGTGTCCATGCGCCGGGTCTGTGCACCCCGCCGCGCAGCTCTGTGGACCGCGCATCCTGAACCGGCCAATGACAGGCCGCCACGTGGCATTCCGGCGGTCTACGGCCCCTCCCATGCACCATTTTCCACTAAAAACTTCCGGGTGTCCGTTTTTGGGCATCCGGACTCCAAATTAAGCAAATAAATAGTCGTTTTCAAGCGTTTTTCCGTGCTGAATCCATCTACGACCTCTGTTTGGCCTAAATCTTTCCAGAAATTCGGCAAACTCATCCGAAGGCCAATACAGCAAATAAAATCACACAGGGTCCCTCAATAGCATCCTATTGATGCACTGTGGGCCAGATACACCAATACTAGGTGTTCCAACAGTGGATTCATCGAAAAAACGCTGCATGGGAACTAAGGCCACTACAGTTTGGGAGGCACCCATGATGTCTTTCATGTATCCGTCCTGAGAAAGTATTTATTTGATCCCTCGCATGTTTTGGACTTCACTTCCTTGGAGTTGGACGAGGATTTGAGCTACCAGGAGCGACCGATGCGGATTCTTACCCGGGAGGCTAAAGAATTGCGAAATCGAGTCCTACCTTTTGTGAAGATCCAATGGAGCCACCATGACGAGAGAGAGGCCACTTGGGAGTCTGAGGATGAGTTGAGGATCTCCTATCCCCATTTGTTTAAATCACCCTCCTAAGGTTTGGATTTCTTTTAGTTTCGAGGACGAAACTCTTTTAAGGAGGGGAGGATGTAGAGTACTGGGGCTTTGTGTGTTGCACCGACTCCACAGTTTGACATGGTGCTGTGGGACCGCCCGTAGCATGTTCAAAATCTGATTTCGCTTGAGTTTGGGTCGTTTCGGATCGACGCGGGAGTCTCCGGATCAAAACGTGAGTTGGCGGCGTCGAGATTGGGAGCCCCAGCTGATTACAACATTTTGGGACATTGCGTACAGGTACCCGAGGTTAGGTACAGGAACGAATTAAAAAGGAAACCGACAGAGAGTTTCGGTTGGGGAAAACTGTGGAAATTTTCTAAGTCCTTGGGTACCGATACTGGATCATCCGTACCGGTATCCCATATCGCATTTGGCTTGAGTACCGGAACGCGGGGGCGGGTACCGGAACACTGGGTTGGACTGGGTGGATTTGGCCCTCGGTTTGGGAATTTTGAGCTTGGGTACCGGTACTGGGACGCCGAGTATCGATACTCAGCCTCCAGAACTTGGGGGTAGTGAGGTAATTTCTAGTTTTTAGTAAGGGCAAAAGGATAACTTCACAATCCCAACCACCCACTACTGTAGCATAACTCCTCTCTACTCCCCATTAATTGGACTACCCACCTCTCATCTTCTCAGATAGGAACCCAAGAGAAAGAAGGAGAGATAGGGAGTGAGCAGAGTGAGAGTGTGAAAGAGAGGGAGTTGGCTGTGAGTGTGGGATTCCTCTTCGTGCCGGAGCTTCGGATATTGATCGTGAGCACAGGGGAAAGCTTGTCCTGTTGAGGAAAGCTTGGGTGGAGCTCGCGCGTGCGAGGACACAGCCGTAGAGGTGAGCACTTTGCCTTTCCGAGTTTTCAGATTTTTTTTTCTCGAATTTTCATGGATTGAGTTTTGAGCTGGGATTGGGTTTTTTTTTTCCCTCTTTTTGCTTCTTCCCTGTGTTAAGCAGAGCTGTAGGGAGAGGGCTGCGGGAGCCGCGGAGCTCGTTGTAGCCGGGGTACTGCGCGGAGCCGACGTGGTGCGCGCGTGCTGTGGACCGGGAGGAGTTGACTGCGGTGTTGACCGGAGTGCAGCGGAGGCTTTGCTTGAGGCTGTGGAGCGTGGTTGTGTACGCCAGGAGGTTTCCTTGGGCTGCGACTGAAGCGCGCGTGATCGTGAGCCGAGGGTGCTATTTCGGCGGGTTTTTCGTCTGAGAGCGAGTCTGCGCTTCGTCGATTTTGGCTTGGCCTGTGGAAAGCAATCTAGGTGGGTTGGAAATTCTTTCAAGCTTTGTGGAATGCCTTTTAATGCTATTGTATGCATGTTTAGCATGTCTAGATCATCTGTTTTTATAGCTGGTAAATCTGATAGTTGCCTAGAAAATTACAGAAGGATAACGAGAACCCCAGATTATTTTTAGTAGACTTCTGATATCATATGACACTAGACTGCATGGTTAGTTGGCACCAGAGTTGCATCTGAACCGTTTTGAAAATTATGGAACCGTTTTAATGAAAAATGGGATTTAAAAATAGCTTTTAAATTTTTGTGATCGCCCAGAGGGGTTGGATAGATTCAGGATGCATATATCCTCGTGCCTGGGGGCCAAGTGGATTTTTCTTGACTCAGTGGATGGGTTTTCTAGTGTCTTGGGAGTTTTATGGGCTTTATCAGATTGAGTCGTGGAGGATTCTCCGACCTAGACATGATAGAGAGATTGTTGGCATTCGAGTTTTCGATCTGTTTGATCGTGGATTATAGCCTGCAGATGCCGCTTATTGAGACAGATGAGACACACTTTTCCTCGGTGGGGTCGCTCCCCTCTAGAGCCGCTCCGGATGCGATGATGATTATGCGCCTAATGAGGCTGCTTTGCGTGACATTGTGATTTTCCGATTGGACCGAGTTGGTATACCGGGCGATCAGATTGAGTTTTGGACCGGGTTGGAGTACCGGTAGGGCCCTAGTTGATGCACTAGGGGGCGCAGGCTTGACTGGACCAGTTTTGGCAGTTAGTGAGATTTGTGGTTGATGTGAGCACCTCGTGAGCGAGTGGATGCATAGCATGTTCTTAATTGAGTTTTTCCTTTGAGCATGATACATGAGGCATATTAACTGTAGTTTCATTTCAGCTTTACTATTACCTGCATGCCTATTGTTTTGCCTCCAGTAGACTTAGTGGGCATATCGTGGATATTGGTGGCGGTACCCACTAGGAACTACCTGTTGCAGTAGTTCTCACACCCGCTGCGGTGACAGGTTTTCCAGACGTTGCTGTGTCGGCTTCAGCTCGAGCGGTAGCAGCGGATCGAGGTAAGGGCGTGGCCGATTAGCTCCTTACCCCTTTATTTTGAGAGTCAGAGGTAGAGGTACCCCGTATTTTGAGATTCCACTTTTGTACTGGACAGTCTGGGATTGTATATTTTGTTACATAGCGGAAGAGACTATGTATTGTGGATTTTGTATATTCAGATGTTCAATTTATGTTTACTATAGCTACTGGTTTTATTGCAGCTCTGATACATGTTTAGCTATAGATCTGACTTGCAGGGTAGACGCTTCGTCTGTGCGGGAGTTTCCGTACAACTGGCGGATCTGTTGACGAGCCCGAGTTGCAGTTACGACCGCGGGGCGTGACACAAAAGCGTCAGCAGCAACGAGCCCACACCGACACAAAGAAAGAAATAGGGGCCCAAAGACCGTAGTTGGGCCCAGGCGAGGCACGACCTATGCAGAGAACGTTGTTTCGCCCTAGACGAAATGAGTCTAAAGCCGAAATAACCACGCTACGATTGGTGATGGAAGAGCAAGCGAGCGTCCGACAGGAGCTGAACGCGAGACATAGAGCTCTCGAAGCCATGACTCGGCGCGGCAACGGCCCCTCGGGTGGCCGCAATAGACGACCTCCAAAGGAACGAGATGTTGAGGCCTCGTTTGAAGAAACCGAAGGAACGAGTGAAGAGAGACCCCGCACCGTCATCGGTTCGGGCGAGATAGACGTAATAAGGCCTTATTAAGAGGAGTACTGAAATGGGCTCCACCTGAGCCCGAATGATGTAGGCCGGCCAGAAAGGGTCGGCCGGGATAGAGTTGTCAGCCATCCCGAGTTCAAAATCAAAAATCGATGAAAGCCATGATCGGCCAAAAGGGCCGAAGAGGGGTCGTGCAGCCGAAGCTGTTCAGCTGGAATGGTTTGAGTTAGAAAGTTCTAGGGCAAGGGACAGTTGAACCCCGGAAGATGACGTACGGGCCATCCCGAGCATTCTCAAAATTCCTCGGGGAGTGAGCAGAGACCCTACCAAGGTATGGGAAAATTACTGGACATATATATCAGTGGCAAGAGGCAAATCATTTTCAATAATCACCCGAACGGCGCGTTGGTCGATTACCGAGTGGGTATTATTTAGACCAGATTTTTCGCCACACAAGAAAGTAACACGTGGCATATATCATCGGTTGAGGGTGCCAGCCGACAGGGGTTTGAGTCAACAAAAGGGGACTCGCGTTTCAATTAAGAACGATCCCAGCCGCGCAAGAATGCGGCACGTGATATCTGTTATGGGCTAAGAACATTGGCTGATAGGAGGAACAGCTGACACAAGGACTATCACATCGGCTAGGGTCAATTGCGGTTGAATGAAGGCAGTCGACCGCCCCGAGCAGTCGACGAAAGATGGGTTAATCGAAGAGAAGTCTCCATCCCGATCCTGACCGAATTTGGTCAAATAAAGGCACAAGGCACAATATAGTTTATGGGCCGAAGGCACCAGCCGATAGGAGAATCGGCCGACAAGAGAAGCAAACAAAGAAAGATACCAGACCGCCTCAATCAAGCGACGGGAAAGGAGGAGTCAAGGCCAATCCTCAGTTGCTCTAGACTGCAGATCTTGGAAAGAATGAAGGTCAGATTCAGGTGCGAATCTCGTAACAGACCCCGAAGCGGCAAGTGGTGCCCAACAAATAGAAGCGCCGAAAATCACGCTTTGATACAACAATTAAGGGGTTAACCCAGAACGGCGTCCAGCATTAGAAAAGGCAGAGAATTACACCCCGGCGCAACAATCAGGGGATGAACCTAGACGGGAAGTTGCAACCATCCTATTGTGGCTAATCGACTCAAACAGGGAAGCGCCGAAAATCACACTTCGATACAACAATTAAAGGGTTAACCCAGAATGGCGTCCAGCATTGGAAAGCGCCAAGAATTACGCCCCGGCGCAACAATCAGGGGATAAACCTACACGGGAAGCTGCAACCATCCCATTGAGACTAATCGACTTAAAAGGAAGTGGTTGAGAATTTCTCGATAACTTCTCCCAAATTATGTCGATCATTCGAAATTCAAAATCGGCGCCTTATAACATGGTTCGGGATGTGTATAAATACCCAAACCATCGAAGAGATCAGGATCCGACAAGCTCGTAAGCCCGGTACCACCCCAACTTCTTCATTTATCTAGGAGTATGTTAACTTAACTTTTTTTTTTCTTCTTTTTTACTGCTTTTCTAGGAGTAGGCTTAATTGTAATCCTTCTATCCCTTTTTCTCCCACTTGTATCCCCTTCTTCTTTATCAATATAATGTGTAAACCGGCCTTTCGATCGTGTCTTTATTTATCCTTGCATTTAGAGTGTAAAGCGGCTCAGCCGTGTCTTTATTTGCTTTTTTTTTTCCTTTAGAGTATAAACTAGCCAATCAGCCGTGTCTCTATTGGTGATTTTTGTGCTTTCAATGTTGCAATCGGCTTATCAGCCGTACATTTAACCCAACCCGGTCCGACTTATTTAAGTCGAGACCAGCGATCCCTCTATACCTTCGCGAACTTGCTTCGACAGTCACCGATCGTTGTGGTTGCGAGGAGTTACCGGAGGAGAACCCATTGTTTGATTGTTGGCATGTGGCGCACTTCGACACCTCTGAAGGGTCACCCAAAAGGGCCGATCACGCGCAAGCCACATTTTGGCCCCAACACCCCGAATAGCCAGTTTCGGCCGAATCTTTATTGGCCTAATTGGCCCAGCGTTTCTTTCTCTTCACTTCGTTAGCTATTTTAGCTGGCGAAAAATGCTCGACCTCCGCCCTTTTTTCTTCCGAGGGTCGCTCCTCGTGATCTTCCTGAACATTGGTGCCGCGCTGGGCCCTTGTTTCGAGAGCTCTCAGCCAGGCGTTAAGCTCCTGGCCAACGCTCGTCGGTCCATCCTTCGTTACCCGAGGCGCGGTGGGCCTGCCATGGGGTAGTTTTTACGACCCTCCGACTTCGCGCTCGTTTCGTGTTGATTGGATCGTCTTTCGAAGCGTGGTTCGCGCCCTATTTGGGCTTAGCCGCGATCCTCGAGCCGTCGTAGTCTCCTTCATTGCCTTGGCTCAAACCCGTTGATGTTGACGCTTTTGCATTTTCGTCATGGCCGACCCGTACCATCTTTTCGCCATGGCTGACTCGCACCACCAGTGCACTTTACGTGTGACAGGCTGCGGCTCGACCGTGCTATCGGCCAACGTGCCTACTTTCCTCAAGTGTTCTCTGAGGATGTACCGCCTCTGCTCTGGCTCTGGGCAAGGCTGGATCTGGCGTTGCTCTATTAAGCGTTTTGTCAGAGTATTCACCTCTCGAGTCGAGAGCCAAGGGAATTCGACGTCTGGCGCAAATGGGGTGGTTCTTGCCCCAACTCGATTGTCTTCACGAAACAAGGCCCGGGATTTCGGCCTCATCTGCGAGTGTCCTACCACCGAGCTAGATTCCTCGCGGGTCCCCACCTTCCTGGCTGTGAGCCAAGGAAACTCGAAATCGGACGCAAGGTGAGGGGCCCATGCCCCCAGTCTGTTGACTCTACGGTGAGAGATTTAGGGGATCATCCCCAAGCTATCTTGTCGTGGGCACAATAGTAGCCCATGCCTTTGCTCATCCCCAGCCTCTCGGTTGAAGGCCTCTCTGGATGCCCCTTGGCTTCGGCCCCCCTGACAGCCAAAGTAGGATCTTGGTAGTAAAGGTGGGGCTCCTAATCCCCTATGACTGCCTGCTTGCGGCCTCGGCCTCCCTAGACCTTAAAGACCACCTAGAACCCGCTGGATCGTGCGGTCCTGTGCCTCTTTCTTAGGGGGTTGCTTGTTGAACCTTTCGATCGAAAGTTGCTCTGGTGTCGGGTCGCAGCCAACCTTGTCTTTGACCGAATTGGGGAAGACTAATCGTCTCTTGAATTCCTCGGGCATGCCGAGGAGGAATTCGCTCCACTCTTCGACTGACATCTCGATCTTGCATCGGGTGCAGAACCGAGGACTGTTACCCGCTAGTGCCTTTTTCTCAAGGCATTCAGATTTCAACGCCGGCTCATCTTCCTTCATCTCCAATATGTTTGCCTGCGTGAGGAAGGAATTAGTTTTAGTTTATTCTCGTGGTCGACAAACATAGGCCGACCTTCATCACTCCGCTGGCTTTAGTTTTCAGCCAGTGTTTTTTTTTGCCGTTTCTCGACGCTTTTTCTCCAAAGCGTTCTATCAGAACAACTCCGGCTAACCTACCCACTTTCGGCCTTTCTGGCCGATCGTGGCCTTCTACACAAGGACCGATTTATCCTCGGTCAGTATGTCCGACTGCATCCTCAGTTACTTCTCCTGAGAACTTGTCGAATATTGGTGTTTTCCCGTCGGCAAAGTACGAGCACATTATATTCGTACCTGCGAAACACGGGGATCCGTGGGCCGACCGCACATCCGGCCTGGCCTATTCGCCGAAAGTATATTTTATTTTTTTCTTCTAAGCACTTGGCTCAGCATTTCTTGCCGGGTGAGTCATTGTCACCGGCTGCTTTTTCCTAGCGTCTATAGGCAATATGCCGGAGCCTGCCTATTTTCGGGGAGATCCCGCCTCCGGGTCCTGCCTCCTGGTTTTCTCACCCCCACCATGGGGCTGCTGAACTAACGGAAGGGGTGACCCAAGCACCCTCTGGCCGGTTTCCCACTGGTGGCCGACGCTCAAACTCGTCGGCATATCCTGAGCTGGGATGGGAGCCATTTGTAACTACCCTGCCCCTGGCATAAGTGTCGTTGTGGGGGGGTGCAATCTGCAGTGCCTCCGGTGCCGACACAACCGACTGTGTCGATAGGAGCGGTGGTGGGGCTGCTGGATCTCCCTGTAGCTCCTCTCAAGCTAAAAACTGTCCGAATCGAACGAGACTTTCATCCGTAGCTGTGGTGTTGGCGTCCCAGGCTCGGATTTGTCTCTCCAGAGATCTCATCATCTGCGCTAATTGCCCATATATCTCTGACAAGGGAGGCTCTCGAAGTGCCGATTCCCGATACAGCTCTGGGAGTTGTGACATGCTGACGGTAGAACTAGGTAAAAGAAAATATCTGGGGGTCCCACCAGGCGTGCCAAGAAAGTTGTTGGGCCCAAAATGTGGCTTGCGCGTAATCGGTCCCTTTGGGTGACCCTCTAGAGGTGTCGAAGTGCGCCGCGTGCCAACAATCAAGCGATCGGGCCGAGAAGGGATTCGTTCGGCTGGGTTCTCCTTTGGTAACTTCTCACGACCGCTCGACTGAGGACAGCCGAAGCGGGTTTACGGAGGTACAGAGGGATCGTCGATTTTGACTTAGGATAGCCGAACCGGGTGTAGCAGTCCTTTATCCGTCTAGATTCATCCCATAATTATTGCACCAGAGCATGATCCTTGTCGCTTTCCAGCACTGGGCGTGGCCTGCCGTTTCAGGTTAGTTGCGAGATTCACGCCCGAATCTCGCACTCCTTCCTTCCAATATCTTTCCCTTCTCAGTTCTAGTAGCCGAAAAGCCATCTTGTACTCCTGCTTTTCTCGTCGCTTGACTGGGGCGGTCTGGTAACGGCTGAAGCCGACCTTGGATGAGACGTTACTCCATTTGTCAGTTGCTTCTCCTATTGGCTGATTCTTTCAGCCGGTAACACACGTCGCGTGCTGTATTCTTACGCGACTGGGATCAGTCTCGATGGAGACGCGGATCTTCCTCTTCTGACTAATTCTCCTGTCAGCCGATGTCCGTCGGCCGACGATACCCACCACGTGTTGCCTTCCTAAGTGGCAAAAAATTCTGGTCTCAACACTATTCATATATTTATAACAGTTGGTATTATTGAACTTTTGTGATGTTGATCTTTCTTTGTTGCTCATCGGTAATTTCTTATTGTGGATAATTTTTATATTTAAATTTTGATTGTTGTAGTTAAGTTTTATTGTGGCTAAGGTTTTGGTTTAAATTTTGAATGTTGTGAACCTTTTTGTACAAATTCTGATTTTTTTTACTTAGAAAAAGTTTCTGGGTGGGTAAACAGGTTAAAGGCGGTGAATGATTCACCACGTCCTTCATTGTATTGGAGGCGGTGAATCAACCGCCTTTAGTGTTTCATGCTGAAAGCGGTGAATGGTTCATCGCGTTCTTCATTATATTCAAGGCGGTGAATCATTCACCGCCTTTAGTATTTCATGCTGAAGGCGGTGAATGGTTCACCGCCTTTAAAATATTTAGTCAATTTTTAAAAAAAATTAGCTAAGTCCCACGGAAGGCCTTGAAGACAGTGAATCATTCACACCGCCTTCTACATTGGCTTTAAGAGGTTATAGGTTGTGTTGAAGACGATGAATCATTCATCGTCTTCTTCATAAACTTGAAGGCGGTGAACGATTCACCGACTTCACAGGATTATTGTGAAGGCGGTGAACTTCTAAAACCGCCTTCTATTCGTCAACCCCTCGTGGCGCCAATGTGGTAATAAGAGAGTTAATTTTATAAATAAAAATTTTGTAAAATTATTTTGTAAATTATAAATTTGTTTAGGATCATTTTATAAAAAAAACCTAAAAATATCGCTACGATGATGGCCGGTTGAGATCGGACGCGTCCGCATGCGACCCTTGAAGAGTTCGGGTCAAATCGGCATGTACTTTTTTAATTTATTTAAAAGCAATATTTTCTTATTATATATTCGCAGACGCTGCCCAACAACCAATGGGGCCAAGACACGTTGGACGTCTAAGGCACGCGGTCTAAGGCGGGCGCGACGAGCGGAGTAAAGAAAATAAAAATAAAATTTGCCTGCACCACGTGTACGAGCACATATCATAATCCACGTCAAAATTACGAATTTTAACAACCAATTTGTTACAAAATCATATTTCAGGAAGTAAAATTATGCTCAAATTGTTCACGGCTCAAATTGTAGAGTAATAAGTTTAGTTACACATTAATTTTCAGGTATAAATTAAAACTATTTTTTTATTTTAAAAATATGTATAAGTTCAGTAACAAATAGAAATAATATTAATTTTATGTTTTGATAAAAATTAATTGTTACTGAAAATAAAAAAATAGTATTTGAATAATTATGTTGGAATAATTAAAATAATAATTATTATAATTTTAAAATAATAATATTTTATATAATTAATTAATATAAAAATATTAATTAAATAATAATTTAATTTATTTAATTAATTATTGCTAGATAACCTTAAATATTAATTGATAAAATAATTAACAATAATAAATATTGTTAATAAATAATTTAATAATTTAATTAATAAATTAATTAATAAATAAAATAATTAGATTAATCTAAATATTAAATTAATTAAAATTATATTTATATTAATTAAGTTTATTTTCAAGTGGAATAAGTTTGTTTTATAAAAAGGATTAGAACAGCAGTTCTAGTATTATACCAGGTTATTTAAAATCAAATGCGTTTGAAAAATAAGACTGAAATAAGATCTCATTGCATATCTTATTTTCGAATAAAACACGGACAAAATAATTAAATTTAAGAAAACAAATTCAAATCACATGCATACGACTAAATAAATTATTATTTAGACGCGCTTCTATATTATTATTAATAATTGCCCCGCATTGCTAATCACACACTGATGTAATTTTACACAAGGAAAATACTAGATGTACACCCCAAATGGGATGTACATCTTACACCCACCTCATTCTGGGATGGAATAAATTTCATTCGTCATATTGATATGGTGGATGTAGGATGTACACCCCATAATGGAATGGATATAGAATATACACCCTATTTGGGATGTAATCTAGCATTGCTCTTTACACGAGGCGCAGACGAAAACGTCTCTCGGAATTAATATTAAAGAAAAAAAAAAATGGCCCCCACCACGTTTGACCTCGCGGCTGCTGTTTGGCGCACTATAAAGCGCCCGCGTATGCCGAGGGGCCGGAAGTGCTTCGTGGAGCGCCATCAATCGCCTCCTCGTCTCCTTCTCGCTTTTCTTTTATTTTTTTTCCGTAGTTGTTTTAGTCTCTTCGTTCTCTTTCCTTCTCTTCGGAGATGGGGGGAGACAACGTTCTCAGCCTCGAGGAGATCAAGAATGAAAACGTCGATTTGGTATGATCGACTTCCTCTTTCTTAATTACTTGTCTAAATTTTTTTTTCTGTAATTTCTCAAAAAAAAAAAAAATTTCTCATGCTCCGTTTCTTGATGATTTCTAATTTAGAAGGAAATTTTGTTCCGTATCTAATTTTTTTTTTTTTTTTATATATATAGAGATAGAAGAGTACGTAGTGGTATGTACGAATAATAAAATGAATTTTAATTTTTGATACAAATAAAATAATAATGAACATTTAAAACTGAGATAATTTTTTTTTTTTTTTTTTTTTTTTGGAAGCACTTTTGTGTGTATATATATATATATATATAATTCAGGAATTTACAAGCAGGTAAAATCCAGTAGTCAAAGTATTGTAACTTGTGGTTACAAGTATAATTTTCTCCCTTACTTTTATAAGTATTTTTCTCAAGTTTTGGATGAGGCTTTTTGTCTAGTTATTTCAAACTATGTTTTTTTCACCCAAGTGTATGAATAATTCATATATTATTTTGATACTGCATGTTGATCCCGTACTTTTTTTATTTGCGCATTTTAGTTCGTAAATTTTCGAGTTTTGCCGTATAAAATATGTTAGATATTTTACAAAAGAATAAGGGAGCTAATTATTAGAAAAATAATTTTTTTTATGATTGTAAACTAATAAAAGTATAATATATGGAGTAATTTATGTTCGAATAAAGTCTTTAAATAGAGAGAAGTGATATATATATACATGTATAAACACCCCCTTCAACTTTAGTGATTTGACAATCAGGTCCTTAAATTTTTCATTTTTTTTTAAATTGTAACGCTTTATTTTTAATTATGAGAAAAAAAAAAAACTTTTTTTTTTGTATTTTAATATCTAACAAGATCATCCTAACATATGCTATAATTTTGCTAAAGAGAAAGGGCTCGTCAAACTCAAAAATGTCGAGGATTATTTTATAAAAAATATTAATATTTTGAGTAATACTATTTATAAAATGTACAATTTATTTAGAATATACAAAAAATAATTTTTTAATTCATTTAACTGGGTGGTGGGTTAATTTTTTTTTTTTTTTTTTTTTGAGTGGTTGTTTTTGTTTTTATTTTTGTTTTTGTTTTTGTTTTTGTTTTTGGGCCCCACATCAAGAATCTCACGGCTCGGTAGTGGATCAAAGAATCATCTTACATATTAATTAATAATTAATTAGTTCTAATAATAATAAGGGTAAATAAGGGTAAATATAATTAATTAGTTCTAATAATAATAAGGGTAAATATAAGTAACCCTTATTATTAGTTCTAATAATAATAAGGGTAAATATAAGGGTAAATAATAATTAATTAGTTCTAATAATAAACGGGACCACTACTTGTTAGGTCTCTTTTATTAGTTGAAATGTAACCGTTACACTCGAGAACAAGTATTGAACGCTACGTTCCTACCATTTCGTGGCGTAGATTTAAAACTAAGATATCCACGGTCCCAAAATTAATATCGGTTATGCTTTTGCACTAGTTAAAATATAATATATATTCAAAATTGAATATTATGTTCACTTTTCTAAATACATAAAAAATTTTGATTATATTCAAAAATCAGTTAAATTCATTCCACTCTCAAATCTAAAAAATTATAAAATCATTAATAGCTTTAATTTAGGAGTTGAATTTAGAGATCCCGTCTTTATCAAAATAAGTTCTATTAAATATTCACAAGATTAATATTTTTTTATAAATTATTGGATAATTAAAAGTTGAAAAAAGTTTTAGCCGGCGAATATTTTAAAAAATAAATTTTTAGCTGAAAAAATATATATTTTTTAAATTTTATAAGAAAATAGTGTTTCTGTTTTTAAATTTTTTTACTCAAAAAATAAAAGTTATAGGAAAAAAAAAAAAAAAATCCTACTTTTTTTTCATAAAATAAATTTTCACATTTTTCTGAAGAATCAAACACTCATAATTGAAATTTTTTTTAAGTTGAAACTAACCCATCTTTGTCTTTTTGTCCGGGATCAATAAATCCAACGCATAAATCTAAAAAAGAAAAAAGGAAAAAAAAAAGAAATAATAATAATATTAGCCCAACGCATACGCCACCACTTTCCAAGCAAGAACAATAAAATTATCACGACAAGTCAAAGACGTTTTTATAATTTATCACAAAATGACACTTCATGATTCGGTGTGCACCTTATATTTTTACTTATTCAAAAGCTCTTAGTTACTTTTTTTTTTTTTTAACAAAAATTTTAAGAGCTTTTGTAAATTTTAAAGATGTATACGTACAGTTTTACAAGTAATATCATCAATATTTTCAATTTTACGTTCATACTGATAGTGATATCACCTGGGAGTGGGGTTTCCTACAAGTTTGGTTGCGTAAAATTCCCACACCTACTTTTGAAGGGAAATTTTGAGAACATGTAGTAAGAATCAGATTCATTTCCAACGACCTTCCTCTGGAAAAACCTGTGTCAAGTTCTGCAATGCCTCATCATGAATTAAGATTCTCTCTATCTCTCTCATTCAGAATTTTAAGTTGGGCCCGGATGCAAGTAGTGAGACTTGTTACACTTACGGTGTGTTTGGATTGGGGTTAACTTGGAGGATAAGAGAATTTCTTTCAAATTAATCCAAACAATATTAAAATTGGGGGACTTATTATTTTCCCTCCGTACGGGTTAGGGGGAACAGCAAGTTTCCCCTATGGGGTGAAAAGGTTGGATACCCATCATGTTTTTTTTTTTTTTTTTTAAAAAAAAAAAAATTAAATTTTAAGATATTTAAATTTATAAAATTTAAAATTTTTTATTTTTAAAAATTTATAAAATTTCAAATTTTTTAAATTTTTAAATTTTTTTATATATAAGTAAAATATAAATTTAAATTTTTTTTTTAATAAATATTTTAAATTAAATATTTAAAATCATACAATTAAAATTTTTATTTATTTTAAAAAACTATTATGGTTGAGGGCAAAAACGTTATTTTAACCAACTAATACTCTATATTTCTCTTATTCCCTATCATCATACTAAATACAAGTTTTCTTATTCCTGAAATCATACCAAATATTTTTTTACACTAGTTTGGTACTTTATAATTATTCCTGGTATAACTAATTCTTTCTTATTTTATTACCAAATGCAGCCTTAATGATGACAATAAAGAAATTTTCTGGATAAATTTGTATTACTAGTCCTATGACTTCTAGTCAGACTTTTTATTTTTTACATTTGAGATCCCAATTTTTTAAAATGATCGTACTTAATTTTTTTTTTTTTTTTCTTCTGCTTTACAAAGTAAGGATTTAGGTAAGTATTCATCAAAATATATCTACAAGATATCTGTACGATACGATCTTCGTGACGATAATTATTAAATAATTTTATGACCGGCGCTCATCAGAACGCACCGTATCATATTGTGTCGGTAAGTTTTTCGATATGATTCTGTACCACGATATGTACACTTAGGGCCCGTTTGGTAACAGAATAAGACAGAATTAGTTATTTTTGGGATAAGTATAAAGTATAGAACTAGTATAAAAAAACGTTTGGAATGATTTCAGGGATAAGAAATTTTGTATTTGGTATGATAATGAGGAATAAGAAGAATAAAAAATATTATTTGTTTTAAATAAATTTTTTACCATCAAGCTTTATTATGTGTATTTGGTATGATAATGAGGAATAAGAAGAATAAAAAATATTAGTTGTTTTAAATAATTTTTTTACCATCAAACTTTATTATGTAATAATGGAATGATGCTTCGGAAGACGTGGAAGGGTATTTAAGAAAAAAGTAAGAATGGAAATAATAATTTTTACTTATTCTAGTTGTACTGGACAAAATATTTTCGTATTCCCAAAATAATTACAATACCAAATGGTCCTTAATTAAATCTTAGTTGTAAAAATGGCCCTTGGTTAAATCTTAGTTGTAAAATTTGTCAGTTTTATATATATCTATTCCCTATTTTTAACTTAACAATTAAGATTTCAAATAGAAAAAATAGATGGTAATTAACACCTGCCGGTGCTCTGTCTCACTTTACAGGAGCGGATTCCCGTAGAGGAAGTGTTCCAGCAGCTGAAATGCTCCGCGGAAGGTCTCTCCACGGAGCAGGGGAACCAACGCCTCCAAATCTTCGGGCCCAACAAGCTCGAGGAGAAGAAGGTCAGAAAAATTAAAATACCGATCAGCAATGTATCTAGTTAGAGTTTCGTTTTAGTGGTTTAGGGTTATTAAGACTGCTGCTTGCTTGGTTTCGTGGTTGGTTGGTTGGCTGGCTGGCATGCAAAAAACAGGAGAGCAAGTTCCTCAAGTTCTTGGGATTCATGTGGAACCCGCTGTCGTGGGTGATGGAGATGGCGGCGGTGATGGCGATCGCGCTGGCCAACGGCGACGGGAAGCCCCCCGACTGGCAGGACTTCGTCGGCATCATCGTCCTCCTCGTCATCAACTCCACCATCTCCTTCATCGAGGAGAACAACGCCGGCAACGCCGCCGCCGCCCTCATGGCCAACCTCGCCCCCAAGACCAAGGTCAGACTGCCTGCCGTACCAAATTCATACATTACTTTCGCTCAAACCAAAAACCACCCTAAATTCTTTCACAATTTGAATTTGAATTTGAATTTGAATTTGAATTGTACAATTCTGATGATTTGAAGTCTCATCTTGCTACGACTTGTTGAACTTTTCAAACATACGAAAATATTTCGCTATTTGGAAAACAACAATTTCTGGATAAAAGTAGGAAAATGGATAATTGAGTTTAGTCTGATGATTATATATTATCCCTTAAAATGCAATTTGCTTGAATTCGCCGATATAGGTGCTGAGAGATGGCCAGTGGAGTGAGCAGGAAGCTGCAATTTTAGTCCCCGGAGATATCATAAGCATCAAATTAGGTGACATTGTCCCTGCCGATGCCCGCCTTCTTGAAGGGGATCCGCTGAAGGTCGACCAATCTGCTCTCACCGGAGAGTCTCTCCCTGTGACCAAGAATCCAGGCGACGAAGTCTTTTCCGGCTCGACCTGCAAGCAGGGCGAGATTGAAGCCGTAGTTATTGCCACGGGCGTTCACACCTTCTTCGGCAAGGCGGCCCATCTAGTCGACAGCACCAACCAAGTCGGGCATTTCCAAAAGGTCTTGACTGCTATTGGGAACTTCTGTATTTGCTCGATTGCGATCGGCATTGTAGTCGAGATCATTGTCATGTTCCCGATTCAGCACCGGGCGTATAGGAGCGGAATCAATAACCTTTTGGTCCTTTTGATCGGAGGGATTCCGATCGCGATGCCTACTGTGTTGTCGGTCACTATGGCTATTGGATCCCACAAGCTCTCACAGCAAGGCGCTATCACGAAGAGAATGACAGCTATTGAGGAGTTGGCCGGAATGGATGTTTTATGTAGTGATAAGACCGGGACTTTAACTCTTAACAAGCTAAGTGTCGACAGGAACTTGGTTGAGGTGTTTGCGAAAGGAGTGGATAAGGATCACGTGCTCTTGTTGGCGGCGAGAGCATCGAGGGTAGAGAATCAGGATGCCATAGATGCTGCCATGGTCGGAATGCTTGCCGACCCAAAGGAGGTAAAAGAGCAATGCATTTCTGTTTCAATGATTATTTTCTTCTGCTAACAGAAGAAACAATTATAGTTACTAATTTTGTTGTTATAGAGGTTGTTTATGTTTAATTGGGCTGATCATCTGTTGTGCAGGCAAGAGCTGGAATTAAGGAAATACACTTCTTGCCCTTCAATCCAGTTGACAAGAGAACAGCTCTGACTTATATAGATGCTGATGGGAAATGGCATCGTGTGAGCAAAGGCGCTCCCGAACAGGTATGCTTTATACCCAAATTTTATGGAGGATGAGATATTAGTTCACTGCTGTCAGTGAGTTATTTATATATTGTTTTCTGTCATTAGATTATGGACCTCTGCAATTGCAAGGAGGATGTGAGGAGAAGGGCTCATAACGTGATTGACAAGTTTGCTGAACGTGGGCTTCGCTCGCTTGCTGTTGCAAGACAAGTAAATTCAAATATCAAATTCTTGTTTATTCGCTGGCTCTTGTGAAATATTCCTTCCTTCCTTATATAGCAGGGGATATCTAATTGCAGGAAGTCCCAGAAAAAACCAAGGAAAGTCTTGGGACACCATGGCAGTTTGTTGGCGTATTGCCACTCTTCGATCCCCCAAGGCACGACAGTGCTGAGACCATTCGCAGGGCGCTCAACCTTGGTGTCAATGTTAAGATGATCACTGGTAAGCTCAAAATTTTCGTGCTTATCTTTTCATTAACAACCACTATTTCTACCAATTGTTGTTAATGGGCTTGTTTTCTCTTCAGGGGACCAGCTTGCTATTGCTAAGGAGACAGGCCGAAGGCTTGGGATGGGAACAAACATGTATCCTTCCTCTTCATTGCTTGGTCAAGAAAAGGGATCTTCTCTTGAGGCACTTCCTGTAGACGAACTAATTGAAAAGGCTGATGGGTTTGCAGGAGTCTTTCCAGGTTGGTTTTTATTTGATTTTAGGTAAAGAGTATTAAAATACAGACACTAATGTGAATTATAGTGCAATTAGAAATGAGTTACTGAACGTAGCAGTTTAGTTTGTAGCACTCAAACCTTTTTAAAATTTTTGACTTCAGTACTTGCTAGGGCTTAAATGTTTCCAAGAAAAGTTATAGGATGTTTCGTTGAGTAGCAGAATGTATTGTTTTCATACCAAATATAAAGTTAAAGAAGGTCACAAATACGACATTAAGCTTTAATAGAGAGGCACTGAAATCCAAAAGAGTGGGAGGTGAGGTACTGAAATCAGAACTTTTAAAACGTAAGTAACCTTTTCGAAGTATGCTTTAGTCTTAGGTAGTGCCTGTACAATTGTGCAATCAGTAAATAGCGTAGATTTGTACCTGAAACTTCATAGTTTGTACTGAATGAGCTCTTCTGATGGAACAGAGCATAAGTATGAGATTGTGAAGAGACTGCAGGAGAAGAAGCACATCTGTGGAATGACAGGGGATGGTGTGAATGACGCCCCAGCTCTGAAGAAGGCTGACATAGGAATTGCTGTTGCCGATGCCACAGATGCAGCACGAGGTGCTTCTGATATTGTCCTCACTGAGCCTGGGCTTAGTGTTATCATTAGTGCTGTTCTTACCAGCAGATGCATCTTCCAAAGGATGAAGAACTACACTGTTAGTATTGCCTATGATTGCTTATTCTCCACAATTCGTTTTATCACACTTTTATTCATGTCTAACATCTTGTTTTGTGTGTTTTCCTTGACAGATCTATGCAGTTTCTATCACCATTCGTATTGTGGTATGTACCGAACAACAGTCGTCATAATTGATTTGCTTGTTAATCGCTTTGGTTCTCTAAGTTGATTGCAAATATTGATTTTTATAAATCATGTTATCTTATTTGATCCGTTGCCTTTTAATTCTTGTAGCTTGGATTTCTGCTTATTGCTTTGATATGGAAATTCGACTTCTCACCTTTCATGGTTCTCATCATCGCCATCCTTAATGATGGTAAGCCCCTGTCAGATATCCCAATAAATAGAATGATAAGTGAAAATATCTAGTATGCGTTATCTCATAATATTTATTGTATTTTTAGGTACCATCATGACAATCTCAAAGGATCGAGTGAAACCATCTCCACTACCTGATAGCTGGAAACTGAGAGAGATTTTTGCAACTGGTGTCGTCTTAGGTGGTTATCTGGCATTGATGACTGTGATCTTCTTCTGGGCTATGAAAGAAACCGACTTCTTTTCGGTAAGCTTTCTCCATCCTTTTTCTGAACCTAGATATTATCTCTCTGTAACTTTCATTCTTAGCCGCTAAGTTGTATCAATCTTATTGACTGAAAGACTAACATTAGTATTCTACCTCCAATTAGCTGGATGAATGAAAATAATTGTTCGTATATTTTTCTCATAATTGATTCTTTTCTTGCAGGATAAATTCAAAGTTAGATCATTGAGGAACAGCGATCATGAGATGACGGCTGCACTTTATCTGCAAGTGAGTATTGTGAGTCAGGCCCTAATCTTCGTTACTCGGTCTCGCAGCTGGTCATTCGTGGAACGCCCTGGGCTCCTCTTAGTCAGCGCTTTTATGGTTGCCCAACTCGTGAGTTATTCCTTCTTCACATTCTCCATCTTGGGATTCTTTTATATCTACAAATCAATCTGAATAAAACTTTTTAACATATTTCAGACGTGATTGAATGCATTAACTAGGTTTCTTAAATACTAGAAAAATGTAAAAAAGTTTGTTTGAATATTTGGTGGAAGAATCATATTTGTGAAGCATTGCATTCAAATAATTAATTAAAACTTCTTTGCATTTTCTTTTCCCTATGATCTAATTGTAGATGATTGGTGACTAAAGCTTCTGCTCACTTTTATCCAGGTTGCAACCCTCTTAGCAGTCTATGCAAACTGGGGCTTTGCGGATATCAAGGGCGTCGGTTGGGGATGGGCTGGAGTTATATGGCTCTACAGCATTGTATTCTACTTCCCACTAGACTGGCTTAAATTTGCCATCCGGTACATTCTAAGTGGAAGGGCGTGGGACAACCTCTTACAAAACAAGGTATTTAACTCTTACTGGAATTTACTAGGATCTTTTACTGGGCCGCGTGTTTCTATGTTGCTAGTTATTTTCTAATCGATTTTATCTGATTTGTTGCTATAGACTGCCTTCACAACCAAGAAGGATTATGGTCGGGAGGAGAGGGAAGCTCAGTGGGCTCTCGCGCAGAGAACTCTTCACGGTCTCCAACCTCCGGAAACTTCAACACTCTTCACCGACAAGAGCAGCTACCGCGAGCTCTCTGAAATAGCTGAGCAGGCCAAAAGACGAGCGGAGGTCGCAAGGTACTGTTGAGATAACAAAGTTCTGAATCTATTTTATTGCATCATGGTACTTTCACATATCAAAGATGAGAAAGAGAAGTAAATATATATGTAGATAACCAAGCTGTTTACTGGTCATTTAGACATTTGCTAAAATCTTTTTGCATTAGATAAGTAAAGCCTAGGTCATGGTGATTTAAATTCTCTGTTGATCGTTTTGCAGGCTACGCGAGTTGAATACTTTGAAGGGGCATGTCGAATCGGTGGTTAAGCTGAAGGGGCTTGACATTGAAACCATCCAGCAGCATTATACGGTGTGAGAGTGAACACTACAGAGGAATAGTCCCGTTAAGATAATGAAGAAGAAGAAGAAGAAGAAGAAGAAGAAGACAACGACGACAATTAAGATCTCTATTTTCTCTCTTAAATTTTTGTAAAGCAATAAGTGCAGTATTTTCTTCTGAATGTGTTTTTCTTCTCTTCTTTTTTTTCTTCTCTTTTTCTTCAGTAAAAGCTATAAGGCTTATATTAAATGGGGGGTACCGCAACTATAATCCTCTTCTGTTCCATTTTACTACTTTATGAAAGACCAAACTACATATTAATCATATCTAGCAAAGCTCATCTTCCCTTCTTTGGCTACAATCATTATGTGTTCAAAAGAACAATGTGACAGCTTCTAATTGCAATTATTGGTGGTAGCTTCTCTAAAAATAAAAAGAGGAGTGCTACCTGTACACCCCAAATGGGGTGTACATCCTACATCCATCCTGGGATGGGTATTTTTCTACTCGTCCCATCGATGGGACGAGTGGAATTCACCCCATCCCAGGATGGGGTGTGTGTAAGATGTACATCCCAATTGGGGTGTATATCTAGCATTAACCAAATAAAAAACAAATACTAATAAAAAAAAAATAATTAATCGTTTCTAATACAGGTGGCAAAGAATTTATTGGTTGATACTTGAGATTTCGACTTCGAAGTTTAGTTGATTTATATTTTTAGCTAAGTTTATTTCAAAATAAACGAAGCGAGTAGTATGCTATCTTTTTTCAAAAAAAAAAATTTTAAAAAAAGAAGAATAGGTTTATGTTGACCAAGGGCTTGTTTGATTTACCATGAGAATTGGAATAAAGAATGGTGACAGCCTATGTCTAAAACTTTTACAAAGTTTCAATTCTATTCTCCAATAGAGATCTTCACAAAAGGCAAAAAATAAAAAAATAAAAAAATAAAAAAAAATAAAAAATAAAAAATCAAGTTCTATTTGAAAATCTTTAGGCAGTCTTAAGAAGAGGTCTTGACAAAACAGGAGAGAGACAAAAAATTAAATTACTCCAACAAATTTTAAAATTAAGGTTTCTGCTGTAAATATAAAAATAAAATAAAAAATAGCAATCCAAAAATTAAATAATAATAATAATAATAATAATAATATTATTATTATTATTATTATTATTATTACCCAACAAAATTCTCTAAATAAAATTCAAGATGAAATATGATTCTGCAAAAGAAAAAAAAAAAGAAGTTACCATTTAAATCAAATCTTTCAATGTTCATGTTAAATGTAGTGACAGTTTTTGTTGGTATTTTTTACAGAAGTGGCTTGCGTCAGATTGCAATAAGTTTCGAATCGTAGAAGTTTATTCAGATATTCTCGGATCGTCCACGAAAATTTTCTAATACTTTAAACCTTGGATAGATTGAGTTACGAATGAGTTCGATCTATAATCCATCGTTTAAGACTCTCTAGAAGCAATAGATTAATAGAATATGTGGTTTTTTTCTTTCACAAGATGCCACACAAATTTTTCATGAATTTTTCAATATCAATTTTTGTTCATTTATATTTGATTGCTATCGATTTATAATTACTATTCTGATATGGCTAAAATATGTCTCTAATTAGTTTTTTTAAATTAAAATTGAGATTAAATTTAGTTTAATTATATAATATAATAATTATTGGATCGAGCTCGATCATGAATATTAAAGCATCTGATTCGTTTTAACCGAGTGCCAACAGTTAATAAATACATTCTATGGCCCAGTTGAAACAAAATGGCTCATAAAGGATAAAAAACAAACATATCAAAAAAAAAAAAAAAAAAAGTAAAAGAAAAAAGAGAAAACATGAGACACCAATACTATACAAGTACTCGCAAAAACCAAATGAGACATATTTACCAACCTGAAAAAAATTCAAATACCAAAACTGTACAAAATACACCAAAAAGTCAACTAAGATACGCATTAATTAATATGGCAGTAAGGTCATGTTTGATACGAAAATAAATAGGAACAGTAAATTTTACTCATGCTACTTTATCGAATATTTAAAAAAAAAAAAAAATAGTCGGAACAATTATTTCGATTAAATTAAATTATTTTAGATAATTATAAAATAACTTGCGAACAACTACTCCACTTTTATAGTAAAATAAGGTTATTCTAATATTTGTAACTAGCCAATTAAAAATAAAAAAATATATAATCATACTTACACTAAGCTAAATAAAATAAATATAAAAATAAATAATAATAATAATAATAATAATTTTATTTTAATTTTTTACATTTATAATAATAATAAAATAATAATAATATTTATTATTGTTATTATTATTAGTATCAGAAGTGTAACTGTTATTATTATAAATAAATTAGTATGTACTATAACATATAATATATTAAAATATATTATTTTGTATTATTTATATATATATATTTTTTATCATTCTTTATTATTTTTGAGATAACTGTTGTGTTTCAAAAAAATTTAAAATTTATTTTTGCCAGAATGACTACAGTTTGTATAAATGATTGACACTTTTGGACAGTATCGAGACGAGTTAAAGTAATTTTAGACGAGAAATTGACCCCGCAAATAATTCCGAATAGTGATTTAACTTTCAGAATAGAATGTTACCCGCTTCGTTTATTTTGAAATAAACTTAACTGGAAATATAAAGACACTATAGGCTTCGAACTCGGGACCTCAGATATCAACCATCAAGTCTAGATATCAACCATCAAATCCTTTACCACTTGCGCTAAGAATAGTTGATTTTAGCTAATTAGTGTTAAGACACATTGTATCACATTCCAACCACCTTAATGGGGACTTTTGTCTTTTGGTAAGGTAATTCCCTCCCATTCCCTTCTCTTTCTTCCTCTTCTTTTCCTTCTTTTTCTCTTCTCCTCTCTCCTTTCCGGCTGTTTTTGCTCCCTGTGTAGAGCACCAGCAAGCAGCAACAGCAACATTGTAATAGTAGCAGTAGCAGCTGAGGAGCAACAACAGCAAGGCATCTTTGAAGCTGGGTTGCAGCATTATGCATAGAAACAACAACAGTAGCTGGACAACCAAGCAAGCAGCGACAGCAGTAGCAGGCTGCATGTGAAGACCTGGATTACTGTGGATCATTTTGTTGGTGGATCTGTGGCTTGACGACACTTTTTTGGTGTGTCAGAGTCGTCGGCGCGTAAAACATACGAGAAAAACGGACTTAGCGCGAAAAATTGCGCAAAATACCCTATTTTTGGGTATTTTCCAGTTCAGGGTCCGGACCTTGAAATACAAGGTCTGGATCGTTGCAGTGCACCGGGTCCATGACCGGCCGCGCACGAGAGGGCGCACGGGCGTGCGCCAGCGCGCGGGGATGCGTGGCGCGCATTCGCGGCGGGCCGGGCCGTGTTGGCGCATGCATGAGGCGCCGCGTGTCCCATGCGCTAACGGGCCAGGCCGGCATGTGGAGTGGCACCCAAATCCAATAAGAGGAGATTATGGGGTTTTTGATGGTATTTTGATCCTTGGGATCAATTTAGGAGGATTTCAAGGCAATAAATTGGACCTTCTACCCACCTAAGAAGCCTTTTAGCACCTTAGCATCTTCTCCCTTGTGTTGAAGGCATCCAAGAGCTCTAATCTATCCTCTTTTTCCCTCCATTAATACCATTGTTGAAGCTTGAGGTTGCTAGCTGTGTTGACCACTTCATCACCTTTTCTTCCAAAGGGTCCTCAGAGCTGTAGGAGTAGAATTTAGAGGTGATTTTTGCGGAGATTTCTTCAGGACTTCGAGCTCTACAACTTTCATATTTGGAGGGAAACCTAGTTTGGACTATAGACCAAGTAACTTTTGTGATCTTTGAGACTTTGCTACACAGCTTAGCATTTTGAATAGTACTTGGTATTTTTCTTCCCTTGGACAGTAGGATTAAAGTTTTGAGCTGATTTATATAGGAAAATCTTCAGGACTTCAAGCTCTACAACTTTGATATTGAAGAGAGAGGCCAATTCTTGCATTTGACTAGGTATGTATGCCCATCTTTAAGCTCCGGTATGCAATTTTTAGTTCTGGACAGATTGGAGTAATTATGAGATTTCTCTTTCTTCTTTTTATGAAATGGAGAATTTCAAAGTTGGCTGATCTTTTAGACTTCAAGAGGAGTATTTTGACACTTTAATCTCGAAATTTGAAAGGTAATTGATATACCATCTTAAACCATCTTCTCAGATCTTGTGTTGCTGAAATCTGCATGTTTAGATGGAACACTCTCTTTTGTTAATTGGATGATGGATTTAATTTCTTGGTTAATTATGGTATTTTGACTAATCTAAATGGTTGTAGTAACCATGATTTTAAAACAAGATTTTAAGTTTAAATAAATTTCCTGGATTAATTAATTGGCAGAAATAGATTATTAATAGTGTAAAAGTGGCCCAAAAATATCGACTTTTGATCGGGGTCTGATCTCGAAAATCTGAGATCACCTGTGCGACCGTCTCATCGAAACAAGAAAGATTGATATTCACATGTTTTCGATCCGACAGTCGGATATTCCGCAAATCAGCGAAGAAGTCGCGGGGCCCACGACTTAAGTGAATAGTGAAATGAATAGTAGCCCCTGATTTCGGTTCCCTCTCGATCAACCGTCAGCCGTTTCACTGTCTAAAACCCAAACATAGCAGTATGAGTAGTCAATTCTTTCTGATTTCGATGTTCTGAATGCAATGGCACCGACGGAATTCGCGTTTGGCGACCCTGGTGCATCGGAATGCGTGCCCAACAGTGAAATTCACTATATTTTATGGCCCGAGAGTTTTTAGGAGCGCCGAATCAAGAAAGCAAATACGCTACTTGATAGGTCTCGACGAGCCGGACGTTGTGACGAAATCCGTTTTTCGATTTGACGACCCGTACATCTCGAAATGCATGAAAAACGTCGAAAAGTCAAGTATTTTTGCAAGAAACCCTATTTTTTCTTGGACCAAATAATTAAAGGGTTTTAGGTGAAGGTCCTTGTAGCGTTTGTTACCTACAGTAGGGGTCCTGGTGGCATTTGTGAGCTACAGTGAGGACCTAAAGGCATAAGGTTAGTTGTAGAAGGGCTAAACCGAAATTGCACTAAACTATGCATTAAAATCATATATGGCTTTTGGTCTTCATGGAGGGAGCACGAAGGGTCAAGTAGGATTCCAAAGCATTCCTGTACTCTCTGTTTCATTCCACATAATGCCTTGGGTGTGGGGGTTGGCCGAGGAGTTGTGCCCATCAAACCCAACCCGAGAGTGAGAGAGGAAAAGAGAGTTTGCTCCAAAATTTCTCCAACCTTATCCCTATGGCTTCTGGAATGTTCTCCTGCGTCTTGTGACCGAGCCCGAGCTTGCTAGGTGGCTGCGCGACGCGGGGGAGGAGAACCGGCCGTTACCTTTCTTCTCCAACTCTGGCAAGGTAAGATTTTCCATTCCTTAGTTTTTAGCACCCGAGACCCGTGGAAGTGACCTCTCTAGGGTCTAGGAATTCTCCACGTCAAGTCCCAGCTCTTGGGATGTCCCCGGTTGCTGGCGGAGGAAAGTTCTTCGCTAGAACCCTAGGAAGCTCCGCCGCGGCCGTGCGTCGCAACCAGTGGCTTAAACACCAAATTAAAATGAAGGTCTTGGTCTGTAGGACATGTGGATCACTTCCTCAAAATTTGAGGAAGTTTGGTCAAGTGGGTGAGCCGCAAATGTAAACCCTAGTTTTTCGGGTTTTAAAGCTTCGGCCAAGCTCCTTGCTCCGGCGCCGGCGTTGCTCCCCATCGCCGGCCACTTGGCCTTCATAGGACCATTTAGAGTCCAACCATGCATTTGCATGCCATCCATGCAGCCCGAAGGTGGTGCGGCCATGGATGACCCGAGCTTGAGCTCGATAGTGGTGGCCGGCTGTCCGGTCGTCGCCGTCGGTGAAGACATGCCCAGAAGTGTTTCTGGGATCATTTAGATCCCATTCATACATTTGCATGTGATCCATGCAGCCCGGGTGGAGTTCCACCATTGTTGGTGGAAGCTCGGGCCGAGCTTGCTCCACCACCGCCACCGCCGTGTCCTGTCGCCGGGCACAGGTCCAGATAAGCTTGCGGGGATGAGAGGCACCTGTTGGTGCTGTTGTGAGAGGCCCAGAACCCAGTAATGGAAAATCACCATTGTTGGGTGCCCGAGCTTCATCTTCTTCATCTTCCTCATCTTGCCCGGGGCCAACCGAGGTGAGCAAGTTGACCCAAACTTGCTGGGAAAGCTCCTGCAGCCTTGTAGAAACTTTTCATCCAAGTTAGAAGCTCCCAGAACCCACCTTTGCTAAGTTGCAGCTTGGGTTAGGGGAAACTTGCATGTTAATGTATTGTGCACACCATGTGTTTGATAGAATGCCTCAAAGAGCTCGAAATGGGTTTTAGCCATATGTGACTATCCAGCAAGTGAGCTTTTGCCTCCACACAATCCCCTGAGCTTGATGCTCACTTCAGTTGCAATTTTGACTAAGTGGATTTTTGTGTGGAGCATCTATGGCCATTAGAGAGCTTGGGAGCTTGGATCTTTTGATCCACCAGCAACTAGGCTGCAATTGGGTGAGCCCTCAGTTCCCTGTGATGTCCTGAGCATGATGCTCAACTTGGTTGGTGGTTGGCACAAGCAGAAAATTAAGTTATGGTAATTAGAGCCATATGTGGGTTGAATTAATCCCGGGGCTGTTTTAGTGACTTAGCAAGTTCGCCGCAGTGAGCCTCTGTCTAATTTAAGGTCACTGAACGCGATGCTCACCTTAAAAATGGGTATGTGTGAGTTGTTCCCTGATCAACATCTTTGATTCAGGTTGGCGGTTTGACTCTAGCCTTCGAGCATTCCGTTGGAGTCGATAGTTCGCCTGCAGACATGTGGGTTTATCTTCGGTCCGGGCTTTATCATTTCGGCCCTCTGGGGTATCGTAATTGGTCGGACTCATGTTCTTGTTATTGCCTAGATTTCTTATTGAGCCTGCCTTTTTATTGATCAGCATTACCTCATATTGCTATATTTGCCTTACTTATGATCTTTATCAATTATCAGTTTATATTATGCCCTGCATGATTGATCCTTAGCTTGCCCTGCATGATTGATCCTTAGCTTGCTTCCAGATATTATGATTTTATTTATGGACATTTGTCATGCTTGATTGGTCATTAACTAGCTTGCACACCTTTACTTGATTATCAGTATTGTAACGCCCCACTTCCCAGGGGGTCACCCATCCTAGAACTACTCTAGCTCCAGCACGCTTACCTCTCATAACCTCTTGGATCTTGCTACCATCCAAAATGCTATAGCCGGGTTAAGAGATTTAGTCCTATTATATCATTTATATATAGGACTAATATTAATCCAAATTCCGGGGGTGTCACACGCACTGCATTCGCAACGCGCGCAAGCCCAGCGACGCGCGCCAGCACTAGCCTTACGCGCCACTGCTTGTGCCGCTCACCAGTGGGCCCCGCACGCCGCTCCGCAAGCCGCGCGCCAGTCCTTGTGCGCCGCTGCCGCCAATGCTGCCGCCGCTCTGCGCCGCCAGCAATGTCGTGCCGTCAAGCGTTTTTCTCGCCGTTTTCGTCGTCAGAATCCCAATTTGACCATCGATTTACAAAATTGACTTCCGATTGAGTTTTTTATGATGGTTTTTGGTGCGTTTTACCGTTAGGAGATGTTTTAGCTTATTTTTCATTGCGGGTCTCGCCGACACAGCAGTAGGAGCCCCGACTCGTCTTTCGCTACCGAGAGGTTGTTCGCATCCGGACAAGGTCGCGGAGACTTTGAAGGGTTTTGTGCTCCGTTTTCATCGCTGGTTGAGGTGGGTAACCGAATCGAGGTAGGGGACATTGTTGAACGGTAGTGTTCAACCCTCATCTTCCTCTTGTTGTTTTTTTTGACATCGTTATTTTAAAATAAAAGAAAGGACATGGTCACAACTATTGTGACGGAACGGTACATTCATAAAGGACATGGACGAGTTTTTTGACTTATTGGTTTCAGTTACTTCGATTTATTACACAGTAGCGACTGTCGTCGCAGATATATTTCACAGTTATGTGACTGTTCGGGCTCATGGTGCTGTCACGTACACCAGCGGTGTCACGCCCCGAGTCCGCCAATTTGTACGGATCGGGCACGCCAACAGACCCGCCAATCGGGTATGACCTTTTTCTACCCGAAAGGAACGGTAACATCCATATTAACACAACCAGTGTATGCGGAAGCTCAATATCAGAGTACTAAAAATCACTACAAATTTAAACTTTCATTCAGTAACAAACAGTTAACACAGAAATGAAAGCAATACAAGAGTGAACCATAACTTAAATTTATTACACTTTACATTCCTGAACTTGCAAATAAAATTATTACAATTCTCTTTACATAAATTCCTCACCATACAAGGTTCACTCAAGAAACATGAAAATGGTACCTCTGCTAGACCCTCTAGGTCTCTATGCTGCTGGGCTCTTGTCCCTGTCGTATGCCTCGCCGTCTGCGTCTGAACCGTCACGATCGCTGCATCCATACCCGAACCTGTGGGGGGAGTCACCCAAGGGGTGTGAGAACTACGACCGAGTTCCCAGTGGGTTCAACCACCGAGAAAGAATGTTCTACACCACTTGGTCCAATGGAAGCAGGATAGCAAGATAACTATGCTATAAATAACTGCAGATACTGACTAACATGATCATAACCTGTATGAATAAATCTACACTATCTGTGTATGTTACCTGACTCACTGCTATCAATCGTGCCACTCTGGGCTACTATCCATAAGCTCAGCCACTATGCCGCTACAAAAGGGTTATGCTAATCCGGCCACCTAGGCCACTCTATTACCTCTTTATTCTTTTCACATTCTTGTGTTTTAATCTCAAGCTACTCGCCCCTTGGAAAACCTCGCCCCCAACAGGCCCCAGCCCGGCAGTCATGCTACCATAAGGCGAGACAGTCCAAGGTTATCGATAGCTTTTCTTTTTCTCTTTTCTTTTCTCATTGCCTCAAATGAGTTTAAGGCACCTTGGCACTCATTTTCCTCGAGAGTGAAATCTGCTCAACCCTCTCGTCTCGAATGAGTTTAAAGCACCTTGGCACTCATTCACTAGGGAGTGAAATCTGCTCAACCCTCCCATCGGCAACTTGCCCTTTTTACTTTAATTCACTTGGGAGTGACATATGCTCAACCCTCCCAATTAGCCATTTAGACTTTTCTTTAAGGGGTCCGAGGGTTCCAAAAGACGGATGCCTACAACCCCAATCAAACAAGAACAGGTTGTGACACCGCCTCCCGTAGTACCCGGCCCAATGTACTTTATTTTTCCTGTTTACCTTTTCTTTAACATTCTCTTTACACTTTTGGTTTCAGATGAGTTTAAAGCACCTTGGCACTCATCTACCCGGGAGTGACATATGCTCAACCCTCCCGTTAGCATTCATGCCTCAATGCTTTCTCTTTTACTTTTCTTTCTTTATCCTAAATTCTTTACTCTAGGATAACTTGGGTGTCTCTAACACCATTTTAGATTGAACATCTTGTTTGTTCACATTTTCTCTTAACCTTGCCACTTGGCAATTTCTTAGCTTCTTAGCCCTTTTCAACTCTTCCTACTTGCTTGTTCTCATTTTGCAACCCTATGTTCATAATTAACCTTAGGGTTTCACTATGTCACAAGGACATTAATCATCTCGAATTTTCTGGCCTAGAGTTATTAACTCTACATTCACTTTACATTGGCCTAGAGTTTATTTACTCTACATTCACTTTACATTGGCCTAGAGTTTATTAACTCTAATTGCATTCAACTTATTCCTAGAGTTCATTAACTCTATTTTTAACTCCTCATCATTTCCACCCTAGAGTTCATTGACTCTAAGTTCCACTTTTCATTATCCCTAGAGTTTATTAACTCTATGATTTTCTCTTTTTCACATTAACCTAGAGTACATTGACCCTATGTTTTTCCATGCTTCACTTGTCCTAGAGTTCATAACTCTATGTTAAATACTCTATATTCAACCTTAGGTTATCTCCTAAGTTGATGCCACTCGTTCTTCTAGGATTAACTCCTAGGTTGACATGCCACTCATTAAATCCTTATTCTAGGTTTTCTCCTAGGTCTTACAACCATCATGCATTTTCTCTATTTTTATCCACATAATATTCTAGGGTTATACCCTAACATGATCACTCTACACATAAATCCTTTACTCCTTATACTCATGCACAATTTAACCTACAATAGGTTTAATATAATCCTCTCTTAGGGTTAAGCCCCTATTATCACATACATGGTATTAATTCCCTAAATGCTTACTAACATGCTTCTAGGTCAGAAAGCAAAGGAAAAAGTGGAGAGATCACCCATTTTCGGAAGAATCCCCCACCTCGGTGTATTCTTTTGGTCCTTGAAGGAGACAATTTCAACTCCTTGGATCCGTGAGACTTCCCTACGTTGTAAGGGAGGAAAAATAAAGCAATTGTTTCCACGTGATTTACTAAATTTAGCAAAACGGTAAAATTAACCCCTTTTGGCAAGAAAAGGGGAAACAATCCATATTAGATCACCTTTCTCCACAAAAAGGCTACTTTTTGATTGGTTTACAGAAATGGGAGAAAAATGATCATCCCATGGCCTATTGCCAAAAAGAAACTTGCTCGACTCGATCCGGGGTCAAAATGCTCTCCAAATTTTAAGAAAAGCTCAATTTGAGCAATTTCCCACCAATTCATCGATTTTGCCTTTTGCAAATCGAGAAATGGAAATTTTTGCATTGGAGAAAAGAGAAGAGAAGAAGTTTTAATCTTCCTTCTTTTCTTCTTTTCTTTTCTTTCTTTTTCCCTTCTCTTTTCTTCTTTTCTTTTTTTTGTAAAGTTCCCCTGCTGCCCGGGGCAGCAGCATGCATAGCTGCTGCCCAAGCAGCAGCATGTGCAGCTGCCAAGGCAGCTGCCAATGCAGCTGCCTGGCAGCTGCCATGTTTCCCCCCTTTCTCTTTTTTTTTGTAAGGTTCCCCTGCTGCTGGGCAGCAGCATGTTTAGCTGCTGCCCAAGCAGCAGCTGCAGCCAGCCAAGGCAGCTGCACAAGGCAGCTGCCAAGGCAGCTGCCAATGCAGCTGCCCACTCTCTCTTTCTTCCCCTTTTTTTTTTTTTTTTTTTTTTTTTTTTTTTGATCTACAAATTCTGCTGCTGGGCAGCAGCTTTCACAGCTGCTGCCCAGGCAGCAGATTCTGCAGTTGCTGCTGCTGCTGTTGGTGGCAGCAGCAGCTGCTGCAGCTGCAAGGCAGCCATGCAGCTGCCTTGCGCAGCAGCTATGCTGCCCAGAGAGAGAGAGAGAGAGAGAGAGAGAGAGAGAGAGAGAAAGAGAGTATAACTTACCTTCTTCCTCCTTCTTCTTCCCCTTTTTCTTCTCCTTTCCTTCTTCTTCCTCCTTTCCTTCTCCTCTTTCGTTTCTCACTTCAGCTGAGAGGGAGAGAAAAACGTGAGAGAGAGAGAGAGAGTGAGTTTCAAAAGAGAGGAGAGAGTAGAGTATTTACTCTCTGCAGGGGTAGGTGGGGAAAGGGGTGGTTTTACCAAAAAGCCCCCAACTTAACCCCAATTTACCTAATTACCCTCTCAACACTGCAGTTTTTCACTACAGTGAGCAAATTTGAGTACCCTCCTTTCACTGCGTTTTGCCGTCAGCTGGGAGATCGAAACTGAAATTTTTCTTCTCCCATTTAATCTACAAATTTTTCTTAAACTTCCCACGATTTTGTTTAAATTTTTGGACTACTCTAAGCCCTCGAAAGAGAGCCCCGAAAAAGCTTCGCGATAAACTGCACTGTCAAAAACTGCAGTTTCAGAATTTACGAAGCATTTTTTTTCACTTCGTTCTCCAATTTTCCCTTAATCGCTCACCTAGGTTTTTCACCCCTTTTAGTCAGAAAACTTTTGTGAGACACCCCACGATTTCTTTTAAATTTTTGGGCCACTCTAAGCCTTCGAAAGAGAGCCCCGAAAAAGCTTCGCGATAAACTGCACTGTCAAAAACTGCAGTTTCAGAATTTACGAAGCATTTTTCTTCCCTTCGTTCTCCAATTTTTCCTTAATCGCTCACCTAGGTTTTTCACCCCTTTTACTCAGAAAACTTTTGTGAGACACCCCACGATTTCTTTTAAATTTTTGGGCCACTCTAAGCCTCCGAAACAGGGCTCCGAAAATGCTTCGTGATTACGAATTTCAGAAATTCCAGAATTTGCTAAGTCCTTGGGGTTCAAGTCACTTTTCGACCCGATGCCCTTCGCGTCAGCCCGAAACGCACCGAACTCGACTGTAATCATATTTAAAACATGTTACAAGTCTTCTCGCCGCATTTCGCCATTTTGCGAATTCGGCGAACGTGGGTCTACCTTTTACAAGCTTGAAGCTTCGATTTCCAACTACAACTCACTTTTCGACTCGATGACTTTTGTATTGATTCGAAATGCTTTCAACTCACTTGTAATTACATTTGAAATGTGTTACAAGTATTCTTGCTGAATTTCGCACTTTTTGCGGAAATCGCCAAACAAGGACCTATGCTTCACAATTGAAGCTTCAATTTCTCAACTCCAACTCACTTTTCGACTCGATGACTTTTGTATCGATTCGAAATGCTTCCAACTCACTTGTAATCACATTTGAAATGTGTTACAAGTATTTTTGCTGAATTTCGTCCTTTTCGCGGAAATCGATGTACTACACTCTCCCCTATTTTGAATAAACCATAATTTAGCACTTTTTTCCGAATCCAATAAAAATAGTATTTCATACCATTTTTATTTATATTATTTATGTACCATAAATCTGGTACATTACAAGCGGTTTGGCCACTGCAAGGGTGTACTTTTTCGAAGAAATGGTATCTATGACCCGTGATCCCTACGCGGTTAGTGCGTGAGAGGACTTCCGCGGACATTGCGGAATCGCGGCCATTACGATGTGGGTATGTTTGGCACCGGTGATCAAGCAAGTTTGAGGTATTTGCCTTAGGTTTGAGGACCAATGAGGGCTGGTATTTTCGGGTTCCATGGTGGGAACCGGAATAGCTGTATGGATGACTTGGGAGTTTCGGTTTCTGCTTTGATGTCCTGTTACTTTATCGTACCTATCTTTTGCATTTGATCATCGTTTTATCTATTTTCCTTCCTATGATTTTTGTCACTGACTCCCACCATGTGACGGGTTCGGTCAGGGACAGGGGTAAGGCTACGGTTGGGAGTGATTCGGTTTTTCGTTATTCCGGTGACATTTTACTCCTTTTTTGGTTACTACATTTGGTTGATACGACTTGCATGTGATGTAGACCTTATGTGTTGTGGACATTAGGTGATGCGGATGTTGGGAAAGATGGACACTTTGGACAACTAGTGATTCTTTTGGATTTAGTTTTATGGTGTTATGGATGCATGTGGAATATGGGAGCTTTTCAAAATGATAAAACGTTTGCGAAATCTGTTTTTCAAAACTGAGTGTCGGGCAGGCACTATTTTTAAATTCTTATGATTTTATCCTTTCAACTTGGAGTATGCCGTGTGGGCGATGTTCTCTTATATGATAAAAAAGACTAGCTTATCTCTTTATTTAGTACTCTGTGTATGAAAAATCGGTTGTGGTTGATATATGTATTTTGTGCGACGTCGTGCATATACAGGGGAGACTCTGTCCGTTTGTGTAGAGAGATCTTGTATATGTGGCAGGTCTGGGCCCGTACCGGGATGAAAGACTTTGAAAAAAAAATAGGATCGTTTTTCGCTTTTAAACCTTCCCCAGGGCGTGACATCATTCATCGACAAACATACTCTACACCTCTTGGTCTAATGAAAGCATTAGAAGCAAGATAATAGGAAAGTTGTAAATATTATACTAGCATGCTGATATGAAAATCTCTACACTACTAGTCCATACTCAATGCCATAATGCTACTATACCATGCCACGCTAAGCTACTAAACTATATCCCGGCCACTATACCTGTCACGCCCCGGGGTCGAAACTGCGACCCGGGCTCGCCAACAGATCCGCCACCTATGCAAAATCGAGCATAGGCGAAGCGTCTAACCTGCAAAAGATAGTACTATAGCTACGCAAATATCAGAGCGGAAATAAAATGCTGTAAATAAAATTCAATCACTGTACAACATGAAATAAAGTACAATATCCATCTCCTCAAATACAGATAAGCATCATACAATGTCCTCAGTACAGCATCTCTCAACTATAAAAGGGAGATAAACTAAAACTATAGTATATCAGTCTCAAACATCAGTCTCCCCAAATACAAAAGATCTCTCTCCAAAGTAAACAGTAAAAATCAGCTGACAGCTACAAGGAATCTCTAACCAGGGGATACAGCTACACTCCTCGGGCGATAAGGATCTAGCTCGTGACTCCCTCGCCTCGAACAACGACCGAAAGATCAGCAACTCCCGCAGAAGACTCTGCAAAACAGGATGAAGAAAAGAGGAAAACAACAATGGGGGTAAGAACCACTAATAAACTAGTAGCCTCCCCCTGTGGGTAAAGCCTCGAATTCCGGTGTACCCACTAAGTCTACCAGAGGCAAAAAAAAAGAAACAAGTGGTAAAGCTGTAAACAGAACTGCTGAATAAAGGGAAACCACTACTAGAATGCCTCTAAATGCAATATTGAAAGAAATGACTATATGAATGCATCAGGAAACAGTATCTGACCAAATAAACCCAATCTAGTCACCAGTAAAACTGGTACTGCCTGCTCTGCTGTCGAACTCAAGAACTCAGTAGGGGACCAGCACATAAGGCTCGAAATCCCAATCAGAGGGACCGGTACCTATCACGGTCTAAAGCCTACTCCGGAGTGGCACTCGAGGGGAGCGACCCACACGAGTAAAGTAACCCTGTCACCAGTATCACAAGTATCTCTGTCAAGTATCTCAATATAGCAGGACTGGATCATGACTATGATCAAAGTGGAAAAATCCATCCACTAAAGAAATCCTAATCCCTAATCAGATGCAATAGTACTCAACAAGTGGGAAACTCCATCTACTAGAGAAATCTGATACCCAATCTGATGCATAAGTAAACATCCGGTCAACCGCCTAATGTCTGCGGTCGCCGCGACACTCCACAAGACCCAAAATCTGATAAAGTAATCAACATCTGGCTAACCGCCTAATGTTCGCGGTCACCACAATAACCCACAACCCACAATCGGGTAAAATAATCAATATCCGGTCAACCGCCTACTGTCCGCGGTTGCCGCAATAACCCACAAATCCAACATCAAGTACACCCTGTCTCTGACCCTAAGGTCCCGGCTACACTATCCCAAACCTCTGCTCGAACCCGAGCAACATGACTCGAAAGTCTAAATAAGAAGGAGAAAGAAAACAAACATGGTTTCTCCTAAGTCAAATCCCAATATAATAGTGTAGCAATAAAATAGTGGCCTATCTAGATGTCCAAACAAGCATGCAAAAGTCCTCATGCAAGATGAAAGAGAGAATATCAAATAACAATTCCACATGTGTAACAAATAATAAATCCACATAGATTTAACCATCATGCTAAAATCATTAGTCAACTACACATGTATATAATCCCTGATCCATAATAAATCCCAAAGTGGCACCCGCACATAGATATGTCATCATGTCCCAACAATTAATCCATTTAATCCACTTTCATAAAATCTATGTGCTAATATGGCATGTTAATTATCACTATTAAATATGTCCCCGCAATCATGTTTCCACAACAATATTATCCCAATAATATTCCCAACATGCTATGTCCATAAAATTAATCTCAAATGATAGGCTCACATTATATCAGTCAATCATGCATGGTAATCAATCAGTATGTCCAAAAAAGGACTTCTCTAATAAACTTAGTGAGCAAGTCAGAAATAGAGGCAAACAACAACCACCCACCTCGATCGCAGAGCACGAGAAGCACAGCCCAAATACGCCCTCACATCAGATAAACACGGCACACTGCACGGTAATCCAAACAGCGCACAATTAATCCCAAAAAAAATACACAAATACCTACTGTCCAAAAATCAGCCCCAAAAATGGCTAAATTTCACCTCTCAGCAATCCTCTGAAAATTCCATAAAAATAGCCACTGCGATCGTCGCGTCGAGCCGATCGAAACGAGTACTTGCACGTTCCTATCCGATACCTGTAGGTCAAGTTACAAATAAAACACCGCGGTAAGCCGCAACGTCACACAACCAAAATTCTGTGGTACACAGTCCACGAAAAGCTTAATTATCACATTCGAATCAATCTCCAAAAATCCCAGAAAAATCACCACTGTGTTTCTCGCGACGAGTAGATCAAAATCGAGTCCTTATACGCCTTGATCCGACGCTCCTAGGCCAAGATATAAAGTCGACAAGCCTCCGCTGTCCAAAATCCATCACAGAAAATGCCTCGGGAACTGTGCCAAAAGTGCTAAACGGGGCGAAGTGATCAACACAAAAATCGAAGCCTTACCTCTTAGGAACGCTCTGTCGCAAAAATCTTCCAAAAATTCCTTCTGGTTTGCCCACAGTGAATTTTTGATTGAACTGTGACGGTAATGGGCCGAAATGGGGGAAAAACCAAGGCGAACTGTAAAATCGATATCACCGTTGCCGAGCCTCCAAAAATCCTGGGGATCCACCATGAGATCAAGAACATCAAGGGGAACAAATTTCATATAGAGCTCTCCCTCTCATTCCCTCTCTAAAGCTCGAAAAAGGGGAAGAAAGAGGGAGAGGAGGAGGTATTTATAGGCCCAATCCAATAATTCACAAAATACCCACTGTGTCCCGATTTCCGGGCGCCCGAAATATTTCGGGCGCGCACAGTGCGCCCATCCGGGCCGTTCATCCAGCGCCCGAATGCACCAGATTGCGCCACGTGTCCCCGAACAGCGGACAGCCAAACCAGCCACTCCCGTGTTGCCGCGTGGCCCGCCCTAGTCAACGGAGTGGTTGGCGCCCGCCAATGGCGGGCCGCCACGTGGCGCACGCGTGCGCCACATCGGCGCCGTGGCCGCCACGCCAGCCGCCCCCGCTGCCACGCCGTCTGCCACGCCACCTGCCCCGCCGTACGCGCACAGTGACGCGCCCAATCCCGGCGCGCCACGTGTCAAGCCCCCGCGCTCGCTCCACCCGGTGCACACACTCCGTGCACCCGACGAACCACAGTCTGCCACGTGTCCACCTCTGATCCAATATAAAACTGCCACGTGGCACACCACCAGCCTGCACTCCGCGCCTGCCCGCGCACCTGCCCGGCCTGCCCGGCCTGCCCGCGCACCCCTGCGTGCGCCACGACCACTGCACCGAACCAATGAGGTCCTGCCACGTGTCCCCGCTCCGGTCCACCGTACCCCCACGCGCTCACCCGTGAACCGAGTGCCCTGCGCCCACCAATCCGGAGCCGCCACGTGGCTTCCCGCCTGGTCCACTGCACCAGCGCTCCACTCCGTGGACCGGGACGCGTGTCACGCTCCGGGGTCGAAACTGCGACCCGGACTCGCCAACAGATCCGCCACCTATGCCAACCTGCATAGGCAAAGCGTCCTACCTGCAAGAAAAGTACTACAGCTAAACATAATAACAGAGCTATAAGTAAAAACCTGCTGTGTAACTAAAATCAATCACTGTACAACTGGAATTAATACAATAAGTCTGTCTCCCAAAAACAAATAATAATACAATATCCACATATACAAGCTCTAAACCCAACCGGGAGGTATCTCCAATATATACATCAGTGTACAGTCTCTCGATACATAATATCCTCACTACATCTGTCACTCAAAAGAGAAAAATAAAACAACTAAGCTACAGAAGATCTCCTCTGAAGGGGGTACCGCTACTCTCCAATCATGGGTAGGGATCTAGCTCGTGACTCTCTCGCCTCGATCAACACCCGCAGAATCAGCAACATCCGCTAGGACTCTGCAAAACAAAGGAGAGGAAAGAAAAGGAGGGGGAAAACCCCTAGAGGGTGTGAGAATTACACCAAAAAGGGAGTTCTCAGTGGGTACCACCGCCAGTCCCGACGGTCTGCCCACCAAGACTTCAAGAGACAAAAACTAACCCAAGCCGTAAAGACTGAAATAAGGAAGCTGGAGACTCTCAACAGCTACCATGGTTCTAACTAGATGCCCAAAAGGGAAGAGCCAAAGGGTGGTATGCAACCACCAGCACATGAGGTGCACAATCGACCCAAACGATAGACCAGTAATCACTGGCACTGCCTGCTATGCCTGCCATTCCTACTATGCCTGCTATGCCTGCCATGCCTGCCATGCCTGCTATGCCTGCCATGCCTGCCTATGCCTGCTATGCCTGCTCTACCTGCCTATGCCTGCTATACCTGCCATGCCTGCTATGCCTGCTGTCACGCCCCGGGTGTAGACCAGAACCCGGGCCCGTCTACAGATCCGCCGTGTATGCGGTATTTCCCACATACACGAAGCGTCGGTAACCTGCTCAGATATAAGAAGTAGTAATAAAAGAGCATAATAATCAGAGCTAAACTAAAACTACTGTATCTCAGACAGAAGCGGAAAGTAAGTAAAGTACAACTGTAAAAATAAATACAGATAACTCTCCCAGCTCACAACAAAATACAACCAGCTGGCAGAAGCCAGACCCAAAAGGAAGTAAAATAAAACTGTCTGAGAAGACCGGGTGACCAAAATATCCAGCTACATCTCTCGGTGGCAGCGCTAACTAGTCCGCGATCCTCTTACCTCGCTCCGCTGCTGACGGTCCAGCGACTCCCACAGAGGACTCTGCAAAACAAGGGGGAAAAGAGACAAGAAAAGACAATGGGGGTAAGTACTACTATAAATAGTAGCCTCCCCTAGTGGGTAAAGCCTCAGCTCAAATATGCCCACCAGGAAAATCAGAGGCAAAAGGGGAAGGAAAGAAAAGGGGAGTGCAATATGAGTGACCACAGATGAAGTGCTACCCCTAATATGCCTCTACATGCTAAACCAACCAGGATGGCAAAGGATGCATCAGTATCAGAAGCCTGTCAAAATGACCCAATCTGACCGCCAGTGGACACTGGCACTGCCTGCTCTGCCGCCTCGGGTATGCCAGCCTACGCATAACACCGAAGCAAAGGAGTCCCCAGGACTCAAAGTCTGCCTGCCGCGCACTCCGGAGTCGCACTCGTGGGGAGCGACCCACACGAGGAAAGTAAGAAACCACAAGTAACCATATATAGCAGGACTGGATCGAGACTCAATGAAGTGGGAAAAACCCTCCACTAAAGAAAGCCCGATCCCCAAATACCCAATCTGATGCAATAATATAACCCGGTCAACCACCCAAGATCCGTGGTCGCCGCAACCCCTGTCAAGAGCCCAGACTGTCCCAAATCCCCAATATCTGACTACACTGTCCAACATCCGCTCGAATCCGAGCAACTATGCCTCAAGTCTATCAAGGATAGGAGAAAAAGAATAAATGCATGGTTTCTCCTAAGTCAAGTCCCAAGAAATAGTGTAGCCGTAAAAGATGACAATATTATGTGACCCGTTTAATCATGCAATGTTCTAACATTTTGTCCAATTTCCAAGAATAAACAATTTAGAGTGACATAAGCTAGGGTGACAGTCTCATATGAAAAATTATCAGTTTTGCAGTCCTCAATTACTATTTTGTCTCCAAGCATACAGTCCAGATTAATTAAGCGATTAAAATCAGGTGATCATTCTAACAACAGTTTATCAGGGATCTGATTACTAATAATTAATTTCCTAAAGCATGCAAGTCTACCAATCACATATTTAGCATCTTCAATTCAAGGGTACTCTAATATTCCTAGTGGGCATACCAAAGAGAGGAGTACAACAACCACCCACCTGAAGCGCTAACTGTCAGGGTCCGTACAGCTGAAAATACCAAAACTCCAATCCTGCGCTCCAACAGGTACAGTATGCCCAAAACACTCCTGGCACAACACAAAGCCCACTAAATACACTTAGGTTCCCAAATACTGTCTTTATTAATCCATACAACAACAGTCCCGAAACTGTTAAATTATCACCTGCTGAAAGTGCCCAGGAAATTCCAAGAAAAATATCACGGCGATCCTCGCGTCGCTAGCTTCGCAACGGTACCTTGCACGCCCAAAACTGCGATCGGTAAGTCAAGATAAAAATTCGGCAAGAGGGGTACATCACACGGAAATCTGTGCTAAAAACTGTGCACTGTTCACTGAGAAAAAATGATTTTCACCTCGAAATAATCCTCTGGAAATTCCAAGAAAAATACGAACGCGTTCCTTGCGATCCGTAGATGAAAAAGTTGTATAAGCTCGTTCCCGTCTGACGCTCGTGCGCGAAGATATGGCCAATATACCTCAGGGCTGTCAAGGAATTCCATACAGAAAAAGGGGGTCACTGTTTGCCTCGGGATCCATGCCAAAACCTCGAAACGGGAAAGTGCGACCAAAATAAAAGTTGAAGCCCTACCTGTAAGGAGTCTGTCGGCGCAAGAATCTCTGAAAGAGGACCTCGGGGTAGTCCAGGGGAGCTAAAACATCACCGCTGCGCCGAAGAAGAAAACAGGAAATGCAACGTCGCGCCGCGCCGTAAAATGGGAAACCTCGGGATTCGAGCCTCCTAAAATCCTAGAACTCGGCAGGAAGATCAAGCATCAAGAGGTGAACAAATCTCCTTAAGGTGGCTCGGGCAGAGGAGGTGCGGTTTGGGAGAAAAAAGCCAAAGAAGAGGGCTCGGGTTGGCTATTTATAGAGCTTGGAGGAACAATTGGGAAAATTCCCATTTTGTCCAAGATTCGGGCGCCCGGAAATTTCCGGGCGCGCACAGTGCGGCCCGGCCCACCAGTTTTCGGGCGCGCACAGTGCGGCCCGGCCCGCTACACGCCGTCGGACGGGATCCACGATCCGTCCGACCCGCCCCGGCGCCCGCCACGTGTCCCCCGAACACGGCACAGCCGTGCAAGCTTCCCCGGGGGCGCCACGTGGCCCTGCCCGCGGCAGTACGGTGGGTGGCGCCCGCGAATCAGCGGCCGCCACGTGGCCCCTGCCACGCCGCCCGCCTGCCCTGCCACGCCGCCCGCCTGCCCTGCCGCCCTGCCGCCCTGCCGCCGGCCGCCGGCAGCCTGCCCGCGGTACGGCACCTGCCCGCGGTATGGTGCCTGCCCCCGCCAGCCGCCTCGCGCGGCGCGTGGACTGCGCGCTCGTGAGCCCGCCAATGCGGAGCTGCCACGTGGCGCGCCCCCGGTCCACGCCTCCCCGCGCTCCCCCGCACACCGGGCGCACCTGAGCCGACCAACCCAGGGCCGCCACGTGGCACGCCCCGGTCCACGCGCTCCGCGGTGCACCCCGGTCTCTCCCCCGCTGTTCCGTGGACCCGGCCGCGTGCGCCGGCCAATCAGCGCCTGCCACGTGGCATGCCCGCCGGTCCACGGCTCCCCCATGCACCAGAATTGCTGTAAAACTTCCGGGAGTCCATTTTTGGGCATCCGGACTCAGAATTTAGCAAATAAAAAGCCATTTTCAAGCGTTTTTCCGCGCTGAATCCAAATCCACCCTCCGTTTGGCCAAATTCCTTTTCTAAAATTCGGCAAAAGCCGCCGAAGGCCAACACAGCTAACCAAAGCTCACAGGGTCCATCTGTGGCATCCCTTTGATGCACTATGGGCCAGATACACCATCAACAGGTGTTTGCACAGTGGATTCACGGGAAAAGCTGCATGGGGTTCAGGGGTCCTACATCCTCCCCCACTAAAAAAAAGTTTCGTCCCCGAAACAAGAAACAAAACAGACATACCTCAACCAGAAGCCTCGAACAAGAAGGGGTAGGCGTCTCTTATCTCTGTCTCCAGCTCCTATGTAGCCTCTCGCTCCTCATGATTGCTCCACAAGATCTTCACATAAGGAATGGCCCGATTGCGCAATTCCCTCACCTCACGAGCAAGAATCCGCAATGGGCGCTCCTCGTAGACCAAGTCCTCGCCGATCTCCAATGCAGTGAAGTCAATCACGTGCGACGGGTCGAAAACATACTTCCTCAGAGCTGAGACGTGGAAGACATCATGAACTCCGGCCAGGCGTGGGGGTAGAGCAACTCTGTATGCCACAGGACCAACTCTGCCAAGAATCTCGAAGGGTCCAATATAGCGTGGACTGAGCTTCCCCCGCACTCCAAATCTACGAACCCCCTTCGAGGGCGAGACCTTCAAGAAGACATGATCACCAACATGAAACTCTAGGTCTCGTCGTCGAGTGTCGGCATAGCTCTTCTGACGACTCTGGGCTGTCTCAAGATTTCGGCGAATAATTCTGACTTTTTCCTCGGCCTCCAAAAGCAAATCCGGTCCCAAAGTCCTCCTCTCACCCACATCACTCCAGTATAAGGGGGACCGACACCTGCGTCCATACAACGCCTCAAACGGAGCCATCTGGATGCTCGCTTGATAGCTGTTGTTGTACGCGAACTCGACCAAAGATAAGTGTCGGTACCACCCTCCTCCAAAATCCATAACGCACGCTCTCAACATATCCTCAAGGGTCTGTATGGTGCGCTCTGACTGACCATCGGTCTGTGGGTGGAAAGCGGTGCTAAATCTGAGCTGAGTCCCCAATGCCGACTGTAAACTCCACCAAAAGCGTGACACAAATCTCGGGTCCCTGTCTGAAACAATCGAAGCAGGCACACCATGGAGCCTCACTATCTCATCCAAATATAACTGCGCTAGACGCTCCAGTGGCAAAGTCATCTGAACCGGTAAGAAGTGTGCCGACTTGGTGAGCCTATCCACGATAACCCAAATGGCATCTGCCCCGCTCTGTGCCCTCGGCAAACCAGTGACGAAATCCATAGTAACGTGGTCCCATTTCCACTCGGGAATTGGAAGACTCTGCAACTTACCAGCAGGAACGCGATGCTCTGCCTTCACTTGCTGGCAAGTTAGACAGTGAGCTACGAATCTCTCAATGTCCCGCTTCATTCCGGGCCACCAAAACTGTGCCTTGAGGTCCTTATACATCTTAGTACCTCCAGGGTGGACGGTATAAGGTGTACAATGGGCCTCCCTCAAAATCTGATCTCTAATCTCCTGATCCATAGGCACACACACTCGGTCCCTGTACCGTAGTACTCCCGAGCTATCCACAGAAAAATCCCCTGTCTGATCCGCCTGAAGCTGCGTCCTGATCCTCGTCAAGTGGGGGTCCTCACTCTGAGTGTCCCTGATCCTCTCCAACAGAGTGGGCTGCAAGACCATAGACATGAGTCTAGCAGAGACCCCAGGGGATACAACCTCCAGCTGTAATCGCCTCATCTGCTCGATCAACGGCGCCTGCTGCGAGATCAATAAGCTCAGACTCGTCCTCCTACTCAAAGCATCTGCCACGACATTGGCCTTGCCGGGATGGTAAAGGATACTCAGATCGTAATCCTTTAACAGCTCCAACCACCGGCGTTGCCTCAAATTCAGCTCCTTTTGGGTGAACAGATACTTCAAGCTCTTGTGATCAGTATAAATCTCGCAATGCTCTCCATACAAATAATGCCGCCACAGCTTCAGAGCAAACACCACCGCTGCCAACTCCAGATCATGAGTAGGGTAATTTTTCTCATAGTCCTTCAATTGCCGTGAAGCATAGGCAATCACCCTACCATGCTGCATCAACACACAACCCAGACCGCTATGTGAGGCATCACTGTAAATCACAAATCCTTCCCCCATAACTGGGAGGGCAAGGATTGGAGCGGTCATCAACCTCTGCTTCAGCTCCTCAAAACAGCTCTGGCAAGTCTCGCTCCAAACAAACTTAACCCCTTTCCTGGTCAGGCGAGTGAGGGGAGAGGAAAGCTTCGCAAAGCCTTCCACAAAACGCCGATAGTAGCCCGCCAAACCAAGAAAGCTCCGCACCTCGGTGATAGTCGTCGGCCTCGGCCAATCACGAATAGCATCCACCTTGGCCGGATCCACCGCCACTCCAGCAGCTGAAACAACATGACCCAGAAAGGCAACCTCCCGGAGCCAAAACTCGCACTTTTTGAGCTTGGCATACAGCTTCTTCTCCCGCAGAAGTTGTAGCACAATCCTCAAGTGCTCCTCGTGCTCCCGATCACTCCGGGAGTAAATCAGGATATCATCTATAAACACCACCACAAACCGGTCCAGAAACGGCTGAAATATCCTGTTCATCAAATCCATGAATGCGGCAGGGGCATTTGTCAACCCGAAAGGCATCACCGTAAACTCATAATGCCCGTACCGCGATCTGAAAGCCGTTTTGGAGATGTCCTCGGCCCTCACCCTCAGCTGGTGGTAACCGGACTGCAGATCAATCTTCGAGAACACCGATGCTCCCTGCAGCTGATCAAACAAATCATCAATCCGGGGGAGGGGATACTTGTTCCGGATGGTCACTTTATTCAACTCCCTATAATCCACACACAACCGAAGTGACCCATCCTTCTTCTTCACAAACAACACAGGCGCTCCCCACGGAGATACACTGGGTCTGATGAAGCCCTTATCCAAAAGATCCTGAAGCTGGGCTTTCAACTCCTTCAACTCAGCTGGCGCCATCCTATAGGGTGCCTTTGAGATTGGTGCAGTCCCAGGGACTACATCAATCACAAACTCAATCTCCCTCTCCGGCGGCATCGTCGTCAACTCAGGGGGAAACACATCTGGGAACTCTCGGACAATAGGGATATCCTCGAGTCCCAGTGCCGCCGTAGGCACCTCCACCACAGTGGCCAAAAAGGCAGTGCAACCTCTGCTCAACATCCTCCTAGCTCTCGCCGAGGAAATGGTCGCTGCGAACAGCGTGCTCTGGCAGCCTCTGAAGATGAACTCCTCCTGTCCAGGCTCGCGAAGAGTCACCGTCCTCTCTCTGCAGTCGATAGTGGCGGAATACCGTGACAGCCAATCCATCCCTAGCACCAAGTCAAAATCCTGGAGCTGCTGCAAAACAAGCAAGTCTGCAGGCAAAATCCAAGGCCCCAACTGTACCGGGCAAGCCAAACAACGCTCCTCGACATGCAAAACGTGATCAGGAATCCGCACCTCTAATGCAAGTGGCAAGGACTCTACCTCTAGACCATGAAGTGATGCAAATGCTCGACTAATGAAAGAATGAGATGCTCCAGTGTCGAATAAAGTGCGAGTCCGAATACCAAAGAGTAGAGTAATACCTGCCACCACCTGGTCTGCCGCTAGGGAAATCTGCTAACTGGGCGGCATACACCCGCCCGCTCGGTGCTGGAGGTCGAGAATCTGTAGGATGAGAGGTGGACGGCCTGCTCGCTGGAGCAGAAGGCCGTTGCTGCTGAGGGGAATATGGAGCCGACGCCGAGGAAGGTGCCGAGGAAGTAATAAGGGGGCAGGTAGCTCGCACATGTCCCGGCTGTCCGCACCGGTAACATCGCCCCCATCTCAAGTCACAAGTGTCCGCCGGATGCTGACCCCTGCAAAAGATACATCGGTCAGAAGATCGGGGCTGTCTCGGCTGCTGCTGCTGTCTCGAGGACTGCTGCTGAGATCTCTGCTGCCTCTGCTGCGATCTCTGCTGCTGGTGCTGCTGCGGTCTCTGGGGTCCACCAGGCCCTCTCCTATCAGATCGCCCACGGCCGTAAGACTGGGACTGCGGCGGCCGTGGCGGTCTCCATGAGCTGGCCTGTCCCCCGTCCTCTGGGGCTGGTCGCTTCCTGTCGGAACTCTGCGCGACCGCGGCCCTCCGTCTGGCCACCTCCTGATCGCCCCTCTCCACCCACTGTGCATGCTCTGCGGCTGCCTCCAGGGTCTGAAATCTCTGAGCATGCACAAGTGTGTAAATCTCTGGACGAAGGCCTGCCTCAAACAACTCCACCTGGTGCGGACCGTCACGGGCGACGAAAGGCACACAGTTCAGCAACTCCATGAACTCCTGGAAATAGGCATGGGCCGATCGTTCGCCCTGCTGCAGGTTCTTCAAGTCGTCCTCCAACTTCTTCTTCACACTGGTAGAAAAATAGGTGTCCAACACCATCCGTCGGAACTCCTCCCAAGGCAGCTGCCGAGTAATCCGGAACTCCAGTGGCTCTACCCGCTGCCACCAAAAATCAGCATCTCCGTCCAAACAGTGCACCGCCATGTGCACTCGATACCTCGGGTCGATGAAGAAGTCCCGAAAAAGCTTCTCCATCGCAGAAAGCCATCTCCCAACAGCCCGGGGCTGAGCATCCCGCCCCGAGAATCTAGGTGGTCCCCGCTGAACAAACTTGGAGAGTTTGTCAGCAAAATCCCGCTCCTCCTCCGCAGTCAAAGGCTGAATAGCTCCAGGAGCCCCGCTACTCGAAGATGGCGCAGATGGCACAAAAGGTGCAACAGGAGGCACAAGGGCCTCAGGAACAACCGGGGGTGGTGCCTCTCTCTGAGTAAGCAGCTGGTCAATCCTCTGCTCCTGGCGGCGCTGTCCCTCCGCCAACTGGGCCACCAAGGCCCTCAACTCAGTAAGCTCAGAGGGTCTAGCCTGCTCTGGCTCAACAGGGGGTGAAGGAGTACCCCGAGTAGGCATCCGACGTCGAGGAGGCATCCTGTCACAAGAAACCAGACATCAGCAACAAAGCCCCACACGACCCAATCTGGCGAAAGTCAAAAGACATCCTCCTATTTCTGTAGCCTTATGTTGTCTGCAGCCAACATAATGGTCCAACAGAAATAGGCTATGTCGATCCCTCTTCGCTCACTGGAAGAGTTAACTATAAAATCACCGACTTTCGCAAAATGTCACGCCACTCACGCCCTATCATCCTAGGGTCTGTCCAAAAGCCTAGGGTTTCCTAAGTCCCAACTGACCTATCCCTAAGCTCTGATACCAACTTAATCTGTCACGCCCCGGGTGTAAACCAGAACCCGGGCCCGTCTACAGATCCGCTGTGCATGCGGTATTTCCCACATACACGAAGCGTCGGTAACCTGCTCAGATAAAGAAGTAGTAATAAAAGAGCATAATAATCAGAGCTAAACTAAAACTACTGTATCTCAGACAGAAGCGGAAAGTAAGTAAAGTACAACTGTAAAAATAAATACAGATAACTCTCCCAGCTCACAACAAAATACAACCAGCTGGCAGAAGCCAGACCCAAAAGGAAGTAAAATAAAACTGTCTGAGAAGACCGGGTGACCAAAATATCCAGCTACATCTCTCGGTGGCAGCGCTAACTAGTCCGCGATCCTCTTACCTCGCTCAGCTGCTGACGGTCCAGCAACTCCCACAGAGGACTCTGCAAAACAAGGGGAAAAGAGACAAGAAAAGACAATGGGGGTAAGTACTACTATAAATAGTAGCCTCCCCTAGTGGGTAAAGCCTCAGCTCAAATATGCCCACCAGGAAAATCAGAGGCAAAAGGGGAAGGAAAGAAAAGGGGAGTGCAATATGAGTGACCACTGATGAAGTGCTACCCCTAATATGCCTCTACATGCTAAACCAACCAGGATGGCAAAGATGCATCAGTATCAGAAGCCTGTCAAAATGACCCAATCTGACCGCCAGTGGACACTGGCACTGCCTGCTCTGCCGCCTCGGGTATGCCAGCCTACGCATAACACCGAAGCAAAGGAGTCCCCAGGACTCAAAGTCTGCCTGCCGCGCACTCCGGAGTCGCACTCGTGGGGAGCGACCCACACGAGGAAAGTAAGTAACCACAAGTAACCATATATAGCAGGACTGGATCGAGACTCAATGAAGTGGGAAAAACCCTCCACTAAAGAAAGCCCGATCCCCAAATACCCAATCTGATGCAATAATATAACCCGGTCAACCACCCAAGATCCGTGGTCGCCGCAACACCCTGTCAAAGCCCAAACTGTCCCAAATCCCCAATACCTGACTACACTGTCCAACACCCGCTCGAATCCGAGCAACTATGCCTCAAGTCTATCAAGGATAGGAGAAAAAGAATAAATGCATGGTTTCTCCTAAGTCAAGTCCCAAAAATAGTGTAGCAGTAAAAGATGACAATATTATGTGACCCGTTTAATCATGCATTGTTCCAACATTTTGTCCAATTTCCAAGAATAACACATTTAGAGTGACATAAGCTAGGGTGACAGTCTCATATGAAAAATTATCAGTTTTGCAGTCCTCAATTACTATTTTGTCTCCAAGCATACAGTCCAGATTAATTAAGCGATTAAAATCAGGTGATCATTCTAACAACAATTTATCAGGGATCTGATTACAATAATTAATTTCCTAAAGCATGCAAGTCTACCAATCACATATTTAGCATCTTCAATTCAAGGGTACTCTAATATTCCTAGTGGGCATACCAAAGAGAGGAGTACAACAACCACCCACCTGAAGCGCTAACTGTCCGGGTCCGTACAGCTGAAAATACCAAAACTCCAATCCTGCGCTCCAACAGGTACAGTATGCCCAAAACACTCCTGGCACAACACAAAGCCCACTAAATACACTTAGGTTCCCAAATACTCTCTTTATTAATCCATACAACAACAGTCCCGAAACTGTTAAATTATCACCTGCAGAAAGTGCCCAGGAAATTCCAAGAAAAATATCACGGCGATCCTCGCGTCGATAGCTTCGCAACGGTACCTTGCACGCCCAAACTGAGATCGGTAAGTCAAGATAAAAATTCGGCAAGAGGGGTACATCACACGGAAATCTGTGCTAAAAACTGTGCACTGTTCACTGAGAAAACAGTGATTTTCACCTCGAAATAATCCTCTGGAAATTCCAAGAAAAATACGAGCGCGTTTCTTGCGATCCGTAGATGAAAAAGTTGTATAAGCTCGTTCCCGTCTGACGCTCGTGCGCGAAGATATGGCCAAAATACCTCAGGGCTGTCAAGGAATTCCATACAGAAAAAGGGGTCACTGTTTGCCTCGGGATCCGTGCCAAAACCTCGAAACGGGAAAGTGCGACCAAAATAAAAGTTGAAGCCCTACCTGTAAGGAGTCTGTCGGCGCAAGAATCTCTGAAAGGGACCTCGGGGTAGTCCAGGGGAGCTAAAACATCACCGCTGCGCCGAAGAAGAAAACAGGAATGCAACGTCGCGCCGCGCCGTAAAATGGGGAACCTCGGGATTCGAGCCTCCTAAAATCCTAGAACTTGGCAGGAAGATCAAGCATCAAGAGGTGAACAAATCTCTTAAGGTGGCTCGGGCAGAGGAGGTGCGGTTTGGGAGAAAAAAGCCAAAGAAGAGGGCTCGGGTTGGCTATTTATAGAGCTTGGAGGAACAATTGGGAAAATTCCAATTTGTGTCCAAGTTTCGGGCGCCCGGAAATTCCGGGCGCGCACAGTGCGGCCCGGCCCACAGTTTTCGGGCGCGCACAGTGCGGCCCGGCCCGCTACACGCGTCGGACGGGATCCACTATCCGTCCGACCCGCCCCGGCGCCCGCCACGTGTCCCCCGAACACGGCACAGCCGTGCAAGCTTCCCCGGGGGCGCCACGTGGCCCTGCCCGCGGCAGTGCGGTGGGTGGCGCCCGCGAATCAGCGGGCGCCACGTGGCCCCTGCCACGCCGCCCGCCTGCCCTGCCGCCCGCCGCCTGCCGCCCTGCCGCCGGCCGCCGGCAGCCTGCCCGCAGTATGGCGCCTGCCCGCGGTACGGTGCCTGCCCCCGCCAGCTGCCTCCCGCGGCGCGTGGACCGCGCGCTCGTGAGCCCGCCAATGCGGAGCTGCCACGTGGCGCGCCCTCGGTCCACGCCTCCCCGCGCTCCCCCGCACACCGGGCGCACCTGAGCCGACCAACCCGGGGCCGCCACGTGGTGCGCCCCGGTCCACGCGCTCCGCGGTGCACCCCGGCAAACCGGGCGCACCTGAGCCGCCCAATCCAGGGCTGCCACGTGGCGCGCCCCCGTCCACGCGCTCCACGGTGCACCCCGGTCTCTCCCCCGCTGTTCCGTGGACCCGGCCGCGTGCGCCGGCCAATCAGCGCCTGCCACGTGGCATGCCCGCCGGTCCACGGCTCCCCCATGCACCAGATTTGCTGTAAAACTTCCGGGAGTCCGTTTTTGGGCATCCGGACTCAGAATTTAGCAAATAGAAAGCCATTTTCAAGCGTTTTTCCGCGCTGAATCCAAATCCACCCTCCGTTTGGCCAAATTCCTTTTCTAAAATTCGACAAAAGCCGCCGAAGCCCAACATAGCTAACCAAAGCTCACAGGGTCCATCTGTGGCATCCCTTTGATGCACTATGGGCCAGATACACCATCAACAGGTGTTTGCACAGTGGATTCACGGGAAAAGCTGCATGGGGTTCAGGGGTCCTACACCTGCCATGCCTGTTATGCCTGCCCTGCCTGTCTATGCCTGCTATGCCTGCCCCGCCTGCCTATGCCTGGTATGCCTGTCCTGCCTGCCTATGCCTGCCATGCCTGCCTATGCCTGCTATGCCTGCCCTGCCTGCCTATGTCTGGTATGCCTGCCCTGCCTGCCTATGCCTACTATGCCTGCGATGCCTGCTATGCCTGCCATGCCTACTTTGCCTGCTGTGCCTGCCTGCCTGATATGCCTACTATGCCTGCCATGCCTGCTATGCCTGCTATGCCTGTCATGACCTCAACCTAGTGCCACTAGTAAAACTGATACTGCCTGCTGTGCCTGCCAAATCGGGTATGCGGGCCAACGCATAACACCGATAGGAGATAGGAGTCTCAAGGACTCAAAGGTACCTGCCAAATCGGGTATGCCAGCCTACGCATAACACCGATAGGGGATAGGAGTCTCAAGGACTCAAAGATACCTGCCAAATCGGGTATGCCAGCCTACGCATAACGCCGATAGGGGATAGGAGTCTCAAGGACTCAAAGTCTGAGTAACGAGTATCACAGTAGAATAAGTCAGCAGGACTGGATCATGACACTGATCAAATGGAAAAGAGCCATCCACTACAAGAAGCCCAAATCCTCTCCCCGATCTGATGCAATAACAACTATCCGGTCAACCGCCCAAAATCCGCGGTTGCCGCAAATATCCTGCCCTCAAGCCTGCCTGTCCCAAATCCCCAACGACTGATTGCACTATCCCAGCCCCTGCTCTAACCTGAGCATAATATCCCCCTATGCCTAGGTAACTGGAGAGATAATAAAAACATGGTTTCTCCTAAGTCAGTTCCAGCATGATAGTGTAGCAGAAAAAGGTGGCCTAACTACATGTCCATGCAAGCATGCTTTGTCCTCGAAAACAATAAAAGTGGGTGAAACATATATTAGTAAAGCATGCTAAAATATTCCTACTATGGTATACCAATCTCACTCAAGTAGGTCATTCCTTGCTTACCTCTCGCTCATATCGGTTGTACAATAATATGCCTGTTATAAATCATAGAGGGGTGATATCCCCACATGTGCACTTACATTCACCATGATATAAAAACCTTATACAGTTACCAAATTAAGCTTACCCACCTGAAGTGCTCAATCCAAGGCAAACCTGGGGTCGGCGAAGAGTGCAGACGCTCTCAGTCCAAAATCTGCTAAAACTGCTTCCTCGGTATAAGTTACGCAAGCCTCGGCTCCAAACAGCTGAACATACCCCAAAAATCAAAGTCTCCAAATCCAACAGGTCCAGCGACACTTGTAAACACCCCTGGGTACAATAATAAGGTCCAACATTACACTTAATCCAAAATATTCCGAGTATACACAATCTGCGAGAAGCATCCTCAAAGATGTGAAATTTTCACCTGCAGAACAGACTCGGAAAAATCCAACAAAAATACTATCACATTCCTCGCGTCGATACCTTTGAAACGAGTACCTGCACGACAAATTCCGAGCCCCGTAGGTCGAGTTACAAATTCCACAACACAGGGTGCTCACAAACACACAATCATACATCTGTATTTCCATACACAGATAAAGGGAGAAAAATCTACCTCTGGGCAAGCCTCAGAAAAATCCAATAAAAATACAGTGATAATCCTCGCGTCGAGTAGATGAAAAAAGTGTAAAGGCACGTCTCCAACCAATGCCCGGTTGCGAAGAAAAAAAATCCGGCAAGGTGTCGCTGTCTAGAAATTCCATCAGAAAAAGGGGTCCCAGTAAGCATGGAAAAACTCCTCGAAAAGCACGAAATAAGAAAACGCTGAAGAAACCAAAATCGTAGCCTTACCTGTCGCAGATCCAACAGCGAAGAAATTGCTCGAAAATATGGTCGGAGTAGGCCGGGGGAGCTCTCGCACCAAAACGCGACGAAGGGGAACACAAATGGACGAGCGTCGCGCCGCGCCGTAAAAATGGAAACCTCGATAAACGTGCCACCAAAAATCTCCAAACTCTGCAGATGGATGCAGCACAGGGTGGGGATCAACTTTGCTGAAGGCCTCAAGTTGGTTTGAAGCTCGGAAATGGTGGAAAAAGGGGAAAGAAGAAGGCTCGGATCGCTTTTATAGGCTCCAGAAACAAATCAGAAAATACCAGATTTGTCCCGGTTTCCGGGCGCCCGAAATAATCCGGGCTGCTACAGTGTTGGGCCGGCCCAACACTGTTCAAGCACGGATGCTTCCTGGGCCTCCACGTAGCCCGCAAAACAGGGAACACCGAAGCCGCCCACTGGAATTCCGCCACGTGGCCCGCCGAACACAACACACCAAAACCATCCACCGACATCGCGCCACGTGGCCCGCCGTGGTGCCGACACGTGGCGCGCCCGAGCGCGGGAGAGGCCGACAGCGGCCATGTGCGCGCCTGCGCCGCCGCCTGCCGCCTCTGCTTGCACGCGCCCCGAGACGATAAGCACCCGTTCCGTGGACCCGGCGCACAACACCGCGCCAATGACACTCCGCCACGTGTCACCCAAGGTCCACCGTACACCCTCGATCTATTCCGTGGACCACGACCGCTGAACCGGCCAATCCTGCCATGCCATGTGGCCTGCCCCCGGTGCACGCCGGCGCCGTGGACCGCGCACCTGCCCGCGCGCCTGCCCGCCGCCGCTTCTGTGCCTGCCCGCCGTCGCGCCGCCGCCCTCCGCCGTCTTCGGAGCTGCCCGCCGGCCGCCAGAGTTACTGTTCCGGCGTGAATAGTAACCCGTGGCGAAAATATCAAGTAAATAGCCCAATTTCATCGTTTTCGCGCGTTGAATCCAAATTCGATGTCCGTTTTGCCAAATTCCAACTCTAAAAATTGCCGAAGGCATTCGGAAAGATGTTCTCTTGCCCAAATTTCGCGCTGAGCCCAATTTTAATATCCATTGCGCGCAAAACCGCTTCTAAGCATCCGACGGGGTCATCAGACTACTCTCGTGATCCAGTAGACACTCTGAGTCCAACACTAGTGTCCAATTGGTGCACGAACACCACCAACGCGCCACATAGGCCTCCAGAAGTTGCTGGTCAACCAGTATTCTCGTCGTGGGGATCCAGGTCCTCACAACGCGTGCGCCGGCCAATCTGAAGCTGCCACGTGTCCCTGCCGGCGGTCCACGGCTCCCTCATGCACCAAAATACACCAGAAACTTCCGGGTCTCCGTTTTTGGGCGTCCGGACTCAGAAAAAAATAAGTAAATAGCCGTTTTTCATCGTTTTTCCGCGCTGAATCCAAATACGGCCTCTGTTTTGCCCAAAGCTCCTCCCAAAATTCGACGGGGGTATCCGAATACACTCGGGTCCAATCAACACACTGTGTCCATTTCTTGAGACCGATACACACCCAAACACTTCCATAGCATAAGATAGTCCTCCAGAAGCTACTAACCAAGCCATAAACTCCCAATGAAGATCCGGGTCATCACAATACCGCTACCCAAAGGTTACATCTAACCCGACTGCACCCGGTCACTCTAATCATATTATGATTTAGATTTAATAAAAGGTTCTTCGTAGAGAGTCGACTTATGCGTGGAACTCTCTCTACTAGGCAGTTGCTTGGGCCCCTTTTGAGCCATCGTTCTGCGAAGAGCCGAGTCTTGCTCGCTCACTCTCCTACTTGCCTCGAATGAGTTTAAGGCACATTGGCACTCATTCACTTGGGAAGCTGAGTCTTGCTCACTCACTTCCCCGGGTGTCACGCCCCCGGGTCGAAACTGCGACCCGAGCTCGCCAACAGATCCGCCGCCTATAGAAAAACCCCGCATAGGCGAAGTGTCCAATCTGCAAGAAAAGGTACTACAGCTAAACAGATATCAGAGCTATAAAGAAAACTGCTGTAAAACTAAAATCCAACCATCTGTACAACTGAAAATAATGATACAATATCAATCTCTCAAATATGATCATATACAAAATCCTCTGATACAATAACCCAGAACTCAACAGGGAGGTAAACTGAAATAATACATCAGTGTACAGGCTCTCAGTACAAGTCAGATCCTCATAATACAATAGTCTCTCAAAAGTGGAAATAAAACTAGTCTACTGAGTGTACTACAAATCTCCAATGTGGGGGTACAGCTACTCTCCAAAGACAGGTAGGAATCTAGCTCGCGACTCCCTCGCCTCGACCAGCAACAGCAGAATCAGCAACTCCCATAATGACTCTGCGAAACAAAGAAGAGGAAAAAAAAAGGAGGAAAAAACCCCCAACGGGTGTGAGAACTACACCAACACGTAGTTCTCAGTGGGTACCACCACCAGGCCCGACGGTCTGCCCACCAAGTCTACTAGAGGCATAAGATAACGATGCAGTAAAGACTGAAAAGAAAAGCTGGAGATACCCAACAGCTACCATGCCTCTATTTAAATGCTCAATGGAGAAAACCGATGAAAGATATGCAAGCCCTAGCACACGAGGTGCACAATCGACCCAATCAAGCTGACTACCACATCTGGCCCAGTCAAGCCTGCGCCTCCCTAGTATATCAACGTAGGGTGTCCAATCGGACTAACTCGCTATCGAATAGTGGCACACGCAGGCTATAGTCGAAATCCACGCTCTCTCCCAGAACGGATAGACTCAAGATCGTCAAACATCTCATACAACGGTCAAAGTACTCACAACGACCCGGGACCACCGTTAACCCAAAACGGTTCCCAACAACACTAGCACTGGTCTAATCTCAGCTACCAGACTTCACTCAGCCCCCAGCCACGAGTGCAACAATAAAAGCATCTGCCTGAATAAACCCAATCAATGGACCAGTAAAAACTGGCACTGCCTGCTCTGCTGTCGAACTCAAGAACTCAGTAGCGGGATCGGCACACATGGCTCGAATCCGCGGGATCGGCACACATGGCTCGCATCCCAATATAAGTAATAGACCGGCACACATTGCTCGGTCATAGGCCTACCTCCGGAGTGGCACTCGAGGGAAGCGACCGACACGAGTAAAGTATCTCTGTCACAAGTATCACGATATAGCAGGACTGGATCACGACTCTGATCGAAGTGGACAAATCCATTCACTAAAGAAAACCCGGTCCCCAATCTGATGCACAAGTAAACATCCGGTCAACCGCCCAATGTCCGCGGTCGCCGCAATACCCCGCAAGTCCACAATCTGGTACAACAACCAACATCCGGTCAACCGCCCAATATCTGCGGTTGCCACAACACCCCACAACCCACAATCAAGTCCAACCTGTCCCAGACTCGAAGTCTCGACTACACTATCCCAAACCCCTGCTCGAACCCGAGCAACATGAATCACCTGACTAACGAAAAAGGAGAAAAGAAGCAAACATGGTTTCTCTTACGTCAAGTCCCAACATAATAGTGTAGCAGTAAAAGATGGCCTATCTAGATGTCCATACAATCATGCAATTGTTCTCAAGAAAGATAAAAGGAAGTATAACAAATAGTAGCTCCACATAGGTATAATCACATGCCAAAAATCACTTATCAACTACACCTATCCATAATCTATGGTCCATCATAAATCATCAGAGTGATACCCGCACATAGATATATCATCCTACCCCATCGAGTAATCAAATCTCATAAAAGACTATGTGCTAACATGGCATGCTAATATAACACTACTATAGTATGTCAATCTACATGATCTAGGCAATTCCTCCTGCTTACATCTCGATCCTAGAGATTGTACATTTAATTATGCATGCTATCAATCAAAAGGGGCAATATTCCCAACGGTAAGCTTCTATTAATCATCATCATGACATCCACTATCGCAATTCTCATAAAACATAACATGGATATTACTCATGTGATACTCAAATAAATACCGATACTAAGCTTACCTCTCCATCATATACATCATGGCTATTCTAGAGTTAATAACCTAGAATAAAAGGCAAAAGAAAAAGGTAAAAGTAAAAAGGCAAAGTAAAAGGTAATGAAAATGACACCTTCGGAATTGGGAGTGTGAAAGCGATAGCCGTCTCCCCAGGCATGGGCCCTTTGGCAAGCAAGGTACTTCCGAATGGTATATAGAGCACCTACGGTGCTAGTGGCACCTTTGGATCGTCTCGTCTTTTAATAGCATGACTATTAGGGTACGGACCCATTGGACGAGATATTTTCAAAAGGATAAAGAATTGAACTAAAGCAAAGCAAAATGAATATGTAGAGTGGCCAAGGTGCCCAGATTAGTTGTAACTCTTGCATAGATGCATAGTGACCGAGTCATGGTATAGTAGCATAGTAGAGTATCGATTTTATGTCAGCATGCTAGTTTAGCATTTACAGTTTTCTTATATTATATATTATTTTACTACTATTGTTTTTATTAGATCACGTAGTGTAAAATATATTTTCTTGATGGTTGAAATGGTTAGTGGCGGGTGATTTCAACACTGTGAAAGAGGTATATGAAATAAATCAAAATAATCCACTGTAAATTATTCCTAATTATATATATATATATATATATATATATATATATATATATATATATATATATATATATATATATATATATATATACCACTATATCGAATAAATATATCCTGCAAAATTCATTTTCATATTATATACCGTTATATATATATCTCTGTTAGAAAGTATATTATATAGATATATATATATATATTATATTGTAACAGTAAATGGTATTACTTTTGAGGGATATATTTGTAAGCATATTCACATCGTAAAAATAAACAGATTCCAAACGGGATTATATATAAAACAAATATAAAATTGAATTTCACTATATTTATAATTCGCATATTTGCATATATGCAATATATATATATATATATATATATATATATATTTTGAAAGTAAAGGTAGTAGCATATTGTAAGTATTATATATGGGTAAATATAGCATCCCCCATTATATATAAGCCTCCTCTGATTGAAATTTCCCACCAGTTGCTACTTTTTGAACGAAGAGCAGGAGAGAGAGAGAGAGAGAGAGCAGTCAGGAAAAAGAGGTATGACATGACATGGTGGTAGTATTCCCACCTCCCTCCTCCAACCGACGCCAACCCATCCCTGGCAGACAACACCTCATCCCACTTCCTCTCGTCCCTCTCGGCGTGCTCCCAGTTGCCGCCCTCGAGTCCTTTATCTTCTATGCCCTCCGCTCGGCCGCCTCCCTCTCCCACCTCCGCCAAACCCACGCCCTCCTCTACCGCCTCGGCCTCCACCACTCCTCCTTCCTCGTCTCCAAGCTACTCCGCCTCGTCTCCCCCCACCACCTCCCCCCGCACCACGTCTATCCCCTCCGCACTTTCCTCTCCGTCCCCGACCCCAACACCTTCCTCTTCACCTCCCTCATCCGCTCCTCCTCGCACCTCCTCCCCTCCCTCCGCCTCTTCTCCCTCATGCGCCGCAGCCGCCTCCCCCCTCTCCCCTTCACCTTCTCTGCCCTCCTCAAGTCCGCCGCCACCGCCCGCTCCCTCCCCGCCGGCGCCTTCCTCCACTCCCTCGCCCTCTCGCTCGGCGGTTTCACCTCCCACCTCTTCGTCGCCAACTCCCTCATCTCCATGTACGTCGCCTGCTCCGACCTCCGCTCCGCCCGCAGGGTCTTCGACGAAATGCCCCTCCGCGACCACATCTCCTGGACCTCCCTCGTCGTCGCGTATTCCCGGAGCGGCGACATGGATTCCGCCGCCGCGCTCTTCGCCAGCTCCCCCACCAAGGATGTCGTGGCGTGGACCGCCGTGGTCACCGGGTACGCACAGAACGCCATGCCCGGGGAGGCGCTGGACGCCTTCGTCCGTATGCGGAGCTCGGGCGTCGCCGTCGACGAGGTGGCCCTCGTCGGCGCCGTCTCCGCGTGCGCCCAGTTGGGCGCCGTGAGCCGCGCGAGATGGGTGCGGGACATCGCGGACGCGAACGGGTTCGGGACGAACGTGGTGGTAGGGTCGGCGCTGGTGGACATGTATGCCAAGTGCGGGCTTATCGATGATGCCCGTTGGGTGTTCGACGAGATGCCGGAGCGGAATGTTTACACCTACAGCTCAATGATCGCGGGCCTCGCTTCACACGGACGTGCCCATGAGGCGATTGCCCTGTTCCGGGAGATGGTGGGCGCCACGAACGTTATGCCGAATCGGGTTACTCTCATCGGCGTGCTCGCCGCTTGCAGCCATGCTGGCATGGTGGAGGAGGGCCGCTTCTTCTTTGCCCAGATGAAGGACAAATACAGAATACCCCAATCGGCTGATCACTACGCATGCATGGTTGACCTTCTCGGCCGGGCTGGGCTTGTCGAAGAAGCCCTAGAACTTGTGAAATCGATGCCCATAAAGCCTCACGGTGGCGTATGGGGGGCATTGCTCGGTGCTTGCAGGATCCACAATAAGCCTGAAATTGCTAAGATTGCGGCGGACCATCTCTTTAAGCTCGAACCCAAATGCATTGGAAGCTATATTCTCCTATCGAACATCTATGCGTCGGCCGGCATGTGGGATGAAGTCTCAATGGTTAGGAAGATGATGAGAGGCAGGGGGTTAAAGAAGAATCCAGCTGCAAGTTGGGTGGAAGGAAAAGACGGGATTGTCCACGAGTTCTTTGCGGGCGATGGGTCCCATCCGAGGTCGCGAGAGATAAAGATATTGTTGGAGGAGTTAATGGGGAGGTTAAAGTTAGTTGGTTATATGCCGATCTTGAGCTCGGTTGTTTATGATGTTAGCAATGGTGAGAAGGAAAGGCTTCTTAAGGGTCATAGTGAGAAGCTGGCATTGGCTTTTGCACTTTTGACGAAGGGGAATGGTGATGTGATTAGGATAGCGAAGAATCTGAGGATCTGTGAGGATTGCCATTTGGTTATGAGCTTCGTGTCGAAGGTGGAGAAGGTTGAGATTGTTGTGAGGGATAATATGAGGTTCCACCATTTCAGGAATGGAGAGTGCTCCTGTGCTGGGTTTTGGTGAAGGCAGGATGGGTGAACAATGTGAGTTCAGCATAATTTTGTTCTTTTTGTTCATCAGAGCTTTTCAGCTGAAGGAAAAGTGGTGGTATGAGAATGAATGGTGAAACATGATTCCCTTGGTATACTCAAACAGATGACTGTCACTGTATGAAATGCCCAAGTTTTGGGTCTGAGGAGATTGCCACTTCAATTCAAGCATTGTTTCACATTGTGCCACAGTAGTAATTCGATGTGGTACAAGAACCGTTGATTCACACTAGCAGTCATCATATTTGAGTGAAAAGTCAATTGCATAATATTGCCATGTGTCAAATTATGACCTAATGCCTCAAAGTCAATTGCGAGTGGCGTTTCTGTCCATCCTGCGCTCTGGTTGATCTGTGGTGTCAGCTGAGCCACTTTGATAGACACACTATGACAGCCGCAACTTGAAGCTTGATTGGTGGTGAGTGGTGGTTTTGCAGGCCATTTTAAGTACTTTTGGTTGATGATGTGATAATTCTGCTACTTTGATCAGGGAAGAACTCTGCTCCCTCTGTCATGGTTAAGCTATTTAAGCCCAAAGTCCTTTAAGACTTGATAAGAGTGGTGACGAAGGGAGTGGTTGCTAGTTTCTGATCCATGTTTTATCTTTATCTCTTAGTGACAAATAAGCTGATGAGGTAATTAACACCACTGTTTGATGATAAAGAACTTTCTAGTTGGATTCTTCATTTCTGAGGTTACAACTTCAGCTAAGTTCTACTACGATTAATGTATACTATAATAAAAAAAAAACAGAAAGTATGGTAAGTCAGAAAATAGTTGATATCAGTTGACGTATTTCTTGGATGAATAGCTGGATATGTGCTGATGTTGAAGCAGTTGGTTATGATGCTAGTGATGATGAGAAGGAAAGGCTTCTTAATGGTCAGAAGCTGGCATTTGCTTTCCCACTTTTGACGAGGGAGGTACAGAGAGCAGAGAATCACTAGATTTGCGTTGAGGATTGTCGTTCGGTTTCCAGTGCTGCATCAATGGTGGAGAAGGTTGAAATTGTGGTGAGGGATAATATGAGGATCCACCAATCCAGGAACAGAGAGTGCTCCTATTCGGTGATCAAATTTTAACAGTTAAGGTTCGGATATTGAAGGAGATGGCTTGGGTTTCTTAATCAAAGGGTGTTGCTCTAATACTTGTAAAATAATCTTATTGCTTCGTAAGAACAATACAGTACAAAGAGCAATTTTTATATATAATCAAGAGAATGAAAATCATGCTACAGAAAAGATATTCCAGATGGGCTGAAATGAAACTGTTATAACTTGTTTGATCTCATCCAAATCTCAGCAGTTAAGATTCATCTGAACCTTAACAGTTAAGAATTGATTCTATCCTGGGTTTTGGTGGATTTAGAGACATTGAAGGATTTCAACTAAGGAAAGGTGGTGATATGAGTCAATGGTCTACTCAATTTGACCAGTGTCAGTATGTGAAAGACCTGAGTTTCGGGAAAGAGGACATAGCCACTTCGAGCATTTCCATCGTACCCTGATAGTAAACATTATACATGATAGTAAACATCTACAAGAAGAACCATCGATTCACACAAGAGGTCATTGTACAGTTGTACTCAAGTCAAGGGCACAATTTTGCATGGCAGATCATGACTAAATGCCTCCTAAGTCAATTGCTAGTAGCACGTCTGTCCATCACCAACCCCATTTGCTTGTACTGGTCCGAGGTGTCAACTTAGAATCTGTTGATGGACAAACAGCCTCATCCGCACATTGAAGCTTGATTTATATGGAGATTGCAGGGAGAAAAAGACAAGATGGACTCGTGTCAGAATTTAGTCAACTGGTATGCAAAACTTAGTTGATCAATCCACTATGTAGAACCTGAAATTTTGATTTTGTACTACTTGCGTTTTAATGAGATCTCCCCCTAAATCCTCTTTGAACATGATGGTTTTTATGCTTTACTTTGTGATGAATCTAGACTTAGATTTGGCACTTTCAGGATTAATTTTCGGTAGGGAAGCAACTTAAAAGGATTTTGGCTGCCAATTTATATTAATATCTATTGTCCTAAGGCCTTATAAGTAGGGGCAGCAGACCATGTACTACACATTGCGTGAATTTGATGGTAAAAATAATTATTCAAATCTTTTGGGCCTTAAGGGCTTGATTTTATCTTTCTTTCTTTCTTTTCTTTTTTTTATATCTGCCTTGATGCACACCTCAGTTATTAAGAATTTCAGCTAGGTAGTCTACGGATCATCAGTGGTCACCTTTGCTGACAAACACAGATAACATATCAGATGATTTGTGGCCAACTGATGAACCTTATTCTTCAAGAGAGACATTAATTAAGAGTCTGGCTTGTAAGTAATAGCACTGAGGCCTCCATACTACCAAATTATTTTCGATGATGGGACTATCCTAATCGACGATCGGCTTCGTTAGACATGATTTACGTTATTGGAAGTATCAAGAAATCGAATTTTATATTTTTTTGATATCATTTGACTAGTAATCAAAAGATTTTAAAATTGACAATTATAAGAGTTGGCGTAATATATTTGTAAGTTTAATTATGCAGAACAATCCAAATCCAGTGAAATTTTAATAATATTTTTTTTCACTATTTAGAGTAAGATTAGTAACTATGATTTGAAATTTAAGCATTGTATAATTATTTTTTATGAGATTTTTATTTTTAGCCGTTCATTTTGAGATCATTCATTTCATAGGTAAATGATGTCGAAAAATTATAAAATTTGATTTCTAATTATTTCTAATAGTGTAGTTCATGTCTAGTGGAGCCAATCTTTGGTTCGGATGCCCCATTATAAAAAATAATTTAATAGTACGGAGACCTCCGTGCTATTAATAGTGCACTAGCCGGATTCCATTAATTACAATGTTTTTCTTTCCTTATATTGCAAATGATAGATTAGACATTTCTTGCCTCATCCTAATCTACACCATTTTTGTTTCTCCCAATAACTTGATTATTTGTTGAGTATTAGTTAGCTTCCTTTTAAATTTTTGTTTTGTCCATAATATAATCACTCTATTATGAAAACATAGAAGCCCTTTATTATTCTATTCATTTTAAGCTTCTCATTCAATGGTCTTGACAAAAAGAATAGCTGAAGCAGATATGGTGTCATCAACATTGTAAACCAACTATTATCATAGATTGATTACCTTCAAAAACACCGACTGTCCCTAGCGTAAGTGACAAAAGGTTTGGTGGTTGATAACCGAGGTTCCAAGTTCGAAACCTAGTTGCGTCACAATTTCTAGTTAAGTTTATTTCTAAAGAAATAAACGAAGTGGATAGCACGCTACCTTTCTCTTAAAAAAAAAAAAAGATTACCTTCGAAAACGAACATCGAAGATATGCTTATCCATTAAGGCGATATTTATCAGTGTAAACTACATAAGATAGTCACCTTTTTATTGAATACAACGCTCTCAGGCCTCCGGGGTAAACTAATTTGTTTCGTATCCATTCAAGAGAAAGAAATCTCTGGAAAACATTATGTGAAATTTGAATAAATTTCTCATCCAACAAAAGTAAGAGACCGTTTCCATTTATCTTCGGCCACTCAGAAGTGCCCATTGATGTCACAAAATCTTGACCTTTTTACTGGTAATGTTTGAATCTGACAGGATATGATGAAATGCTCGAGCATGCCATTCGTCGTCAGATGAGCTTACACAAGCTCAGTCCACCACAACTTGGTAATTTGACAATTCGCAAGCATATTTACTCGTTTGTCTTTATGTCGACGTTTGTCTTTATGTCGGATTCAAGCTCAAACTTTGGAATATCCTAGGCGGCCTCTGCGAGCCTTCTTCATCGTGGCCGCCTGAAATCTCATTCCTTTCTTCTCCTCTTTTCGATCTAATCATCCTTGCGCATTTTGATTCCTTCCCCATTTGAAGTTGATGTTTTGATTTACTATGATCTTCACACCGGCCTCCGATGCTTAGAGTCAGCTCAATATTACTCTCAGCTTCAGAAACTTCCGTGCTTATCTTTTCTATCAAATGTTTCTTCAAAAAGGTAGTTTGATCCTTTTTGGCCAACTCAATTTCAGTGGAAGCGTACTCTTCCGCGGGCTGTTCAAGATCAAAGAACTTCTTGGAGAAGCACTTGTTGGTTCTGTGAGGATCTTCGCAGTAGATTCTTAGCTCGCATAAGCTATTTAGATCTGGCCTTATGGTGCTATGTTGTTGCATGGAACTGTATTCAGATGCTTGAACAGGAGTGGAGTGACGCGTATTGCTGAGATGAGAAGAGTGGCTGGTCTCAGAAGTAGATGTGCTACAGCGAAATCTAGCTGTTGAATCGGTAATTGCTTTGTTGCTCATGTCTGAGATCGAATGGAAATTTGTGCTCTTGTCGCTCAATTCAGCCATTAGCGACTTCTGTACACTGTATAATCGATGGAGTTCGTGCACCTGAGACATGCATTGAAATAAAAAATAAGTGCATCAGAGGTTGGTAATTGACTATTAAAGATGTCTATTGAGTTGTGCGCTCATTTGTATCACCTATCTGTCTTTTCTTTTGTATATTTCTGACTTATAAACATTGGTGCAGGTTTTTCTCAGAAGAAGAAAATGAGTTATGGCTATCGGAAAAGGCTGTTAAATGAATCAAACTGCAGGCATAGGAGGAACTTTGGCTGAAGTTCCGAAAACTAACTGTAACAAAGAGGTGATGATAAAGTTTTGAGCAAAACAGCACCTGACTTTGTATTAAAACAGTATTACCTATAACTGTCTATACGACTATCATATACGCAGTAAATCCAGCAAAAGAAGGCCATTAAAGCAAGAGCTTCGAGATGAAATGTTCCTTAAACTTTTTCCTAAACATGCCCCGGAGGAGATTCAAACGCCACGGTAATATCTCTCGTTATTCACTCTTTTGAATATGGAATTCATTGCTCGAAATCAACTATATGGTGATTTATATTACCTGTTGTCTGAATATCTCCTCATGCTTCAGTATAGTTTTTCGAACTAATTCTCTATTGTATTGTTCATGAAACCTGTCCATTGAGTCTTTCCGAAAATGGTTAAACCAAATCTGAAAATCGGTCTTGGGATAAATGTTCTGGAATATCTCCCAAGATTCTGGATTCTTTGAAGCTTTTGTTACTATTCCATAACTCTCATTCTTCATCAAAGAGGTTACTAGTTTATGAGCGCTGTGCAGTTTCGTTCCCATTCCTAAAAAAAGTAGAGAAAGATAAATAAGATATGAATCATTTACAGTATGCATGAGAGTCTTATGGTTTGAATCTCTCAGAATAATTCTCTGAAAGATTCATAATGCGAAATCAAAAAATTTCTCTTTTCTAAAGATGACTATAATTTTTTAGGTTTACTTACTTGTGTTACTCTTAAACAGTATTTAACTGTAGCTTCATTGGCATATAAACATGACGGAAATATCATGACAGTATGGTAAAATTTTCTTATGGAATTTTGATCATTGGACAATGATGAAACAACTTAATTTAGAGAACAAATTTAGAAATTAAAAAGACCATCAATGAAAAGAATGAAGATTTCTCAAACTTATATAATTAATAATTTATTTATAAATATAGATAGCTAATTTTGATATTTTCAATATATTTTAAATTTAATCAAATATTTCAAATATATTTAATTTTTTATACAATATATTAGTTAAATAATATTGCTCACTGTACATTTCTAACAATTTGATGAATCATACTCAATAATTTGACATTGAAAACATACATTTAATAATTAAATAATCTAAAGTAATTTGAATTAAAATTATATTAAATTTTGTTAAATATTAAAAAAAAGGGTAATTACTTATATATTCCTGAATTTTTTTTGACATTTTTCTTTATTTCTCTAAGAAACTTAATATTAAAAATACTTTTTTGACGTTTTAGTTTCTCTCAATTGTATTTCTAAAATTAAATTTTATTAAGAAAAAGCTATTATCTCACTGAAATTACTATTTTACCCTTTAAATATTTTTTTTAATATCACGTATTTTTCTTATCTGTCCTTATGTTCGGTACAATAAAAGTATTTTAGTTTTTTTATTTTTGTAACTATATTTTTCGATGTTACCAATTTTTTTTTTTATTTATCTTCAAATTAGGAATAAAATAGATATTTTAATTTTTTTTTAACTTGATAAAAATTTATTTCGAATTAAATTTGAAATAACTTAATGAATATTAACAACGATAGCATTTTTAAATAATGGAAAAATGTATGAAAAATATATTTGAAATAAAAAAAATAAATAAGATATTTCAAAAATAATGAGAAGTATATAAAATATTACCCTAATAAAAAAATAGAAAAAAAATTCTCCTTTGGCTGGTAATTCTAAAAGCCGACGTGGACAGGATTGGGAAAAGGCCCCTCCGTCGTGCCCTGCTCCCAGGGATATGTAAATAGGTAGGGAAATTTAAAATTTTATTTAAACGGAGCAAATTTATTCGATGGTAAAAAAATTTCAAATATGGATCTAAAAATTGAAAATCTAACGTATTTGAATTTGAATATAAATTTTGACATTATCTGATTAGAATCTAAACACGACCCGAATCCGAATTAATTTTACAATATAAATATTTAATATTATATTTAAATTTATATTTTAAAAAATTAGATTTAATATAATATATTTTGAAATATTGTAAAGAGAAATAATTGTTTCAAATTTAAATTTTCGAATTTGGGCTCGGATTTGAACTTGAATATAAATTCTTAAAATTTGTTAGATTCAAATTTGAATTTAGATTTTATTTTGGATAGTCAAGTTTAGATTCAGATTTTTGAAAATTCGGCTCGATGACATATCCTACTGGAAGTCTTAATTGAGTTTTATGTAGCTAGACTATATATACGATAGCGTACAAGGAAGAATTAATGCACGGCCAAAACTTAATAAAGCCTGGCATAGTACGGCACCAAGGTGCATGATAATGAGGTCCCGGTGCATTGGTGTCTTTCATTAATAAAATATTGATTTAGTTATCTTTTTATTCCGACAAAGTCTTTTTTCATAATATTCAATTTTAGCATTTTAAACTTCAAATTTGGGACTAGAGATACTAACAATCAAGTTTTAATTTATAGACACGAAAAATCACTAATTTAAAATGCTTAAATATATATTATTATTTCAAATAATATCATGCTGATTCGGGTCAAAAAAATGCATTCTCAAGTATGTAAAAAGCTGGAAAGAAACAGCAATTGAAATGTAAAATAAAAAAAAAAGCTTTGAGAAGAATAATAGAACAAATGGTGACAAATGGTTGGTAATAAAAGTTGAAATCAAATTGATTCTGATCAGAATCGCCGAGACGAAAATAAATCCAAATTCAATAATTCAAGTGCTTTGCAAGTCCTAAAGAGGCCAAGCATCGATCAAAAGCATTGAATTAAGTTTTACATTCGTATAGAAAAAAACTGAGTAGGGTTCCTTCTAAATAGTGATTTACTAGGTCCTTAACAAAAAGGTAATGAGGTACCTGACCTTTCCAATTTACCCTTTTTTTTTGTTTTTTTTTTTTTTGTATGTAAACAAAAATCTCATTTTCTCTGTTGGACTTTCCTAAAATTCTAATATCCTAACCTCCAATTGCAGTATTTAACTAGGTAAAAACTAACTACTAAGCTCTCACAGTATTGCGCCAAATATATAATATGAAAGAGGCACAGCCTAGATCTCTGTAAATACTAGAATAGTTTATTACATCGGTCCACTTTGCAGTTACATTTAAAATGGCTCCACCATCCAGTACATTAGGAAGATTAGCCTTCTCAAACAGGACACACATTGTAATTTATGCGCAAGATTCAAGGTATGAGGGTTTACATACCTTGTATCTTAAGTTCACTCTGCATAAAGAATATTTCGACACGACTATTCTTACTCTTTGAAGTACAACTCAATCCAACATTCTTCGGTGTTGATGAGGTATGATTATTTTGCCAAGGATTAGATTCGACAACTGTAAAATAGCCTTATCCTAATTGTTATGTTCATCGGTATATACCATTATGACAGATTGTTCTGTTTGATGGAATGATAGTTTTCGCACAATAAGGTTTGTATATTTTTTGTTCGCTTGATTATTGCATACGCATGAAATTGTTATAGTAAGAACCTCATTTACACTGAAGACCTCGTATATATATGCTTGGAATTTAAAGTACTACTGAAAAATTTATAAACTTTCATAAAAAGCTAGACACGCATCAAAGATAACGATCTAAAAGTTAGAGAAGTTAGAGAGCCGAGGAGAATACAAGCCGTTTTTGAATAAAACTACGAGAATTTAACAGAATAGCTGGCACAAAAGAAAATTCAAAATTCCAAGTACTAAAATATATAATAAAGATTAAATCTGGAGTTCTTGGCATATGAAAGAAATCAAACACATATCTCTTAGATAACAAACTTTTGATTGATGATGCCGAAACCAAACAAATTTAGGAAAACATCAGTATAATTAGTCGATCATTATAACCTTTAGGGTCCTACTAGTTGAAAGGTAATAAGGGAATAACTACAAGAAAACCGAAATCAAATCTAGCTTTGCGTCTCTTTTGAGAAATGCTCCCTCAAGAGCCCCTCCCAAAAAAAAAAGAAATCAAAAC
>CM054935.1:5742568-5792568 GCA_029168755.2 Tillandsia fasciculata | reverse complement strand
ACGCCCACGCGGCCGCGGTACACGCCGCGCTGGGCTGGGGCCCACGCGGCCGCGGCATGCACCGCGCTGGGCTAGCGCCCGCACGGCAGCAGTATGTGCCACGCGGGGCTGGTGCCCGCGCGGCCGCAGCATGCGCCGCGCGGGGTCGGTGCTCGCGCGGTCACGGCATGCGCCGCGCGCGGCCGGTGCCAGCGCGGCTGCATGGCATGCAACGCCGCGGGGTTGGCCGCGTCGCCTGTCGCGCGTTGTCGCCACCGCTGTGTCGAGTTGCTAGTAGTGTTTTTGGGTTTTTGGACTCGGTTTATTTACAGATTTTGTTTCCGATCTGACCGCGGTTCTTTGGGGACTATTTTTAGGTCCGAGTGCCGATTGTGAGCGTTGTTTCGGTCTCAGGTGTTCCGATCAGCACATTTGAGGTGGGTACCTTTGATTATTTTCGGTGTAATGTCGTTCCCGAGTATTTTGCATGATAAAGTAGATGTTTTTGTAAACTGTCTAACCCCATTGCATGTAAATCCCGTTTACTAATCTAATTCGGCTGAGTTCCCAGTATCGTTTTATTATTCTAACCGAGGCGGCTGAGGTCGCAATATTGTTTATATGCTCATATTGCTTACATGCACACCGGCGGTTTGGCCACCGCACATGTGATGATCCGGACTCCCGCAGGAACTGTGCAACATTAAACAGTGACTATGGAGTTTATTCGGTGAAATAGAGCTTGTAGAATCGAAATTGGATATTTAAAATAGACTTGGCGCGAAAATCGGGGCAAACGGGAATTTTCGGGAGCTTTCGGCAAAATTTCGGATGAGAATTTGGCGAAACGGACGTCGTATTTGGACTCAGCACGCGAAAACGGTCGAAACGGTATATTTATTTTAATTTTTCGGCACTGGGTACTGTTCACGTCGGAACAGTAACTCCGGCCGCCGGAATTACTGTTCCGGCGACCGGCGAGCGGCGGCGGGCGGCGGCGCACGGCGGCGGGCAACGGAGCGCGGGGGAGCGCGGCGCGGGCAGCGCGGGCAGGCGCGGGCAGGCGCGGGCAGGGGGCTCGGGTGCGCGGTCCATGGGTTGAGCGTGCACCGGGTGCACGGAACTTCTGGAATGCCACGTGGCATTCCCTCATTGGCTAGCCGGCTTCTAGAAGGCGTGTGGGAGGGTGACACGTGGCACACCCTGATTGGCTGACATCTTCCGGAAAACCCGGAGCGCGGAGCTGCACATGCACCACGTGGGACACGTGGCAGATTTTCATTGGCCCTTGCACCGATGTTTCCTGTTTTGTGGACACGTGGCGCAATCTGGTTGGCCAATTTTTGGTGTTTCCTGTTCGGATCGGATCCCGTGTGGGAATATTCCCTTTGGCCCACTATATAAGAGCCCTCACCCCCCCTCTCATTCCCACCTCGTTTTGCGTGCTGTAGAGAGAGAATCAGAGAAAGTGTCCTCTACGAAAAATTTTCCTCTCTCTCTCTTCTCTCTCTCTCTAAAATCTCAGAATTTTTGGAGTTACAGATAGTGAGTTATCTGCGACGCGGCGCACTGCGACGGTTTTCTTTTTAGGCCCATTTCCCGTCGCAGTTCCGTCGAAAATTCACTGCGGGCTAACCGGGTGGAATTTTTGGACGATTTTTGCGGCAGCGCGACCGTAAGAGGTAGGGCTTCGATTTCCGTGTTGATCATTTTGCTCCGTTTCGTACTTTTGGCACGATTCCCAAGTCCTCTTTGACCCCCCTTTTTGCTGTGGTAATTTCTGGACAGCACCGACTTCTCCGATTTTTATCTTGGCGTAGGAGCATCAGATCGAGGCGTTTAAGGAGTCGATTTTGATCTACTCTTCGCGAGGAACGCAACCGTGATTTTTCTGGGATTTTAGGAGCTCATTTTAGAGGTGAAAAACTCCTCTTTTCCCGTGCTGTCTGAAAAACAGCAAATATTGTACTTTTTGGGATTTGTATTTATACAGGGAGCGTTGATTTGCAGGATTTGAGGACTGTGGACAACCAGGAGACTACCTGGGGTGTTTTTGAGCTGCTCGAGGTGGGCGGTTGTTGCTTACCTCATTTTTGACAAGCTCACTGGGATTACTAGAACTCCCCTAAAATTTAATTGATGAGAACAATTGGGACAAAATAATATGATAATTGATGAGAACCATTGGGACAACTAACAGGACTACTAACAGGACTACTAACAGGACAACTAACAGGACAATTAATGAGAACCATTGGGACAAATTAATATGACAAATGACAAGGACCGCTGGGACAAACTCCCCTAAAATTTAATATAACCCCACAAATGATATGATGACTTATATTGGGACACTGTGATTGAGACAAAGGCTATGATCTCGCATGCAAATAACTTTTATTCAGTAAATCAATTGTTTAAAACCTTTGACACTATTTTACAACTTTTAAAAATAAAGACAGTTGCATGCATGCCCGGACATCAGGTAAGGCCACTATTCATTGCTACACTATCATATTGGGATTTGAACATGTTTCATTGTTGTCCTTTGCATTCAGATGTTGTTGCTCAAGTGTGAGCAGGGGTTTGGGATAGTGTAGCCAAGATTGCATTAGATTGTGGACTTGTGGGGTATTGCGGTGACCGCGGACAGTAGGCGGTTGACCAGATGTTTATCCTTGCATCAGATTGGGGTTGAGTCTGGTTTATTGCATCAGTTGGGGGTTGGGTTTCTGTAGTGGATGGAGTTTCCCACTTTGATCATAGTTATGATCCAGTCCTGCTATATTGAGACATGTGCTACAGAGATACTTGTGATACTGATGACAGAGATATTTTACTCGTGTGGGTCGCTCCCCTCGAGTGCCACTCCGGAGGTGGGCTTTTTCGGACCCAGCCTTGTGTGCCGGTCTGATACTTGTTTTGGGATGCGAGCCGTGCGGGCCGATCCTGCGGTTTCGAGCCGTGTGTGCAGATTCCGCTGAGCAGGCAGTACCAGTTGTTACTGGTGACTAGATTGGGTTTATTTGGACAGATACTATTTCTGATGCATGCATACAGTTTTGACAGCATAGTAGTGGTAGTTTTCCTGTTTCAGCATCTTATGTATTTTACCACTTTTCCTTTTCCCTTTTGCCTCTAGTAGTCCTAGTGGGTGCGTCAGAGTTGAGGTTTTTACCCACTAGGGGAGGCTGCTGGTTTATCTGGTAGTTCTCACCCCGCATTGTTGTTTTCTGTTTCTTTCTTCTCCTTTATTTTGCAGAGTCATCTGCGGGAGCTGCTAGGCCATCGGCAGCTGATCGAGGTAAGGGGATCGCTGAATAGATAGATCTCCTGTGAGACTGAGAGCTGTAGATAGATGCTGTACCCTTCACTCAGACTGTGGTATTCTCCTTTTATTTTGGGTCTGGCTTCCGCCAGCTGGTTGTACTATTTGGTGAGCTGGGAGATTATTGTACTTATTACAGTTTTATTTGTATTTCCAGTCTGAGATACTATGTGGTTCTTCTATTTCAGCTCTGTATTATGCTCTTTTATTGTTCATATTATATCTGAGCAGGTTACCAGCGCTTCGTGTACGCGGGAAATCCCGTGTGCACGGCGGATCTGTTGGCGAGCCCGGGTTCCGGTTTACACCCGGGGCGTGACAGATTAAGTTGGTATCAGAGCTTAGGGATAGGTCAGTTGGGACTTAGGAAACCCTAGGCTTTTGGCAGACCCTAGGATGATAGGGCGTGAGAGACGTGACATTTTGCGAAAGTCGTTGATTTATTTGTTTGACTCTTCCAGTGAGAGAAGAGGGATCGACATACCCAAATTTCTGGTGCACAGTTATGTTGGCTGCAGACAACATAAAGTCACAGAAATAGGGGGATGTCTTTGACTTTCGCTAGATTGGGTCGTGTGGGGTTATGTTACTGAGTGTGGTTTCTTGTGGTAGGATGCCTCCGCGACGTAGGATGTTGACGCGTTCTCAGCCTGATTCCCCTGAACCCGATCAGGAGGAGTCCGGGCAGGGCCAGCAGAGTGAGGTGCAAGAGCTGCAGGCCCAGATGGCCCAGATGTCAGAGGCTGTTCGGCGTCAGGAGGAGGCTATGGGTCGGCTGACGCAAATGTTAGAGCAGAGGGCTCAGCCTGTTGTAGCACCTTCAGAGAATTCTCCCGTACCTTCTTCCCCTGCTGTGAATCCCCCAGTTGTACCAGTGACCCCGGCATCCCCTGTTGCTCGGGGTACTGGTAGACAATCGTCTGGGTTGACGGGATCTCTGACCCCGGCAGAGCAGCGGGAAATGGTTGACTTGCTGATGAGGTTTCGCCAGTTTGACCCACCCCATTTCTCGGGGCAGAATACCGAGCCGTGGGAGGCAGAATCGTGGATCACGGCGATGGAGCGACGTTTTGAGACTTTGTTCATCGAGGAGCGATATCAGGTGTTATTAGCAACGAACTTTTTGGAACGCAACGCCGAAGCCTGGTGGCGGCGTGTTCGACCAGCGGGTCCGCCTGGGGCTCAGCTCTTGGCCTGGGCGGAGTTCCGCAATCTCCTTCTCGGGGCTTTCTTCCCAGAAAGCGTCCGGCAGAGGTTGGAGGAGCAGTTGAAAAACCTTCGCCAAGGAGATCGGCCCGTACACGAGTACATTGCCAATTTCAATCAATTGTTGGCGTGTGTACCGAACGTGGCTAGGGATGAGGCGCACCGGATCTACATGTTCGAGCGAGGGTTGCGTCGAGACCTTTTTCAGTTAGTTCGTTCGCGTAGGTTACAGACCTTGGAAGCCTCGATGGAGCAGGCACTCTACGTTGAGTGCGGGGAGGTAGTGATGGAGGAGGTAGCTCCAGCTCCCGTAGTGAGCCCGGGGGCGAAACGATCGGCACCGGAGGTTGGAGGACAATCTAGTTCGTGGAGACCGCCACGACCGCCGCAGCCTCAGTTCCCCGGCCAAGGACGGTCTGAGCGTCGAGGGCCTGGTGGATCCCAGAGGCCCCAGCAGCGGCAGCAGCAGCAAAGATCACAGTCGTCGCAGCGTGGGTCGCAGCGGCAGCCTCAGCGACAGCGGCAGTCTCAACAGCAATCACGACAACCACGGGCCCCCGGCAATTGTATTTTCTGTGGTGGTCAGCATTTTTCCAACACCTGCGACCAGCGGTGGGGTCGCTGTTATGGATGTGGACAGCCCGGGCACATTCGAGCTTCGTGCCCCTTTTCGGCCCCCGCCACCCCTTCTTCAGCATCTGCTCCATCTTCATCGCAGCAGCGGTCGACGGCTCAGCGGCCCTATGCTCCAGCAAGCAGGCCATCTTCTTCCCATCCCACGGATTATCGCCCTCCAGCTCAGAGTGGGCGAGTGTATGCTGCGCAGGTAGAGGACTCTTCGGCAGCAGATCATGTGGTGGCAGGTATCACCTTACTTTCTGGCATTAGGACTCGTACTTTATTTGATACTGGAGCATCGCATTCTTTTATTAGTAGATCATTTGCATCATTACATGGGTTAGAGGTAGGACTTTTGCCACGTGCACGAGAGGTTCAGATTCCCGATCACACTTGCACGTGGAGGAGTGTTGTTGGTCCTGCCCGATGCAAATCGAGTCCTGGATTATGCCAGCAGACCTATTGGTCTTGAGACAGCTGAAGGACTTCGATGTGGTTCTCGGGATGGATTGGCTGGCTCGGTATTTTGCGACTATTGATTGTGCCGCAAGGACTGTCACTTTTAGAGAGCCAGGCCAGGAGATGTTGGTATACCGGGGATGTCAGAGTGCTTTCTTTGCCTCTATGGTTTCGACTTCCCGAGCGAGGCAGATGATCCATCGAGGATGTGTAGCCTTTTTGGCTAGTGTTGTTGAGGGGCCTACGGCGGCGCCGGAACTCGGGGACATCCCTATTGCCCGCGAGTTCCCGGATGTTTTCCCACCTGAGTTGACTAGCATGCCGCCAGATAGGGAAATTGAGTTCGTGATTGACGTAGTTCCAGGAACTGCGCCAATCTCAAAGGCTCCTTACCGGATGGCACCGGCTGAGCTGCGAGAGCTTAAGGCGCAACTTCAGGATTTGATGGATAAGGGCTTTATTAGGCCGAGTGTGTCGCCTTGGGGAGCGCCGGTGCTATTCGTGAAGAAGAAAGATGGGTCACTTCGACTATGTGTGGACTATAGGGAATTAAATAAAGTGACCATCAAGAACAAGTACCCTTTGCCGCGCATCGATGATCTTTTTGATCAGCTGCAAGGGTCTTGTGTCTTCTCTAAGATAGATCTGCAATCCGGTTACCACCAGTTGAAGGTGAAGGCCGAGGATATTCCTAAAACGGCATTCAGATCACGGTACGGGCATTATGAATTTACAGTTATGCCTTTTGGGCTAACTAATGCCCCTGCCGCATTCATGGATTTAATGAACCGGATCTTCCGACCATACTTGGATCGATTCGTGGTAGTGTTCATTGATGATATCTTGATTTACTCCCGAAGTGATGCCGAGCATGAGGAGCACTTAAGGATCGTGCTGCAACTTCTGCGAGAGAAGAAGTTGTATGCCAAGCTGGCAAAGTGCGAGTTTTGGCTTCGGGAGGTAGTCTTCTTGGGCCATGTGATTTCCGCCGCAGGTGTGGCAGTGGACCCGGCAAAGATTGAGGCAGTCCGTGATTGGCCCCGACCGACGACGGTTTCTGAGGTACGTAGCTTTATGGGTTTAGCTGGGTATTACCGTCGGTTTGTGGAAGGCTTTGCGAAGCTCTCCACACCCCTCACTCGCTTGACGCGTAAAGGAGTGAAGTTTATCTGGAGTGAGGACTGTCAGAGGAGCTTTGAGGAGCTAAAGAATAGACTGATGACCGCTCCTATCCTTTCCCTCCCTGTTATGGGAAAAGGATATGTGATCTACAGCGACGCATCACACAGTGGACTTGGTTGTGTGTTGATGCAGAAGGGAGGGTAATTGCTTATGCATCAAGGCAACTCAAGGATTACGAGAAGAATTACCCTACCCATGACTTGGAGCTTGCTGCTGTAGTGTTTGCACTAAAGCTTTGGCGTCATTACCTGTATGGAGAGCACTGTGAAATCTACACCGACCACAAGAGCCTAAAATACCTGTTCACGCAAAAGGAGCTGAATTTGAGGCAGCGTAGGTGGTTAGAGCTATTAAAGGATTATGATGTAGATATTCTCTACCACCCAGGCAAGGCTAATGTGGTCGCTGATGCCTTGAGTAGGAGAGCGGTGCAAAGTTTGTCTATGTTGATCACAGACCAGGCACCGCTATTAGAGGAGATGAGACGGCTCGAGATAGAGGTTGTGTCCCCTGGGGTCTCTGCTAGACTGACATCTTTAGTCGTGCAGCCCACTCTGCTGGACAGGATCAGGGAGAAACAGAGTGAGGACCCCCACTTGACCAGGATTAGAGATCAGATTCCGAGTGATCAGTCAGGGGACTTTACGGTGGATGCCTCGGGAGTACTGAGGTACAGGAACCGAGCATGTGTGCCAGTGGATGCGGAGATCAGAGAGCAGATATTGCGAGAGGCCCATTATACACCTTATACCCTACATCCTGGTGGGACTAAGATGTATAAGGACCTCAAGGCACACTTTCTGGTGGAATGGCATGAAAAGGGATATCGGGAGATTTGTGGCTCAGTGTTTAACTTGTCAGCAGGTGAAAGCTGAGCATCGAGTGCCAGCTGGCAAGTTACAGAGTCTCCCAATTCCCCAGTGGAAATGGGACCACATTACGATGGATTTCGTGGTCGGACTTCCGAGGGCACAGGGAGGAGCAGATGCTATCTGGGTAGTTGTGGATCGACTTACCAAGTCAGCGCACTTTCTGCCCATGCAGACTACGTGGCCACTCGAGCGACTAGCCCAGTTATATCTAGATGAGATAGTGAGATTACATGGAGTACCCGCCTCCATTGTATCAGATAGAGACCCGAGGTTTGTTTCGCATTTCTGGAAGAGTTTGCAAACAGCCTTGGGGACTGAACTCAGGTTCAGTACAGCTTTTCATCCGCAGACTGATGGGCAGTCAGAGCGGACGATACAAATCCTGGAGGACATGTTGAGGGCTTGCGTCTTGGATTTCGGCGGAGGGTGGATTCGACACTTATCTTTGGCTGAGTTCGCGTACAACAATAGCTTTCAAGCGAGCATTCAGATGGCTCCGTTTGAAGCGTTGTATGGACGCAAGTGTCGATCACCACTTTATTGGAGTGACGTGGGCGAGAGGCGGACCTTGGGACCAGATGTCTTGATAGAGGCAGAAGAGAAGGTCCGAGTGATTCGAAGCATCTTCAGACCGCCCAAAGCCGACAAAGGAGTTATGCCGATGTTCGGCGACGAGACTTAGAGTTTCAGGTTGGAGATCATGTATTCCTGAAAGTCTCGCCGTCCAAAGGAATCAGGAGATTCGGCATTCGTGGGAAACTTAGCCCCCGATACATTGGACCCTTTGAGGTATTGGAGCGTATCGGGCCAGTTGCCTACCGACTTGCACTTCCTCCGAGGCTTGCTGGTGTCCATGATGTATTTCATGTTTCTACTCTGAGGAAGTATGTCTTCGACCCATCGCACGTCATCGACTTCACACCGCTTGAGATCAGCGAGGATTTGAGGTATGAGGAGCGCCCACTGCGAATTCTGGATCGAGAGGTGAGAGAATTGCGCAATCGGGCCATTCCCTATGTGAAAATCCAATGGAGCAATCATGACGAGCGCGAGGCTACATGGGAGCTCGAGTCGGAGATGAGGAATGCTCACCCCTACTTATTCGAGACATCGGACTGAGGATTATTGTTTAGTCTCGTTTCGAGGACGAAACTCTTTTTAGTGGGGGAGGATGTGATGATCCGGACTCCCGCAGGAACTGTGCAACATTAAACAGTGACTGTGGAGCTTATACGGTGAAACAGAGCTTGTAGAATCGAAATTGGATATTTAAAATAGACTTGGCGCGAAAATCGGAGCAAATGGGAATTTCCGGGAGCTTTCGGCAAAATTTCGGATGAGAATTTGGCGAAACGGACGTCGTATTTGGACTCAGCGCGCGAAAACGGTCGAAACGGTATATTTACTTTACTTTTTTTTCGGCACTGGGTACTGTTCACGCCGGAACAGTAACTCCGGCCGCCGGAATTACTGTTCCGGCGACCGGCGAGCGGCGGCGGGCGGCGGCGCACGGCGGCGGGCAGCGGCGCAGCGGCAGCGCAGCGGCGGAGCGCGGGGAGCGCGGCGCGGGCAGGCGCGGGCAGGCGCGGGCAGGGGGCTCGGGTGCGCGGTCCATGGGTTGGCGTGCACCGGGTGCACCGAACTTCTGGAATGCCACGTGGCATTCCCTCATTGGCTGGCCGGCTTCTAGAAGGCGTGTGGGAGGGTGACACGTGGCACACCCTATTGGCCGACATCTTCCGGAAAACCCGGAGCGCGGAGCTGCACATGCACCACGTGGGACACGTGGCAGATTTTCATTGGCCCTTGCACCGCTGTTTCCTGTTTTGTGGACACGTGGCGCAATCTGGTTGGCCAATTTCGGTGTTTCCTGTTCGGATCGGATCCCGTGTGGGAATATTCCCTTTGGCCCACTATATAAGAGCCCTCACCCCCCCTCTCATTCCACCTCGTTTTGCGTGCTGTAGAGAGAGAATCAGAGAAAGTGTCCTCTACGAAAAATTTTCCTCTCTCTCTCTCTCTCTCTCTCTAAAATCTCAGAATTTTTGGAGTTACAGATAGTGAGTTATCTGCGACGCGGCGCACTGCGACGATTTTCTTTTAGGCCCATTTCCCGTCGCAGTTCCGTCGAAAATTCACTGCGGGCTAACCGGGTGGAATTTTTGGACGATTTTTGCGGCAGCGCGACCGTAAGAGGTAGGGCTTCGATTTCCGTGTTGATCATTTTGCTCCGTTTCGTACTTTTGGCACGATTCCCAAGTCCTCTTTGACCCCCCTTTTTGCTGTGGTAATTTCTGGACAGCACCGACTTCTCCGATTTTTATCTTGGCGTAGGAGCATCAGATCGAGGCGTTTAAAGAGTCGATTTTGATCTACTCTTCGCGAGGAACGCAACCGTGATTTTTCTGGGATTTTAGGAGCTCATTTTAGAGGTGAAAAACTCCTCTTTTCCCGTGCTGTCTGAAAAACAGCAAATATTGTACTTTTTGGGATTTGTATTTATACCGGGAGCGTGATTTGCAGGATTTGAGGACTGTGGACAACCAGGAGACTACCTGGGGTGTTTTTGAGCTGCTCGAGGTGGGCGGTTGTTGCTTACCTCATTTTTGACAAGCTCACTGGGATTACTAGAAATCCCCTAAAATTTAATTGATGAGAACAATTGGGACAAAATAATATGATAATTGATGAGAATCATTGGGACAACTAACAGGACTACTAACAGGACTACTAACAGGACAACTAACAGGACAATTAATGAGAACCATTGGGACAAATTAATATGACAAATGACAAGGACCGCTGGGACGAACTCCCCTAAAATTTAATATAACCCCACAAATGATATGATGACTTATATTGGGACACTGTGATTGAGACAAAGGCTATAATCTCGCATGCAAATAACTTTTATTCAGTAAATCAATTGTTTAAAAACCTTTGACACTATTTTACAACTTTTAAAATAAAGACAGTTGCATGCATGCCCGGACATCAGGTAAGGCCACTATTCATTGCTACACTATCATATTGGGATTTGAACATGTTTCATTGTTGTCCTTTGCATTCAGATGTTGTTGCTCAAGTATGAGCAGGGTTTGGGATAGTGTAGTTGAGATTGCATTAGATTGTGGACTTGTGGGGTATTGCGGTGACCGCGGACAGTAGGCGGTCGACCAGATGTTTATCCTTGCATCAGATTGGGGTTGAGTCTGGTTTATTGCATCAGTTGGGGATTGGGTTTCTGTAGTGGATGGAGTTTCCCACTTTGATCATAGTCATGATCCAGTCCTGCTATATTGAGACATGTGCTACAGAGATACTTGTGATACTGATGACAGAGATATTTTACTCGTGTGGGTCGCTCCCCTCGAGTGCCACTCCGGAGGTGGGCTTTTTCGGACCCAGCCTTGTGTGCCGGTCTGATACTTATTTTGGGATGCGAGCCGTGCGGGCCGATCCCGCGGTTTCGAGCCGTGTGTGCAGATTCCGCTGAGCAGGCAGTACCAGTTGTTACTGGTGACTAGATTGGGTTTATTTGGACAGATACTATTTCTGATGCATGCATACAGTTTTGACAGCATAGTAGTGGTAGTTTTCCTGTTTCAGCATCTTATGTATTTTACCACTTTTTTCCCTTTTGCCTCTAGTAGTCCTAGTGGGTGCGTCAGAGTTGAGGTTTTACCCACTAGGGGAGGCTGCTGGTTTATCTGGTAGTTCTCACCCCGCATTGTTGTTTTCTGTTTCTTTCTTCTCCTTTATTTTGCAGAGTCATCTGCGGGAGCTGCTAGGCCTTCGGCAGCGGATCGAGGTAAGGGGATCGCCGAATAGATAGATCTCCTGTGAGACTGAGAGCTGTAGATAGATGCTGTACCTTTCACTCAGACTGTGGTATTCTCCTTTTATTTTGGGTCTGGCTTCCGCCAGCTGGTTGTACTATTTGGTGAGCTGGGAGATTATTGTACTTATTACAGTTTTATTTGTATTTCCAGTCTGAGGTACTATGTGGTTCTTCTATTTCAGCTCTGTATTATGCTCTGTTATGTTCATATTATATCTGAGCAGGTTACCAGCGCTTCGTGTACGCGGGAAATTCTGTGTGCATGGCGGATCTGTTGGCGAGCCCGGGTTCCGGTTTACACCCGGGGCGTGACAGCACAGGGTGTATTTTTTCGGAAAGATGGTAATGATTACCCGTGTACCCCACGACTAGCGATGATGGGGACCCCTCAAGGAGAGGCGGCTTCTACTTGGGCAGTCGAGGGGATTGGTGGCACCAAGAAAATGAGTACGGTATTCTAGGGTTGGGGCCCAGCTTGTTTTTAAATTCTGGGGTTGGGGCCAAGCTTGTTTTTAAATTTTGGAGTTGGGGCCCAGCTTGTTTTTAAATTCTGGGGTAGGGGCCCAGCGTGTTTTGTGATAGGGATTTAGCGGTACATGAGGGGGAAGTAAATGCTCCGGTGTATCGGTTTGTCTTTTCAGTTATTGCATTTACTATTTATATCTACTTTATCAGTCACTGACTACCCACGCTGTGACTGGTCCGAGCAGGGGTGGGAACCGGGACGACGGTGAGGCATCGGTTAGAGGACCCTAGCCATGGTGGCTAGTAAACTTTACAGTTTATGGTTATTTCTTTTAGTGTTTGGTTAGTTTAACTGTGAGTTACTTATGTATGGTTTCTTGTGGATGTTGGATTGAGGACTTAGTGTAGGATTATCTTCTTATGTCTGTGAATGTTGAGACGTATGAATGCGGCTCGTTTTCAAATACAAACATGGTTTCAAAAGCATTTTCAAACCAAGTGTCGTGTGGGTACTGATTTCAAAACCTGTGGATTTATCCTTTCAAGCAAGGTGGCCACTTAAAAGAGATTGCGAAAATGTTTTGAAAAACCGGGTGTCGAGTGGACACCGACTTTCAAACCTATGGGTTTATGCTGTAGTTTCAATATGATAAATGTGACTATATGGTTAAGTGTAATCTTTCCTCGTTGTCGTTCATTGTTTGCATGGTTAAAGTACTTGTCGTGCTCGGAACGCCGTACATATACAAAGGAGGCTCCGCCCGTTTGGGGAGTGAGTTTGTATATGTGGCGGGTCTGGTGCGCACCGGAGGCGAGGTTCATTAAAGAAAAAAAAAAAAATAGATACATTTTCTGCTCTTTTAGAACCTCCGGGGTGTGACAGATTATATGGTATCAAATAAAATGACTTTAACCACGGTAGTCAGTGACCAACATCCACAGAGTGTAATACCAAAAGTAACTAACCAATTTGATAACCAAGGTGTAGGTGTGTAATGTACGAACGTGAGTGCGGGAAAAAGGGTTAGAGTCCCAGTGTTTGTAGGTTAAGGTGCTAGACCAATTAAGTCTAGGACTAACTTGGTTTCTTTGTATGCACGGATAATGGCCCGAAACCGGTCGTCGATCGAGGGTGCAGAAGTGGATATAACGGTTCCGTCAACAGTGGAGAATCGGCTACTCCAACAACAGTCCCGCGACATGGCTGAGCACATCCTCTATTGCTAGAAAAGACGAACCCCACACGGCCCGCATTCACAAGGACGGTCTATGGAGCGACACTTTTCAGGTAATACCGACAGTGGGTTTACCCACTTCCAAGAAGTGATCGACAGGACCACTGTGGTGGGGCGGGAATTGGCCGTTCCGCGCATCCGGTAGAAGGATCATGAGCCTGCCGGGGGCCGAAAACGACCCCAGCCATGACCCGGGAATGACTTTCCCAACGGGAGCCGACCACCCCAGTATCCGAAGACGCTGCAAGGAACCTGAAACACATCAGACAAGGGAACCGATCCGTCATGGAGTATCAACGAGAATTCGTAAGGCTGGCCAATTGTGTTCCCTTTGTCATAAGGGATGAAGCTCACAAAGCCCGCCTCTTCGTAGAGAGATTGCGGAGCAATATTTTTGAAGTTGTGCAAGCAGCGGATCTTCACACCTTCCAGAAAGTGGTAGATAGGCCCACCATAGTGGAGCGCGGATTCGCGGTGACGCGCGCCCGACGAGAGGACTCGGAGTACAACAAGGATAAGAAACGACCCAGCCCTTCTTCGGAGGAGGATTTTCTAGCGGGGACCGGCCATACATCATTTGCAGAGAAGCACCCCGGGGGATTATTCGTTTTCGGAAGCACGACCATTGCTTCTGATGTGACAAACTAGGACAGTTCCGCTTTAACTGCCCCGAACCTGGGAATAATTTTTCGGAGTCACGACACGGATGAGAGGTCTTATGCGACGACACGACAAAGGACGCACTACCTGAGGAAAGTAGTAGCAGGAAAGACCCCTTACGAAGAGTAATGTTGGTCTTGACCCCAGGAGGACCCTTGGAAGCAAATACTTTGTACCTTCCTGCCCAATAAGGTTGGGAAGACTCAGTTGTCTTTGGTGCTGGCTATTTATTTATGGGTTAAATAGGTCCAACTTTCTGCCTCAAGACAATAGGCCCAGGAGACTAATAAGTTGAGTTGGGTGAGCCCAATAAGTTGAGTGGGGCTGCGGTCCACAATAGACCTAACGGCAAGAGGCCCAACAATAGACCCAACGCCCAGGTGGGTTAAATTCCGGTCGAGATCCGTGGCGCTGTGTCTGTACGCTTTAAGTGAATTAGTTGCGTATCTCTAAGAGCTCGAGCTTTTGGGATTAATGGTTGGCGCCAACGATCCGACATTTGGGACTTAGTAGTGTCACCGCTAAGAGAATTCGAAGGGATACTCGGAAGGGATTGGCTTACTGAGTATCAGGTGCTAGTCGATTGCGAGAAACCAAGCGTGCCATCTTGGGGCACACCCGTTCTATTCGTACGAAAGAAGGACGGGAGACTACGATTGTGCATCGACAATCGGGGAATAGATAAGGTCATAGTAAAGAACAAATACCCCTCACCTCGGATTGATGACCTATTCGACCAACTGCCAGGAGCGACGACGCCCTCAAAGATTGATCTGCAGTCTGGCTACAGCCAGTTTAGAGTCCGGAGTAATGACATACCGAAAATAGTTTTTCGAACTCGGTATGGTTATTACGAGTTTACGGTTATACCGTTTGGACTCATAGTCGCTCCAGCGGTGTTCATGAATATGATGAACAGGATCTTTAAACCTTTCCTGGACCAATTTGGGGTAGTCCTTATCGACGATATCCTCATCTACTCCCGCACAGATAAAGAGCACGATGACCACCTGCGAGTGATCCTCCAGACCCTACGGGATCAAAAATTATATGCCAAACTCAAAAAGTGTGAGTTTTGGCTCCGCGAGGTCTGGGACACATTGTCTCAGCCTCGGGAATTGCGGTGGACCCGAGGAAGATAGAATCCGTGACCGACTGAGCTCGGCCAACAACGGTGACTGAAATTCGAAGCTTTCTAGGACTGGCGGGGTACTACAGACGCTTCGAGGAAGGCTTCTCAAAGATAGCCACTTCCCTGATTCGACTAACCCGGAAAGGGGAGAAGTTCGTCTGGACGGCCCAGTGCCAGAAGAGTTTCGAGGAGCTTAAAGACAGACTCACACGGGCGCTGGTACTCACATTGCCGAAGCTCGGTGAGGACTACGAAATCTATTGTGATGCATCTCGAAACGGTCTCGGGAGCGTATTGATGCAACAAGGGAAGGTCATAGCATACGCATCAAGACAACTCAAGGATTACGAGCAGAACTACCCTACACACGACTTGGAACTCACGGCAGTCGTGTTTGCTTTGATGCTCTGGAGGCATTATCTCTACGGGGCGCACTGTAACGTGTTTTCCGATCACCAGAGCCTCAAATACCTGTTTACTCAGAAGGAACTGAATTTACGGCAAAGGCGATGGTTGGAACTACTGAAGGACTACGATTTGTCCATCCACTACCACCCCGGGAAGGCAAATGTGGTGGCCGACGCCTTGAGCCGGAAAGGACAGACGGGGGAAACGACATTGAGCGCCCTTACCCAACAGGATCGTATAATTGCAGAGTTCTCGCAATTGAGGTTGGAGGTAGTGCCAGCAGGTGCGGTTGCGAAACTTCTATCCTTGGTGGTGAGGCCTACGCTGATAGAGACGATCTTGGAATGCCAAACAACGGACACGCAACTACAACTGGTGCGGGACAGAATATCCTCGGAGCAAAGTGGGGGTTTTACGATTGGCACTGATAATGTGATAAGGTTTCGGGGACGAATTTGCATGCCAGATGTGCCAGAATTGAGGAAAGAAATTCTAACGGAAGTACATAATGCCCCCTACATTGCGCATCCCGGAGTACAAAGATGTACAAAGACCTGAGGCAGACCTTCTGGTTGCCCAAATTGAAGAGTGATGTGACGCAATTCGTGGCGCATTGTTTGGTGTGTCAATAGGTGAAAGCGGAACATCAGTGACCGGCGGGAAAACTACAACCATTGCCGATACCAGAGTGGAAATGGGAATGGATTACCATGGACTTCGTAATCGGTTTTTCGTGATCGCAACAGGGACACGACGCGATATGGGTCATAGTGGATCGTCTGACGAAATCGACCCACTTTCTGCCTATCCACACGACGTGGACCCGAGATCGGCTAGCACAAACCTACATCGACGAGGTGGAAAGATTGCACAGAGTACCATCGTCGATAACTTCTGATAGGGACACACGCTTTGTGTCGAACTTCTGGAGGAGCCTGCAGCAGGCACTGGGGACCAAACTGCAGTTCAGCACGGCCTTCCATCCGCAGACGGACAGGCAGTCGGAACGGGTGATCCAGATCCTCGAAGATATGCTTCGAGCTTGTGTGCTAGATCTGGGTGAGGGATGGTCGCGTTACCCACCCCTCGTGGAATTCGCCTACAACAATAGCTACCAAGCTAGTATTCAGATGGCGCCGTACGAAGACTTGTACGGGCGCCGATGTTGATCGCCTATTTGCTGGGACGACTTGAGGGAGCGGAAGGATTTGGGGCCAGACCTTGTAGAGGAAACGGAGCGAAAGGTGCGCCTTATCAGGCAGCGGCTGTTGACCACCTAGAGCCGGCAGAAGAGCTACGCGGATCAAAGGCGACGGGAATTGGAATTTATGGTAGGGGAACACGTGTTGCTTCGTGTATCACCGTCTAAGGGGACAAGACGGTTCGGCTTGAGAGGAAAGCTGAGACCACGGTACGTGGGACCGTTCGAAATCTTGGAGCGCGTGGGCCCGGTGGCATACCGGTTGGCCTTATTGCCAAACCTCGAACGGGTACACAATGTGTTTCACGTCTCGATACTCCGAAAGTACCTTCCCGACCCGTCGCATGTCCTCGATGCCTCTGCCATCGAGTTGCGTGAGGACTTGAGCATCGAGGAAACGCCGATACGAATTTTGGCACGAGAGGAAAAGAAACTTCGCAACCGGACGATCCCCTACGTAAAGGTGCAATGGAGTAACCATGAGGAGCGCGAGGCGACCTGGGAACTTGAGACGAAAATGAGGGAGTGTTTCCCTGAGTTATTTAGCGAGGGTTGAGGTTAAGTTTCGGGGACGAAACTTCTTTTAAGGGGTGTGTGTGGTGTAATATCACAGTTTTCATGTAACGTTTTACCCTCCTGCTAATAAAGTTTAAATTATGAGAAATTAAATTAACGAGTTTACTTAAGTTGATAATCTTGAGGTGCGGGTATTTTTCTGTGATAGAGCTCGAAAAACAGTGAACTACGGTGCGACCGGATCCGGATTCCGACTTACGGATCCCCCAGAAAGGGGTTGTTAGGATCGCGGTAATCGGGAGGTGCATCGAAATCCGTGCAAGTGATCGTGAATGCTTTTCGAGGAGATAAGGAAATATCTCTAAGGAATTATTTTTAAGGAATTATCTCTAAGGAAATATCTCTAAGGAAATATCTTTAAGCAATTATCTCTAAGGAATTATCTCTAAGGAATTATCTCCATGGATTAATTAAATAATTAATTAGAGATTGAAATACCCGATGTGGATTTCGACGGTACGTACCAAGAAACAGAGTTTACTTCTCCCAAAAAAGAAACCCTAGCCGGAGAGAAAAGAAAGAAAGAGGGAAAAAAAGGTGAAACCCTAACCAGAAGAAAAAGAGAAGAAAGAAGGAGAAAGCGGAGGGACCCGATCATCCCCGACGAACGTGCCGAAGCCGGGAGCATGAACGGATCGCCTTCTCTGACGAATCGCAGTAAGCGATGTTTCTTTTCAGTTTTCGTTTCGGAGTTTTGTTGTCGTCGTTTTGGGTCGCCGTTTTTGTTACCCTTACCGCCGCCGCCGTCGCCGCGGCCGCAAAGCCGTAGGGCACCACCGCCGCGAAGCCCTAGGGCACCACCGCCGTCGCAAAGCCCTAGGGCACCGCCGCCGCGTGGGGCTGGCGCCCACGCGGGCCGCGGCATGCGCCGCGCGGGGCTAGCGCCCGCGCGGCCGCGGCATGCACTGCGCGGGGCTGGGGCCCGCGCGGCCGCAGTTGGCGCCGCGCGGGGCTAGTGCCCGCGCGGCTGCGGCACGGGCCGCGCAGGGCTGGGGCCCGCGCGGCCGCGGCATGTACCGCGCGAGGCTAGCGCCCGCGCGGCCGTAGTTGGTGCCGCGCGGGGCTAGTGCCCGCGCGGCCGCAGCACACGCCGCGCGGGGCTGGGGCCGGCGCGGCCGCGGCATGCACCGCGCGGGGCTAGCGCCCGCGCAGCCGCGGCACGCGCTGCGCGGGGCCGGTGCCCACGCAGCCGCGGCACGCGCTGCGCGGGGCCGGTGCCCGCGCGGCCGTATGGCACGTCGCGCGTTGTGGCAACCGCCGTGTCGAGATGCTAGTAGTGTTTTTGGGTTTTTGGACTCGGTTTATTTACAGATTTTGTTTCCGATCTCACCGCGGTTCTTTGGGGACTATTTTTAGGTCCGAGTGCCGATTGTGAGTGTTGTTTCGGTCTCAAGTATTCCGTTCAGCACATTTGAGGTGGGTACCTTTGGTTATTTTCGGTGTAATGTCGTTCCCGAGTATTTTACATGATAAAGTAGATGTTTTTGTAAACTGTCTAACCCCATTGCATGTAAATCCCGTTTACTAATCTAATTGAGGCGGCTGAGGTCGCAGTATCGTTTTATTATTCTAACCGAGGCGGCTGAGGTCGCAGTATTGTTTATATGCTTATATTGCTTACACGCACACCGGCGGTTTGGCCACCGCACAGGGTGTATTTTTCCGGAAAGATGTTAATGATTACCCGTGTACCCCATGAGTAGCGATGATGGGGACCCCTCAAGGAGAGGCGGCTGCTACTTGGGCAGTCGAGGGGATTGGTGGCACCAAGAAAATAAGTACGGTTTTCTGGGGTTGGGGCTCAGCTTGTTTTTTAAATTCTGGGGTTGGGGCCCAGCTTGTTTTTAAATTCTGGCATTGGGGCACAGCTTGTTTTTAAATTCTGGGGTAGGGGCCCAGCGTGTTTTGTGATAGGAATTTAGCGGTACATGAGGGGGAAGTAAATGCTCCGGTCTATCGGTTTGTCTTTTCAGTTATTGCATTTACTATTTATATCTACTTTATCAGTCACTGACTACCCACGCTGTGACAGGTCCGAGCAGGGGTGAGAACCGGGACGACGGTGAGGCATCGGTTAGAGGACCCTAGCCATGGTGGCTAGTAAACTTTATAGTTTATGGTTATTTCTTTTAGTGTTTGGTTAGTTTAACTGTGAGTTATGTTCGGTTATATGTATATGGATCTAAATAGGGGAAAAAACACCTAGAGGGGGGTGAATAGGTGTAAACAATAAACACTCAAAAAATCATTGCGCAATAAAACCCAATGCGGAAAAATAAATGAACACGCAAGATTTTTACGTGGAAAAACTCCAAACCGGAGTAAAAAACCACGGGACCGATAACACGGTGAAATCCACTAGAATTAACACACGTACAAGGTGATATAACGTACTCACAGACGACTCAACCTTTTACCATACGCTCCTAGTAGATCTTCTCCGCTCGCTCCACGACGCTTCTCGAATCCACGATCTGCGCCCAACGCCGAATCCTCAGCGTCCAACGTCGAGTCCACGACGTCCGACCGAATCCACGGTCTTCACCCAGTAGCACGCTTCGAATCCACGAACGTACCTCGCTTCGAATCCACGAAAGCGGTTGCACCTTGAATCCACAAGGCCACGCGAGTCCACGCGCCGATTTAGGGTAAATCGTTGTTTTTGGGTGGTGATGATCCGCCGAATACTTAGATTAGAAATAGATCGGAAATACCATCTAAGTATTCATTGATTTGATTCTACTCAAGATCTGAGTTAGGAAAACCTAGAATCAAATCAATCAATATAGATGAAGAAACATAGAATTAATCTATTGATTTCCTTTCTTCTCTATATGTGGATTTTTCTCTTTCGGTCGTATTTTTCTATTAATTCCCGTTCGGATTGTTTTTCCAATGCCCTAAAAATGAATAAAGGGTCTATATATAGGTTAGAAACCATTGGAAGAAGATAAGGATCAAAAACCATCCGTTTCTGGAAATTTTCAGGACGGCGATCCGGATCGGATTAGCTGTGATCCGGATCGTCGTAGCGTGATAGACAATTCCAGAAAACAGGGTTCGGGATCCGGATCGCAAGGTCCGATCCGGATCGTTCATGCAATTCAGCAAACTCCCATGTTCGGGATCCGGATCGGAATGGCCTAGGATCCGGATTGAATTGCCAATGAACAATCACCCTTCGGGATCCGGATTGCAAGTTCTGATCCGGATCCTGAACATGTCCCATGTCCAGTTTTTGATTTTTATGCAATAAAAAATTCTTCCAAGTGTTTCTACACTACAAGAAGTATTCGGATCACCAAAAATCTTTAGTTAAACATACCTGATCCTTTTGAATTCTTCTTTCTTGAGATTGAGGTATATGATCCAAACTTTTTCATCTTCAATCTTCAAGACTTAACACCTTCACGAAATACGCCAACTCAAATTCCGTAACAATCTCCCCCTTTGGCGGTTTCGTGACAAAACACAAATCCACTAAAGAAAATTCAAAAAGATATTTTTGTTGCTATCACCATACAACAAAAATTTACAATGGAGATCCAAAAATTTAAATACATGAGATAAACTCCTAAAACAGACTCTAGACTTAGACATCTGTACTCTCTGCAAAAAGAAATCATTCTTGACAAAAGGAAATCGTTAGATACCTCAAGAATATTTAGCATTCAAAACCAAGCAGAGATGAAGTTTATACTCACCATGACATTTAGTAAATCAGATATGTAATAAGATCAGAATCAACCAATGACATATCTTCTAAGCAATAAGATTCCAAATGTCATAATTTTGCATTGTTAGTAAACACACAACTTGTTAGTAATAATACATGTCCAAATAGTTAGTCAAATAGTTAGTAGGGACATGCAACAAATCACCAAATAAAAATCAAAAGTTGTAATACTTACCTTCGTTCAAAGTTCCAAACTTTCCACACAAAGTCAAAGTTTTCTCTTACTACTCTCACTCTCTCTCTCCCCCTTTTTGTCACAAACAAAGCCAAAAATGTAGTCAAAACTACAAAGTTAAAGGAGAGTTAAACAAGTTTAAATACAAATTAAGAAACTTAAAAACCTGCAAGAGAAAAGATTAGAAGGAAAATTTATGGAGAATCGTCAGAACTGATACACCCAAGCTTCTGAAATATTTTCTTGATCCGTTTATTCATAGAAGCTTGCTCCTTCTTCACTTCTTTGAGATCTTGAATCATCACAGCTTGTTCTTTCTTGACTTCTTTGAGATCTTCCTTCATTTCAGCGAACTCAGCAGACATGCGTTCTTGTTCGTTGGATAGTCGCTGTTGTTCTTTAAAGATTGAGCTGACAGAAGCATCATCATCAGAAGTGGATGGAGGTGCTTGCTGTGCTGGTGGAACAGGAGCTGTAGAAGTAGTTGCTGGTGGTCGAGCTCTTTGTCGGATTGGAGGAGATGGAGGATCATCTTGTTTTTGTCGATAGAGACTTCACTATTGTTGTCTCATTAATGGTGCCCAAACTGTACATGTATGAGCTCGCGCTTGTATCGACTTTAAACTTTCTAAGGATGCGCATGATTATCATTGGATAGGGTAGTCTCTCTGTGGGGTGAGAGTGTTCCACATACCGCGCCATCCTTGACCAAATGAGGAAAGGAATATTCAAGTTTGCTCCCATCAATGCGGCCGGGTTTCCAAGAAGATAAAGGAATAACATCCTATCCCATCGAAGAACCTTCGTGTTCATGTTGGGAAGAATGTTGTAGCAGACAATGAAGTTTATATACCGATACTCTGGTCGAAGCTCTTTAGAGAAAACAGAATTTCCGGTTGACAAGGTATCTGGAAGACAAATTCCATTGACAACCACTCTCCAGGAGTTGTCGTTGAAGCTTTGAGTTTTCAGGTAATGAATTCCATCAGATCTGGCTTTCATTCCTAGCACTTCTCCAATCAGTTGGGGTGTGACTTTGATTTTGATATTTTTAAACCAAAGTATGAAATTCTCGACGTCCGTCATCGTGATCAATTAAACTTGCAGCGTTCTGATAAAACATTCGTACTGAGTGTGGACAGTACCCAGTGTTGGGTTATATTAATATGGATCTAAATAGGGGAAAAAACACCTAGAGGGGGGTGAATAGGTGTAAACAATAAACACTCAAAAAATCATTGCGCAATAAAACCCAATGCGGAAATAAAAATAACACGCAAGATTTTTACGTGGAAAAACTCCAAACCGGAGTAAAAAACCACGGGACCGATAACACGGCGAAATCCACTAGAATTAACACACGTACAAGGTGATATAACGTACTCACAGACGACTCAACCTTTTACCATACGCTCCTAGTAGATCTTCTCCGCTCGCTCCACGACGCTTCTCGAATCCACGATCTGCGTCCAACGCTGAATCCACAGCGTCCAACGTCGAATCCACGACGTCCGACCGAATCCACGGTCTTCACCCAGTAGCACGCTTCGAATCCACGAACGTACCTCACTCCGAATCCACGAGAGCGGTTGCACCACAAGGCCACGCGAGTCCACGCGCCGATTTGGGGTAAATCGTTGTTTTTGGGTGGTGATGATCCGCCGAATACTTAGATTAGAAATAGATCGGAAATACCATCTAAGTATTCATTGATTTGATTCTACTCAAAATCTGAGTTTGGAAAACCTAGAATCAAATCAATCAATATAGATGAAGAAACATAGAATTAATCTATTGATTTCCTTTCTTCTCTATATGTGGATTTTTTCTTTTCGGCTATATTTTTCTATTAAGTCGTTGTTTTCCGATGCCCTAAAAATGAATATAGGGTCTATTTATAGGTTAGAAACCATTGGAAGAAGATAAGGATCAAAAACAGCCTTTTCTGGAAATTTTACCGACGGCGATCCGGATTGGAATTGGGCGATCCGGATTGCAGTAGCAAGAAAGACGATTTCCAGAAAAACACTAGTTCGGGATCCGGATCGTAGTCCCCGATCCGGATCGTTCATACAGTTTCACCAAACATCAACGTTCGGGATCCGGATTGCAAATCCTGATCCGGATCGTGCAAGTAAAAGGTAAAACTAGTGTTCGGGATCCGGATCATGAGATGCTGCGATCCGGATTGAACCAGTGTATGAACAAACACCCTTCGGGATCCGGATTGCAAAGCCCGATCCGGATCCTGAACATGTCCCATGTCCAGTTTTTGATTTTATGCAATTAAAATTCTTCCAGGTGTTTCTACACTACAAGAAGTATTCGGATCACCAAAAATCTTTAGTTAAACATACCTGATCCTTTTGAATTCTTCTTTCTTGAGATTGAGGTATATGATCCAAAGTTCTTTCATCTTCAATCTTCAAGACTTAACACTTTCACGAAATACGCCAACTCAAATTCCGTAACAATCTCCCCCTTTGGCGGTTTCGTGACAAAACACAAATCCACAAAAGAAAATTCAAAAAGATATTTTTGTTGCTATCACCATACAACAAAAATTTACAATGGAGATCCCAAAATTTAAAAACATGAGATAAACTCCTAAAACAGACTCTAGACTTAGACATCTGTACTCTCTGCACAAAGAAATCATTCTTGACAAAAGAAATCGTTAGATACCTCAAGAATTGAAACATACAAAACCAAATACAGAGATAGAGTTTATATCTCATCATGACATTTGAGAATTCAGATATGTAAGAAAATCATAGACAAAAACCAACATATCTTCTAAGCATTCAAAAACCAAATGTCACAAAATGTTAGTCCAACATCAACTTGTTAGTCATATTACATGCCCAAATAGTTAGTCGAATAGTTAGTAGGGACATGCAACAAATCACAAGATAAAAGCAAAGTTGAAGTTGATGAAGTCATACTTACCTTAATGTTCACACATTCACACAGTTTTCACATCATTGTTCATGTCACTCTTCAAGTCATTGTGTTCAAGTCATTGTTCAAGTTCTCTCTAAACTCTCTCCCCCTTTTTGTCACAGAAACAAAGCCAAAAATGTAGTCAAAACTACAAAATGTAAGGAGAGTTAAAAGTTCCATTAACATGAAAAACCTGAGAACTAAAACTAACGTAAGGTAAGAATAAAACTAAATCCTAAAAAGTAAAATCCTGCACAAAAAGAAAAGCCTGCACGAAATTTTGTCTAGTCTGAAGTGTCTGAACTGGTACAGCTCAGTTTGCTTAAAAATCCCTTAAGCATCTTTGAAATATTGGAATATTTCTTCTTGATCTTCTTATGCTCAGATGAAATGTGCTGAAGTTCTCTGGACAGCCTTTCCTGTTCAGCAGAAAGTCTTTGCTGTTCTTGGCGAATGGATGCTAATGCATCTGTTTCAGCATTCATTCTCTCGGAGGTTGATGGATTCTGCGTAGATGCAGATGGTGCATCCTGGCCCCCAATCCATGGTGATTTATCCTTTTCGTCTTGTATATTGTCTTATTGTTGAGGCAGATTTCTTTAGCTTTTTGTTCTTCAAATATTGCCTATCTTCCTCATCAATTTTTTGTTGAACTTCTTTGAAAAACTCTTCCCATTCTTCATCATCATAGTCAGAGCTATCTGCATCATCAGTTTTTGTCTTGTCTCGAGGTGAGTCAACTTGTTCCTCTTTAACAGTTGCACGGTGTGCACCATTGTGACCAACAAAGGATTATCCAGGAGAATGCCATTGATGCAAGTGCTTTGAGTTTGAAATCCTGTGAAGACCAACTCAAGAACACAAAAATTTTCAATTTTGAAAAATTTGAAAAATTGTACCCAAACAATCATAATCATGTAGAGAAGCTAAGAATCAAATTAGTTTTGCAAAAAGAATTTTAAAAATAGATCAATTCCATGATTTTCAAAAATTCCTCTTTTATGCCCTAAAACCGAATTTTTAGAAATCGAAGCCCAAAAATTCGTTAATCAGGTGAAAACCCAGCATATAATCAAAACTAATCTACCCAGAGTTCTTATTTCAAAAGAAATTTGACCAAAAACCATTCACAAACGAAAAAGAGCAAGATTTTTACTCACGTTTTGAGCAAACAAGAAAAACTGTGAAAAACCGAGATTTTGATCAATAAAACTTACTTGGATTCGAAGAACTTGAGTTTGGAAAGCTCCAAGATGCAAGAAATTCTAGAGAGAGAAGCTCTAGAGACTTGAGAACAAAAGATTAGGGTAAAAGAAATCAAATCTCTTCGTTCTATTAAAAACCCTAGCCGTGATCCGGATCGGATCGAGAATGTGATCCGGATCGGCTACCCGCAGGAAAAGCCTGCGTTCGGGATCCGGATCACTTACCCCGATCCGGATCGGCTTCAACTTTTTCTTCAGAAAATTTTAGAAAAATTCCATAAAATCCAGAAAAAGTATGTAAGCACTTTACCATATCAACTTTAAACAAAAATCATCGTTTCATACAACAAGAAATAGATTATACTAAATCTATCAAAAATACTCAAAAATGAAACGAAAATTTATGAAATTAAAACACTTAAAGTTGAACAACTTCAATTACATCTATCCTGATCTTATGCGTAATGCCTTTATCAAATCATCAATTTTGGTAAAGAAAATGAAATACCAAGATCAATAGATGTTTGAAATCCCAGATAAGTTAGATAATATATCTAGACAATCTGTTGAAGGAGTGGCTCTTTGAGCATCTTTTATCAAAATCCCACCTTATACCAACCATGAAATTTGACTGAGTCAAGTATTTCAATATGCATTTCATTAAATTCAAAAAACAAAAATTTGCTTGGTATTCATGTGGTAGTGAGTATTCGGACTTTCTTTTCCTCCATGTGGTGGTAGTTTTCACACTCCTCATTGGGATGTAACTCTTTCCACATCTTTTGAGCATTTTACTTTTCTTTGACTCCCCCTCAATTGGCTATCAATTATTTAATATATAAGGTATTCAACCAAAAATTGATCTCGCATTCATACTCGACTAAGCAATCAAATAAGATAATGACTATACCAAGAGATCATTGAGAGAGAAATTGACTTTGATCACTTAAAAGATGACTTAATTAACATAAATGATCATTGCAACATTGAAATATTATGATATCAAAAGCATAATAAATTTCTAAATGTGTGAAAAGATGCAATTAAAGTCAATTATGATTTATGCTCAATTAATGTCCTATGTACCAACATAGATAAAGAACAAAACAAAACAAAAACAAAACCTAACCTAAGCAAAGTTTCAAAAAGGTTATTTCAAGGAAAGCATGCCAATTGCTTTACGCAAGTGAATAAAACGTTTTTGATCCAAAGGTTTTGTTAAGATATCAGCTAATTGATCCTCAGTTGAAATATATGACAGTTGAAGAATATTTGATTCAACTAGCTCTCTAAGAAAATGATATCTAAGTTCAATATGTTTTGTTCTAGAGTGCAACACAGGGTTTTTTGAAATGTTAATAGCACTAGTGTTGTCACATAAAATGGTTACCGAAGATGTTGAAATCCGGAAATCGCTCAACACGCTTTTCATCCAAATCAATTGGGTTGAACAACTTCCAGCAGAAATATACTCCGCTTCGGCAGTCGAGAGTGCTATGCAATTCTGCTTTTTACTGTGCCATGCGACAAGGCAATGGCCAAGATAGAAGCATGCACCACTCGTGCTCTTCCGATCATCCACCGATCCAGCCCAATCGGCATCTGAGTATCCAACAATATCCAAACTTGTTCCCATAGGATACCAAATTCCGAAATTTATTGTACCTTTGATATATCGGATGATCCGTTTCACCGCTTTTAGGTGAACCTCCTTCGGTGCTGATTGATATCTCGCGCAAATCCCAACACTGAAGGATATATCCGGGCGACTAGCCGTGAGATACAGTAGACTTCCAATCATACTGCGATACAGTTTCTCGTCTACATTCTCACTATGTGATTCACTTCCAAGTCCCTTATGGCTAGTTCCCATTGGAGTCGGAAAATCCTTAGAATTTTCAAGATCAAACTTTTTGACCAACTCCATTGCATACTTGGATTGACACAAGTGAATACCTTCATCGTTTTGTTTAACTTGTAATCCAAGAAAATAAGTCAATTCGCCCATCATGGACATCTCAAATTCGCTTTCCATGGTCTCCGCGAATTTAGAAGCATCATTATCTCTTGTTGCGCCAAATACAATGTCATCGACATAGATTTGAGCAACTATGAAATTGTTTTGATAATGCTTCACAAAGAGAGTCCTGTCAGCTCCCCCTCGAGTATAGCCCTTTTCCAAAAGGTGCTTTGTCAACCTTTCGTACCATGCTCGCGGTGCTTGTTTCAGACCGTAAAGAGCCTTTTTCAGACGAAAAACATGGTTAGGTAGTTTATGGTCCACAAAACCTTTCGGTTGAGCCACATAAACTTCCTCATTTAAAAACCCATTTAAAAATGCGCTCTTAACGTCCATTTGAAATAATTTGATTTTAAAATGACAAGCAATCGCAAATAAGATACGAATGGACTCGAGTCTAGCTACAGGGGCGAAAGTTTCATCAAAGTCTATACCTTCTACTTGAGAGTAGCCTTGAGCAACTAACCTTGCTTTGTTCCTGATGATAGTACCATCTTCATTTTTCTTGTTCTTGAAAATCCATTTGGTACCTATCACATTGTGTTGCTTCGGAGGCTTCGTTAATTCCCAGACTTTGTTTCGCTCAAATTGATGGAGCTCTTCCTGCATTGCTTTAATCCAGTAGTCATCTTGAAGAGCTTCATCAACATTCTTTGGTTCGATTTGAGATACATAGCATGCAAATCCGCAAACCAATTGTCTCCGTGTTCTAACTCCTTCTTGTGGATCTCCAATGATGTTCGATTCAGGATGATCCTTGGAGATGCGTAACGTTTGAGGTAAGGAGTAGTCGGAGGTACACGAGATGATTCCTGCACATCAGATAAACTTGAAGAACCGTTAGATGCATCATTATTATCGAAAGAATTGTTAGAGAAGATGCATTAGCAGGTGTATCATCATCAAGAGAGATATCGAGGGTAGATTTTTCAGATTCAAAGTGAAAAGCTTCATCTACCTTAACATTTATCGATTCTACGATCGTCTTAGATTCTAAGTTAAAAACTCGATATGCTCTGCTGTTTGTAGAATAACCTAAGAAAATCCCTTCGTCACTTCGAGAGTCAAATTTTCCAAGATTCTCGCGATCACGCAAAATAAAACACCGACTCCCAAAGATACGAAAATATTTGATGTTAGGTTTTCTACAAAACCATAGTTCATATGGTGTATTCAAAGTCCCCGGGCGCAAATACACTCGATTAATTACATAGACAGCCGTGTTCACCGCTTCAGCCCAAAAATATAACGGTAGGTTCCGGCTATGAAGCATAACACGAGCCATCTCCTGTACGACCCTGTTTTTGCGCTCGACTACACCATTTTGTTGAGGTGTATAGGTGCTGAGAATTCATGTTTAATGCCATTTGAAATGCAAAAATCAATGAATTTTGAATTTATGAATTCTCCACCTCTATCACTTCTAACTCGAGTAATCTTTTCATTCTTTTCAATCATAATACGATGGCAAATCTCGTGAAAAGAATCAAAAGTATCAGCTTTCTCTTTTAAAAATGCTACCCAAGTATATCTAGAGAAATCATCAACCAATAAGAAAATATACCATTTACCTCCCAAAGATGGTTGACGAGTTGGCCCCATTAAGTCCATGTGCAAAAGTTCCAAAGGCCGTTTTGTACCTATGTGGTTCAAGTTCTTGTGTGCAGTCCTAGACTGTTTTCCCTTTTGGCAACCGCCACACACAATGTTTTGTTCAAAAGAAAGTTTAGGAACCCCCTTGACCACATCTTTGTTTGAAATTCTAGCAAGTTCCTTAAAGTTTATGTGACCTAGCCTTTCATGCCAAAGAGTTTCATTTTTCAAAGATGCTAGGTTACATTTTTCAGAAATTTAGTAGGAACTACATAACAATTGTTTTCTGATCTAACCCCTTTTAAAAAGAAGCATGGTTCTTGTCAGTTACAGTACATTCATCAGATGAAAAATTAACTGAATAACCATTATCACAAAGTTGACTTATGCTTATGAGGTTAGTCTTAAGGCCATGAACAAATAACACATTATTTAGAACCGGGCCATCTGGAATAGCGATAGTTCCCTTTCCAACAATTTTGGAAGACCGACCATCTCCGAAAACAACAAGTCCTCCGGAGATTTTCTCAAAGGTTTGAAAACAGTTTTTGTCACCGGTCATATGACGGGAACACCCGCTATCCAGATACCAAGACGAACTATCATATGCATGCAAGGAAACATTGGTAACAAGACAAGGAAAAATTTCACCTTTGCGCACCCAAACCTTTTTGGAATGCGTCGGTAATGGTCGTGAAGTTATTCCCTAGGTGAAAGCGTCTTGTTTGAAGAATTGCTGCTCCTTGATGATGTCGTCTTGAGCGGTGAACTACCAAGGCTCTTTTCCTTCAAATGATTTGCATTTGATTTCTGAGGAATCACCTTTTGGTAGTCATTGCAAGAGGTGCTTGAGGTGTGCGTTTGGCTCCCGTCTTGCAATTTCTCCTTATGTGCCCTGAAATGCCACAACGAAAACATACCTTAGTTCTTGACGATCCCGAGGAGGATGAAGTAGGCTTGTTGTCGTTGCTTGTCGTGAATTCCGGTGTCGGAGGAGGAGATACCGACTGAGGCACAAAAACTGTCCCACTCGAACTTGGAATGTCTCCAGTTTGAGTGTATCCGAGGCCGAACTTATTTGTTTGACCAAGACCAAGAAGCCTGTCCAACTTACTCCTTCCAGAAGAAAATCGCTTTAAGTCATCCTTTAGTTGGAGTATGGTCTTTGTCATTTCCATTTTTCCTGTCGAGCCTCGCCGTAGAGCTTCAAGAAATAATTCGCTTTATCCACCATATTTCTATGTTCTTTCTCGAGAAGCTCATTGGACTCTTGAAGGGAAACATTTGCTTTGGCTAGATTATCCCTTTCCACTTCAAGAGCGTTTGAGAGAGAAGATGCCCTTTTTACTTCTTCTTCGAGATCCTGCAATCTCCCTCTCAACCCCGGTTTTGCTTTGCCAGTTTCTTTGAATCCCTCAAAAGCTTATGGTAGGCAAGAGCAAAATCTTCACCTTCAGAATTGCTCGATTCATCGTCCGTTGCAATCTTTTCAACAGGGAGGAGTTGGACAAGGAATCGGAGGTACTTGCCATCAAGCACATGAAGGGTGAAGATGTAGTGGACGCGTGGAATGCTGTCGCGTTGTCTTCTTCATCACTTGAGGATGACTCATTTGACGTGGAGTTGTCATCCCAAGTAACGACTTGCATCGCTTTCTTCTTTGCCGGATTCTTGTTGGGACACTCCGTTGCAATGTGGCCGTAGCCTCGACATTTGAAGCACTGTACTTGTCCCTCTGAACTTTTCTTATCCTTTGAGAAGTTCTCTTGCTTTCTTGACTTGTAGCTTGAAGAACCCTTGCCTTTCTTCGACTTTCCGAAGGATGGAGTTTTGCTTGAATTACCCCTTCGAAAGTTGCGGCGAAACTTCCTTGTCAAGAGAGCGAGCTGCTTCTCAAAGTCCTCCATAGATAGGTTCTCGTCATCGTCCGAGGAGGATGAATCCGCGTCTTCTTCTTTAGTTGATTTCAATGCGTAACCTGAAGACTTAGAAGAGGATGCCTTTCCCGAAGAATAGTTAGTAGGAAATGTCATTTCATAAGTTTGTAATGCACCAACTAATTCTTCTACACGCATTTCGTCCGGGTGTTTAATTGTTTCAATGGCTGCGACCTTCGGGCGAAATCGTTCAGGAAGAGTTCTTAAAATCTTTCTTACAACTTTAAATTCTGGAATCTTCTCTCCCAAGTTAGCACATGAGTTTACGATATCTTGCAATCGTGTGTAATAATCAGTGAAAGATTCATTTTCTGCCATAGAAATGGAGTCAAACTTGCTCGTAAGCATTTGCAGTTTCTGAATCTTCACAAGGTTAGTTCCCTCATGCGTAACTTGAAGAACATCCCAGATTTCTTTCGCAGACTCACATGCCGAGACGCGAGAGAACTCTGTGTGTGACAAAGCATTAATCCCTTTGCCATTGTAAGAAGATGAATCTATCTCTTCCTTGGTCCATTTCGACCTAGGTTTTAAGGTGCGAACATCAGAAATAGTTTCAGTTGGATTAGACCATCCTAATTCAATTGATTGCCACACCCTTTCGTCGATGGAAATTAAAAAGGCTTTCATCCGTACTTTCCAGTACGCATAATTTGTTCCATCAAAGAAAGGGGGTCGATTGATGTTTCCACCTTCAACCATTGTTTACAACCCTATTCCCGCTCTGATACCACTTGTTGGGTTATATTAATATGGATCTAAATAGGGGAAAAAACACCTAGAGGGGGGTGAATAGGTGTAAACAATAAACACTCAAAAAATCATTGCGCAATAAAACCCAATGCGGAAATAAAAATAACACGCAAGATTTTTACGTGGAAAAACTCCAAACCGGAGTAAAAAACCACGGGACCGATAACACGGCGAAATCCACTAGAATTAACACACGTACAAGGTGATATAACGTACTCACAGACGACTCAACCTTTTACCATACGCTCCTAGTAGATCTTCTCCGCTCGCTCCACGACGCTTCTCGAATCCACGATCTGCGCCCAACGCTGAATCCACAGCGTCCAACGTCGAGTCCACGACGTCCGACCGAATCCACGGTCTTCACCCAGTAGCACGCTTCGAATCCACGAACGTACCTCGCTCCGAATCCACGAGAGCGGTTGCACCTTGAATCCACAAGGCCACGCGAGTCCACGCGCCGATTTGGGGTAAATCGTTGTTTTTGGGTGGTGATGATCCGCCGAATACTTAGATTAGAAATAGATCGGAAATACCATCTAAGTATTCATTGATTTGATTCTACTCAAAATCTGAGTATGGAAAACCTAGAATCAAATCAATCAATATAGATGAAGAAACATAGAATTAATCTATTGATTTCCTTTCTTCTCTATATGTGGATTTTTTCTTTCGGCTATATTTTTCTATTAATCCCGTTGTTTTCGATGCCCTAAAAATGAATATAGGGTCTATTTATAGGTTAGAAACCATTGGAAGAAGATAAGGATCAAAAACAGCCTTTTCTGGAAATTTTACCGACGGCGATCCGGATTGGAATTGGACGATCCGGATTGCAGTAGCAAGAAAGACGTTTCCAGAAAAATGCTTGTTCGGGATCCGGATCGTAGTCCCCGATCCGGATCGTTCATACAGTTTTACCAAACATCACATTCGGGATCCGGATTGCAAATCCTGATCCGGATCGTGCAAGTACAAGGTAAAACAAGTGTTCGGGATCCGGATCATGAGATGCTGCGATCCGGATTGAACCAGTGTATGAACAAACACCCTTCGGGATCCGGATTTCAAAGCCCGATCCGGATCCTGAACATGTCCCATGTCCAGTTTTTGATTTTTATGCAATTAAATATTCTTCCAGGTGTTTCTACACTACAAGAAGTATTCGGATCACCAAAATTCTTTAGTTAAACATACCTGATCCTTTTGAATTCTTCTTTCTTGAGATTGAGGTATATGATCCAAAGTTCTTTCATCTTCAATCTTCAAGACTCAACACTTTTCACGAAATACGCCAACTCAAATTCCGTAACACCCAGTAGTCTCAGGGAAGTTGCAAATTGGAGCAAGACCGACCTGGTCAAACAAAATCCCAAAGACTGCAGATCGTTCCTTCATCGGTTGGACATTGACATGTCTTTCGCCAATACATTCCCTTTTCTCAAAATCTTTGATCCTAGCGGAGCTGATGAATTCCTGTTGAGGAGGCGGGCTAGCAATAGGTTCGTTAATCGAAATGTCCCTAGCACTGCCTCTTTTTCTTGCACCGGTTTTCATTCTTGTTCCAATTGGACTTGGGTCCATGGGAGCTTTTCCTTTTTCTGCAGCAGCAGGAGGAGGCTTTGCCTTTGAGGCTTCAGCAGTAGCTTTCCCTTTTGAGACAATAGGGACATTTTCCTCGATCTCGAGGTTATCCCAGTCAATAGAAGCCGTCTCTGAGTCTGTCTCAGAATCACTCCGAGCTTTCTTCGATCTCTTTGCTTTCTTAGGTTTGGTAGTGTCCTTAGCATGGACCATGGCAGCAAGTAGGAAAATAATCCAGGTGATCACCATTTTCGCTGCTAGTGAGAAAAGTATCCTGTGAAGAACAACTCAAGAACACATGAAAAATTGTTAATTTTCAAAAATTTGAAAAATTGTACCCAAACAATCATAATCATGTAGAGAAGCTAAGAATCAAATTAGTTTTGGAAAAAGAATTTCAAAAGTGGATCAATTCCATGATTTTCAAAAATTCCTCTTTTATGCCCTAAAACAGAATTTTCAGAAATCGAAGCCCAAAAATTCGTTAATCTTGAGAAAACCCAGCATATAATCAAAACTAATCTACCCAGAGTTCTTATTTCAAAAGAAATTTGACCAAAAACCATTCAAAAACGAAAAAGTTGCAAGATTTCTACTCACGTTTTGAGCAAACAAGAAAAACCATGAAAAAACGAGATTTTGATCAATAAAACTTACTTGGAATCGAAGAACTTTGAGTTTGAAGGCTCCAAGAAGGAAGAAATCTAGAGAGAGAAGCTCTAGAGACTTAAGAACAAAAGATTGTAGCAAAAGAAATCAAAAGCCCTTGGTTCTTATTAAAACCCTAGCCGTGATCCGGATCGGATCGAGAATGTGATCCGGATCGGCTACCCGCAGGAAAAAGCCTGCGTTCGGGATCCGGATCACTTGCCCGATCCGGATCGGCTCCAACTTTTTCATCAGAAAAATTTAGAAAAATTCTAAAATCCAGAAAAAGTATGTAAGCACTTTAGCATATCAACTTTAAACAAAAATCATCGTTTCATACAACAAGAAATAGATTATACCAAATCTATCAAAAATACTCAAAAATGAAACGAAAATTTATGGAAATTAAAACTCTTAAAGTTGAACAACTTCAATCACATCTAACCTGATCTTATGCGTAATGCCTTTATCAAATCATCAATTTTGGTAAAGAAAATGAAATACCAAGATCAATAGATGTTTGAAATCCCAGATAAGTTAGATAATATATCTAGACAATCTGTTGAAGAGAGTGGCTCTTTGAGCATCTTTTATCAAAAATCCCACCTTATACCAACCTTGAAATTTGACAGAGTCAAGTATTTCAATATGCATTTCATCATCAATTTTTAAAACAAAAATTTGCTTTGCATACATGGGGTATCTTTTTCTTTTTCTTTTTCCTCCATGTGGTGGTAGTTTTCACACTCCTCATTGGGATGTAACTCTTTCCACATCTTTTGAGCATTTTACTTTTCTTTGACTCCCCCTCAATTGGCTATCAATTATTTAATATATAAGGTATTCAACCAAAAATTGATCTCGCATTCATACTCGACTAAGCAATCAAATAAGATAATGACTATACCAAGAGATCATTGAGAGAGAAATTGACTTTGATCACTTAAAAGATGACTTAATTAACATAAATGATCATTGCAACATTGAAATATTATGATATCAAAAGCATAATAAATTTCTAAATGTGTAAAAAGATGCAATTAAAGTCAATTATGATTTATGCTCAATTAATGTCCTATGTACAAAACATAGATAAAGAACAAAACAAAAACAAAAACAAAACCTAACCTAAGCAAAAGTTTCAAAAAGGTTATTTCAAGGAAAGCATGCCAATTGCTTTACGCAAGTGAATAAAACGTTTTTGATCCAAAGGTTTTGTTAAGATATCAGCTAATTGATCCTCAGTTGAAATATATGAAAGTTGAAGAATATTTGATTCAACTAGCTCTCTAAGAAAATGATATCTAAGTTCAATATGTTTTGTTCTAGAGTGCAACACAGGGTTTTTCGAAATGTTTATGGCACTAGTGTTGTCACAAAGAATTGTTACCGAAGATGCTGAAATCCGGAAGTCGCTCAACACGCTTTTCATCCATATCAATTGGGTTGAGCAACTACCCGCTGAAATGTACTCTGCTTCGGCAGTCGAGAGTGCTATGCAGTTTTGCTTTTTACTGTGCCATGCAACAAGGCAATGGCCAAGATAGAAGCATGCACCACTCGTGCTTTTCCGATCATCCACTGATCCTGCCCAATCGGCATCTGAGTATCCAACAATATCCAAACTTGTTCCCATAGGATACCAAATTCCGAAATTTATCGTTCCTTTGATGTATCGGATGATCCGTTTCACCGCTTTCAGGTGAACCTCCTTCGGTGCTGATTGATATCTCGCGCAAATCCCAACACTGAAGGATATATCCGGGCGACTAGCCGTGAGATAAAGTAGACTTCCAATCATACTTCGATACAGTTTCTCGTCTACATTCTCACTATGTGATTCACTTCCAAGTCCCTTATGGCTAGTTCCCATTGGAGTCGGAAAATCCTTAGAATTTTCTAGATCAAACTTTTTGACCAACTCCATTGCATACTTGGATTGACACAAGTGAATACCTTCATCATTTTGTTTAACTTGTAATCCAAGAAAATAAGTCAATTCGCCCATCATGGACATCTCAAATTCGCTTTCCATGGTCTCCGCGAATTTAGAAGCATCATTATCTCTTGTTGCGCCAAATACAATGTCATCGACATAGATTTGTGCTACAATGAAATTGTTTTGATAATGCTTCACAAAGAGAGTCCTGTCAGCTCCCCCTCGAGTATAGCCCTTTTCCAAAAGGTGCTTTGTCAACCTTTCGTACCATGCTCGCGGTGCTTGTTTCAGACCGTAAAGAGCCTTTTTCAGACGAAAAACATGGTTAGGTAGTTTATGATCCACAAAACCTTTCGGTTGAGCTACATAAACTTCCTCATTTAAAAACTCATTTAAAAAGGCGCTCTTAACGTCCATTTGAAATAATTTGATTTTAAAATGACAAGCTATCGCAAATAAGATACGAATGGACTCGAGTCTAGCTACAGGGGCGAAAGTTTCATCAAAGTCTATACCTTCTACTTGAGAGTAGCCTTGAGCAACTAAACGTGCTTTGTTCCTGATGATAGTACCATCTTCATTTTTCTTGTTCTTGAAAATCCATTTGGTACCTATCACATTGTGTTGCTTCGGAGGCTTCGTTAATTCCCAGACTTTGTTTCGCTCAAATTGATGGAGCTCTTCCTGCATTGCTTCAATCCAGTAGTCATCCTGAAGAGCTTCATCGACATTCTTTGGTTCGATTAAAGATACGTAGCAAGCAAATCCGCAAACCAATTGTCTCCGAGTTCTGACTCCTTCTTGTGGATCTCCAATGATGTTCGATTCAGGATGATCCTTGGAGATGCGTAACGTTTGAGGTAACGGAGTAGTCGGAGGTACTTGAGATGATTCCTGCACATCAGATAAACTTGAAGAACCGTTAGATGCATCATTATTATCGAAAGAATTGTTATAAGAAGATGCATTGGCAGGTGTATCATCATCAAGAGAGATATCGAGGGTAGATTTTTCAGATGCAAAGTGAAAAGCTTCATCTACTTTAACATTTATCGATTCTACGATCGTCTTAGATTCTAAGTTAAAAACTCGATATGCTCTACTGTTTGTAGAATAACCTAAGAAAATCCCTTCGTCACTTCGAGAGTCAAATTTTCCAAGATTTTCGCGGTCACGTAAAATAAAACATCGACTCCCAAAGATACGAAAATATTTGATATTTGGTTTTCTACAAAACCATAGTTCATATGGTGTATTTAAAGTTCCCGGGCGCAAATACACTCGATTAATTACATAGACAGCAGTGTTCACCGCTTCAGCCCAAAAATATAACGGTAGGTTCCGGCTATGAAGCATAACACGTGCCATCTCCTGTACAACCCTGTTTTTGCGCTCGACTACACCATTCTGTTGAGGTGTATAGGGTGCTGAGAATTCATGTTTAATGCCGTTTGAAGTGCAAAAATCAATGAATTTGAATTTATGAATTCTCCGCCTCTATCACTTCTAACACGAGTAATCTTTTCATTCTTTTCAATCATAATACGATGGCAAATCTCGTGAAAAGAATCAAAAGTATCAGCTTTCTCTTTTAAAAATGCTACCCAAGAATATCTAGAGAAATCATCAACCAATAAGAAAATATACCATTTACCTCCCAAAGATGGTTGACGAGTTGGCCCCATTAAATCCATGTGCAAAAGTTCCAAAGGCCGTTTTGTACCAATGTGGTTCAAGTTCTTGTGTGCAGTCCTTGACTGTTTTCCCTTTTGACAACCGCCACACACAATGTTTTGTTCAAATGAAAGTTTAGGAACCCCCTTGACCACATCTTTGTTTGAAATTCTAGCAAGTTCCTTAAAGTTTATGTGACCTAGCCTTTCGTGCCAAAGAGTTTCATTTTTTAAGGAAGCTAGGTTACACTTTTCAGAAATTTTATGAGGAACTACATAACAATTGTATTCTGATCTAACCCCTTTTAAAAAGAAAACATGGTTCTTGTCAGTTACTGTGATGATCCGGATTTTTTTTATGAAAGGTTTTTGAGGCATTAACGGTGATTAGAAGAAGCCACTGAGTGTAATGGAGCTTGCAGCGTCGAAAACGGACTTCAGAAATGGATCCGGCGCGAAAAACGGATCAAGTGGGCCTTTCGGGAGCTTTCGCCAAAATTTTGGATGAGAATTTGCAGAAACGGACGGCGAATTCGGACTCAGCGCGCGAAAACGATCAAAATGGTATATATAACTTATTTTTCGGCAAAAAGTTACTGTTCACCGTAACAGTAATTCCGGCGGCCGGAAAATACTGTTCCGGCGCCGGCGGACGGCGGCGGGCAGCGGCACGCGGCGGCGCAGGGCGGCGCAAGGGCGGAGAAGGGCCGCGGGCAGGCGCGGGCAGGCGCAGGCGGGCGCGGGCAGGCCGCAGGCGCGGGGTCCACAGGCAAGGCGTGCACCGGGTGCACCGAATATTTGGAATGCCACGTGGCAGCTCCTGATTGGTCGGCGGCGTCAAAGGAGGCGGCGTTGTCTGTGACACGTGGCATCACGTGATTCGCCGACAGGATCCGGAAGACCCGGCGCGTAGACCGGGCTCGTGCGCCCCGTGGACCACGTGGGACACGTGGCCACTGTTCATTGGCGGGCGCACGGCCGACCACGTGCACCGGGCGCGTGAAACACGTGGGCGGCTGGGACACGTGGCGCAATATCATTGGCTCCTGTTTGGCTGTTTCGTGTTCTGGAACACGCGGCGCAATCTGAGTGGCCGGATTCGGTGTCCCGTGTTCGGCCCGGATTCGGTGTGCAGCCCGAATAGGGATTTTGGCCCATTATAAATACCCCCTCTCTCTCTCTATGCCATTTGCGAATTCTAGAGAGAGAATTTGGCAGTGAGCCCTTAATGAAAGTTTTTCCTCTCTCTATCCTCTATCTACCCTAGAAATTTCAGAACTTTGGGATTTTCCGACAGCGAGTTATCTGCGACACGGCGCACTGCGACGATTTCTAATTTCGGCCCATTTTCCGTCACAGTTCAGTCGGAAATTCGCTGTGTGCTAACCAGGAGGAATTTTTGAACGATTTCTTCGACAGCGCGACCGTAAGAGGTAAGGCTTCGTTTTTCGTGTTGATCACTTTGCTCCGTTTCGCACTTTTGGCACGGTTCCCGAGGCACCTTTGACCCCCCTTTTTGCTGTGATATTTTCTGGACAGCCCCGACTTCTCTGATTTATATCTTGGCCTAGGAACATCGGATCGAGACGTTTAAGTAGTCGATTTTGATCTACTCGTCGCAAGGAACGCAACCGTAATTTTTCTGGATTATCCTGAGCACTGTACAGAGGTGAGAATCCCCTTTTGTGAACTGGCTGGAAAAATAATAATAAGGCTGTATTTTGGGATCCGTGTTTACACCAGGTGTATTATTCTGTTCAGTTGTGCTCTTTTTCGACGAGTAGCGGGGGTAGGAGACTGCGGACAGCAAGGAGACCTTTTTGGGTGTGGATCACGCTTTTCGAGGTGGGTGGTTGTTGCTTACCTCACTTCTGACTATCTCACTAGGAGTATTAGAGACTCCCGACTTTAAACTGATAATCGGTGTTTTAATCATGAAATTCATAAGTAAAAACCCCACAAATAATATGGCAGATCTTTTATGATAAACTGGGACGTTATTGCGGGACATATGCTGGAACCTATCATCGCATGCAACAAACTTATCACAAAATCATCTTTTTCTAAATAAATATCCGATATTTTCTTTCAGTTTTCAACAGTAAACCTTTGCATGCTTGTTTGGACATCTAGATAGGCCACTATTTATTGCTACACTATTTTTGGGACTTGACTTAGGAGAAACCATGTTTTACTATTCTCCTTCGCATCTGGATTCATGTTGCTCGGTTTGAGCAGGGTTTGGGATAGTGTAGCTGAGGCTTTGAGTCTGGGACAGGTTAGACTCTATTATGGGTTGTGGGGCATTATGGTAACCGCAGACATCAGGCGGTTGGCCAGAGGTTGACTATTTTATCAGTTTTGGTCTTATGGGTTATTACGGTAACCGCGGACAGTAGGCGGTTGACCGGATGATTATCTTTACATCAGATTGGGTATCAGATTTCATTAGTGGACGGATTTTCCCACTTTGATCATAGTCATGATCTAGTCCTGCTATACAGAGATACTGGTTACAGGGATACTTATTACAGAGGCATTTTACTCGTGTGGGTCGCTCCCCTCGAGTGCGACTCCGGAGTGCGCGCGGCAGACTATTCATGAGTCCTTGAGACTCCTTTTCGCATCGGTGTTATGTGTGGGCTGGCATACCCGATACGACACGGCACGGCAGAGCAGGCAGTACCAGTTTTCACTGGTGACTAGATTGGGTCTATTCAGGCAGGCAGGATAGATACTGAGGCATACATATAGTCATTTCTTTTGGCATGGCAGTAGAGGCATAGTAGTGATAGTTTCCCCTTTTCAGTAGTCTCTATAGCATACCACTGCCCTTCCCTTTTGCCTCTAGTAGTCCTAGTGGGTGCGTCAGTGTTTGAGGTTTTACCCACTAGGGGAGGCTACTGGTTTATCTAGTAGTTCTCACCCCCATTATTGTTCTCTGTTTCTTCTCCTTTATATTGCAGAGTCGTCTGCGGGAGCTGATCGAGGTAAGGGGATCGCTGAACAGATAGATCTCCTGTGAGCTGAGGGATTGTATTAGTCAGATATTGTACCCAGACTATTGTGCTTTCCTTTTATTTTAGGTCTGGCTATAGCCAGCTGGATGTATCATTTTGGTGAGCTGGGAGACTATTGTATTGATACAGCTTTACTTGGATTTCAGTTACTATGTGGTTCTTCTATTTCAGCTCTGTTTTATGCTCTTTTATTGTACATCTTATATCTGAGCAGGTTACCAGCGCTTCGTGTACGCGGAAAATTCCGTGTGCACGGCGGATCTGTAGACGGACCCGGGTTCTGGTTTACACCCGGGGCGTGACAGATTAAGTTGGTATCAGAGCTTAGGGATAGGTCAGTTGGGACATAGGAAACCCTAGGCTTTTAGGCAGACCCTAGGATGATAGGTCGTGAGAGACGGGACTTTTTGCGAAAGTCGTTGATTTATTTGTTTGACTCTTCTAGTAGGAGAAGAGGGATCGACATATCCTATTTCTAGTGAACAGTTATGTTGGCTGCAGACAACATAAAGTCACAGAAATAGGGGGATGTCCTTGACTTTCGCTAGATTGGGTCGTGTGGGGTTATGTTATTGATGGTGGTTCCTTGTGGCAGGATGCCTCCGCGACGCAGGATGTTGACGCGTTCTCAGCCCTCTTCCCCTGAGCCAGATCAGGAGGAGTCCGGGCAGGGTCAGCATAGTGAGGTGCAGGAGCTACAGGCTCAGATGGCTCAGATGTCGGAGGCTGTTCGGCGTCAGGAGGAGGCTATGAGTCGGCTGACGCAGATGTTAGAACAGAGAGCGCAGCCTGTTGTAGCACCCCCAGAGAGTTCTCCAGTACCATCATCCCCTGCTGTGGCTCCCCCAGTTGTACCAGTGACCCCAGCATCCCCTGTCGCTCGGGGTAATGGTAGACAGTCGTCTGGGTTGACGGGATCTCTTACACCGGCAGAGCAGCGGGGATTGGTGGACATGTTGATAAGGTTCCGCAAATTTGACCCACCCCATTTTTCGGGGCAAAATATTGAGCCGTGGGAGGCAGAGTCATGGATCACGGCAATGGAGCGACGTTTTGAGACGTTGTTTATCGAGGAGCGATATCAGGTGATATTGGCGACGAACTTTTTGGAACACAACGCCGAAGCATGGTGGCGGCGTGTTCGACCGGCGGGTCCGCCTGGGGCTCAGCTCTTGGCCTGGGCGGAGTTCCGCAATCTCCTTCTCGGGGCTTTCTTCCCAGAAAGCGTCCGGCAGAGGTTGGAGGAGCAGTTGAGAAACCTCCGACAAGGAGATCGGCCCGTACACGAGTACATTGCCAATTTCAATCAGTTGTTGGCAAGTGTACCGAACGTGGCCAGGGATGAGGCGCACCGGATCTACATGTTCGAGCGAGGGTTGCGCCGAGACCTTTTTCAGTTAGTTCGTTCACGTAGGTTGCAGACCTTGGAGGCCTCGATGGAACAGGCACTCTATGTCGAGTGCGGGGAGGTAGTAATGGAGGAGGTAGCTCCAGCTCCCGTAGTGATTCCGGGGGCGAAGCGACCGGCACCGGAGGTTGGGGGACAGGCTAGTTCGTGGAGGCCGCCACGACCGCCGCGGCCTCAGTTTTCCAGCCGTGGGCATTCTGAGCGGCGAGGGCCTGGTGGATCCCAGAGGCCCCAGCAACAGCAGCAAAGATCTCAGTCATCGCAGCGTGGACCTCAGCGGCAGCAACGGTCTCAGAGACAACAGCAGCAGTCGAGACCGACCCAGCCTACAGAGACGTGTGTTTTCTGCAAAGGCCAGCATCCATCAAACACGTGTGATTTGAGGATTGGCCGCTGTTATCGATGCGGACAGCCGGGTCATATACGAGCTACTTGCCCGGTGGCGACATCTGCAGCACCTTCTTCAACATCAGCTCCTTTTGCACTACAGCAACGACCGCCATCTCAGCAGCGACCTTATGCTCCGGCAAGCAGGCCATCTTCTTCCCATCCCACAGACTATCGCCCTCCAGCTCAGAGCGGGCGAGTGTATGCTGCGAAAGTAGAGGACTTTTCGGCAGCAGATCATGTGGTGGCAGGTATCACCTTACTTTCTGACATTAGGACTCGTACTTTATTTGATACTGGAGCATCACATTCTTTTATTAGTAGATCGTTTGCATCATTACATGGGTTAGAGGTAGGACTTTTGCCACGTGCACTAGAGGTTCAGATTCCCGATCACACTTTGCACGTGGAGGAGTGTTGTTGGTCCTGCCCGATGCAAATTGAGTCCTGGATTATGCCAGCAGACCTATTGGTCTTGAAACAGCTGACGGACTTTGACGTGGTTCTCGGGATGGACTGGCTGGCTCGATATTTCGCGACTATTGATTGTGCCGCGAGGATTATCACATTTAGAGAGCCAGGCCAGGAGATGTTTGTATACCGGGGATGTCAGAGTGCTTTCTTTGCCTCTATGATTTCGACTTCCCGAGCAAGGCAGATGATCCATCGCGGATGTGTAGCCTTTTTGGCTAGTGTTGTTGAGGGGCCTACGGCGGCGGTGGGACTCGGGGATATCCCTATTGCCCGCGAGTTTCCGGATGTCTTTCCACCTGAGCTGACTAGTATGCCGCCAGATAGAGAAATTGAGTTTGTGATTGACGTAGTTCCAGGAACTGCGCCAATCTCTAAGGCTCCTTACCGGATGGCACCGGCCGAGCTGCGAGAGCTTAAGGCGCAACTCCAGGATTTGATGGATAAAGGTTTTATTAGACCAAGTGTGTCGCCTTGGGGAGCGCCGGTGCTATTCGTGAAGAAGAAGGATGGGTCACTACGATTATGTGTGGACTATAGGGAATTGAATAAAGTGACCATCAAGAACAAGTACCCTTTGCCGCGCATTGATGATCTCTTTGATCAGCTGCAAGGGTCTTGTGTCTTTTCCAAGATAGATCTGCAATCCGGTTACCACCAGTTGAAGGTGAAGGCCGAGGATGTCCCGAAGACAGCTTTCAGGACACGGTACGGGCATTATGAGTTTACAGTTATGCCTTTTGGGCTGACTAATGCCCCTGCCGCATTCATGGATTTAATGAACCGAATCTTCCGATCATACTTGGATCGATTCGTAGTAGTATTCATCGATGACATTCTGGTTTACTCCCGAAGTGATGCTGAGCATGAGGAGCATCTGAGGATTGTACTACAACTTCTACGAGAAAAGAAGTTGTATGCCAAACTGACAAAGTGTGAGTTTTGGCTTCGGGAGGTAGCTTTCTTGGGCCATGTGATTTCCGCCGCTGGTGTGGCAGTAGACCCGGCGAAGATTGAGGCAGTTCGGGATTGGCCCCGACCGACAACCGTTTCTGAAGTACGCAGCTTCATGGGATTAGCTGGGTATTATCGTCGGTTTGTGGAAGGCTTTGCGAAGCTCTCCACACCTCTCACTCGTTTGACGCGCAAAGGAACCAAGTTTATTTGGAGTGAGGACTGCCAGAGGAGCTTCGAGGAGCTGAAGAGTAGATTGATGACCGCTCCTATCCTTTCCCTCCCAGTTATGGGGAAAGGATATGTGATCTACAGTGACGCATCGCACAATGGACTTGGTTGTGTGTTGATGCAGGAAGGGAGGGTAATTGCTTATGCATCGCGACAGCTCAAGGATTATGAGAAGAATTACCCTACCCATGACTTGGAGCTTGCTGCCGTAGTGTTTGCATTGAAGCTTTGGCGCCATTACCTGTATGGGGAGCACTGTGAGATCTACACCGACCACAAGAGCCTAAAGTATCTGTTCACACAGAAGGAGCTAAACCTAAGGCAACGCCGATGGTTGGAGCTGTTAAAGGATTATGACGTGGAAATCCTTTACCATCCAGGTAAGGCCAATGTGGTTGCTGATGCTTTGAGCAGAAGAGCAGTGCAGAGTTTGTCCATGTTAATTACAAATCAGGCGCCACTATTGGAGGAGATGAGGCGACTTGAGATAGAGGTTGTGTCCCCTGGGGTCTCTGCAAGACTAACCTCTTTAGTCCTGCAGCCCACTCTGATGGACAGGATCAGGGAGAAACAGAGTGAGGACCCCCACTTGACCAAGATTAGAGATCAGATTCCGAGTGATCAGTCAGGGGATTTTAAAATGGATGTTTCGGGAGTACTGAGGTACAAGGACCGAGCATGTGTGCCAATGGATGCGGAGATCAGAGAGCAAATATTGCGAGAGGCCCATTATACACCTTATACCCTGCACCCTGGTGGGACTAAGATGTATAAGGACCTCAAGGCACACTTCTGGTGGAATGGCATGAAAAGAGATATTGGGAGATTTGTGGCTCAGTGTCTAACTTGTCAGCAGGTGAAAGCTGAGCATCGAGTGCCAGCTGGCAAGTTACAGAGTCTCCCAATTCCCACGTGGAAATGGGACCACATTACGATGGATTTTGTGGTCGGATTGCCGAGGGCACAGGGAGGTGCTGATGCTATCTGGGTAGTTGTAGATCGACTTACCAAGTCAGCACACTTTTTGCCTATACAAACTACTTGGTCACTCGAGCGACTAGCCCAGTTATATCTTGATGAGATAGTGAGGCTACATGGAATACCAGCCTCCATAGTATCAGATAGAGACCCAAGGTTTGTTTCGCATTTCTGGAGGAGTTTGCAAACAGCCTTGGGGACTGAACTGAGGTTCAGTACGGCTTTCCATCCGCAGACTGATGGGCAGTCAGAGCGGACTATACAAATCCTGGAAGACATGCTGAGGGCTTGCGTCTTAGATTTCGGCGGAGGGTGGATTCGACACTTATCTTTAGCTGAGTTCGCGTACAACAACAGCTTTCAAGCGAGCATTAAGATGGCTCCGTTTGAAGCGTTGTATGGACGCAAGTGTCGATCACCACTTTATTGGAGTGACGTGGGCGAGAGGCGAACCTTGGGACCAGATGTGTTGTTAGAGGCAGAAGAGAAGGTCCGAGTGATTCGGAAGCATCTTCAGACCGCCCAAAGCCGACAAAGGAGTTATGCCGATGTTCGGCGACGAGACTTAGAATTTCAAGTTGGAGATCACGTATTCCTGAAAGTCTCGCCGTCCAAAGGAATCAGGAGATTCGGCATTCGTGGGAAGCTTAGCCCCCGATACATTGGACCCTTTGAGGTATTGGACGTATCGGGCCAGTTGCTTACCGACTTGCACTTCCCCCGAGACTTGCTGGTGTCCACAATGTATTTCATGTTTCTACTCTGAGGAGATATGTCTTCGACCCGTCGCACGTCATCGACTTCACACCGCTCGAGATCAGCGAGGATTTGAGTACGAGGAGCGTCCACTGCGAATTCTGGATCGAGAGGTGAGAGAATTGCGCAGTCGAACTATTCCCTATGTGAAGATCCTTTGGAGCAATCATGACGAACGCGAGGCGACGTGGGAGCTCGAGTCAGAAATGTTGAACACCTACCCCTACCTGTTTGAGGCTTTGGACTGAGGTATGATTTCGTTTCGAGGACGAAACTCTTTTTAGTGGGGGAGGATGTGATGATCCGGATTTTTTTATGAAAGGTTTTTGAGGCATTAACGGTGATTAGAAGAAGCCACTGAGTGTAATGGAGCTTGCAGCGTCGAAAACGGACTTCAGAAATGGATCCGGCGCGAAAAACGGATCAAGTGGGCCTTTCGGGAGCTTTCGCCAAAATTTGGATGAGAATTTGCAGAAACGGACGGCGAATTCGGACTCAGCGCGCGAAAACGATCAAAATGGTATATATAACTTATTTTTCGGCAAAAGTACTGTTCACCGGAACAGTAATTCCGGCGGCCGGAAAATACTGTTCCGGCGCCGGCGGACGGCGGCGGGCAGCGGCGCGCGGCGGCGCAGGGCGGCGCAAGGGCGGAGAAGGGCCGCGGGCAGGCGCGGGCAGGCGCAGGCGGGCGCGGGCAGGCCGCAGGCGCGGGGTCCACAGGCAAGGCGTGCACCGGGTGCACCGAATATTTGGAATGCCACGTGGCAGCTCCTGATTGGTCCGGCGGCGTCAAAGGAGGCGGCGTTGTCTGTGACACGTGGCATCACGTGATTCGCCGACAGGATCCGGAAGACCCGGCGCGTAGACCGGGCTCGTGCGCCCCGTGGACCACGTGGGACACGTGGCCACTGTTCATTGGCGGGCGCACGGCCGACCACGTGCACCGGGCGCGTGAAACACGTGGGCGGCTGGGACACGTGGCGCAATATCATTGGCTCCTGTTTGGCTGTTTCGTGTTCTGGAACACGCGGCGCAATCTGAGTGGCCGGATTCGGTGTCCCGTGTTCGGCCCGGATTCGGTGTGCAGCCCGAATAGGGATTTTGGCCCATTATAAATACCCCCTCTCTCTCTCTATGCCATTTGCGAATTCTAGAGAGAGAATTTGGCAGTGAGCCCTTAATGAAAGTTTTTCCTCTCTCTATCCTCTATCTACCCTAGAAATTTCAGAATTTGGGATTTTCCGACAGCGAGTTATCTGCGACACGGCGCACTGCGACGATTTCTAATTTCGGCCCATTTTCCGTCACAGTTCAGTCGGAAATTCGCTGTGTGCTAACCAGGAGGAATTTTTGAACGATTTCTTCGACAGCGCGACCGTAAGAGGTAAGGCTTCGTTTTTCGTGTTGATCACTTTGCTCCGTTTCGCACTTTTGGCACGGTTCCCGAGGCACCTTTGACCCCCCTTTTTGCTGTGATATTTTCTGGACAGCCCCGACTTCTCCGATTTATATCTTGGCCTAGGAACATCGGATCGAGACGTTTAAGTAGTCGATTTTGATCTACTCGTCGCAAGGAACGCAACCGTAATTTTTCTGGATTATCCTGAGCACTGTACAGAGGTGAGAATCCCCTTTTGTGAACTGGCTGGAAAAATAATAATAAGGCTGTATTTTGGGATCCGTGTTTACACCAGGTGTATTATTCTGTTCAGTTGTGCTCTTTTTCGACGAGTAGCGGGGGTAGGAGACTGCGGACAGCAAGGAGACCTTTTTGGGTGTGGATCACGCTTTTCGAGGTGGGTGGTTGTTGCTTACCTCACTTCTGACTATCTCACTAGGAGTATTAGAGACTCCCGACTTTAAACTGATAATCGGTGTTTTAATCATGAAATTCATAAGTAAAAACCCCACAAATAATATGGCAGATCTTTTATGATAAACTGGGACGTTATTGCTGGACATATGCTGGAACCTATCATCGCATGCAACAAACTTATCACAAAATCATCTTTTTCTAAATAAATATCCGATATTTTCTTTCAGTTTTCAACAGTAAACCTTTGCATGCTTGTTTGGACATCTAGATAGGCCACTATTTATTGCTACACTATTTTTGGGACTTGACTTAGGAGAAACCATGTTTTACTATTCTCCTTCGCATCTGGATTCATGTTGCTCGGTTTGAGCAGGGTTTGGGATAGTGTAGCTGAGGCTTTGAGTCTGGGACAGGTTAGACTCTATTATGGGTTGTGGGGCATTATGGTAACCGCAGACATCAGGCGGTTGGCCAGAGGTTGACTATTTTATCAGTTTTGGTCTTATGGGTTATTACGGTAACCGCGGACAGTAGGCGGTTGACCGGATGATTATCTTTACATCAGATTGGGTATCAGATTTCATTAGTGGACGGATTTTCCCACTTTGATCATAGTCATGATCTAGTCCTGCTATACAGAGATACTGGTTACAGGGATACTTATTACAGAGGCATTTTACTCGTGTGGGTCGCTCCCCTCGAGTGCGACTCCGGAGTGCGCGCGGCAGACTATTCATGAGTCCTTGAGACTCCTTTTCGCATCGGTGTTATGTGTGGGCTGGCATACCCGATACGACACGGCACGGCAGAGCAGGCAGTACCAGTTTTCACTGGTGACTAGATTGGGTCTATTCAGGCAGGCAGGATAGATACTGAGGCATACATATAGTCATTTCTTTTGGCATGGCAGTAGAGGCATAGTAGTGATAGTTTCCCCTTTTCAGTAGTCTCTATAGCATACCACTGCCCTTCCCTTTTGCCTCTAGTAGTCCTAGTGGGTGCGTCAGTGTTTGAGGTTTTACCCACTAGGGGAGGCTACTGGTTTATCTAGTAGTTCTCACCCCCATTATTGTTCTCTGTTTCTTCTCCTTTATATTGCAGAGTCGTCTGCGGGAGCTGATCGAGGTAAGGGGATCGCTGAACAGATAGATCTCCTGTGAGCTGAGGGATTGTATTAGTCAGATATTGTACCCAGACTATTGTGCTTTCCTTTTATTTTAGGTCTGGCTATAGCCAGCTGGATGTATCATTTTGGTGAGCTGGGAGACTATTGTATTGATACAGCTTTACTTGGATTTCAGTTACTATGTGGTTCTTCTATTTCAGCTCTGTTTTATGCTCTTTTATTGTACATCTTATATCTGAGCAGGTTACCAGCGCTTCGTGTACGCGGAAAATTCCGTGTGCACGGCGGATCTGTAGACGGACCCGGGTTCTGGTTTACACCCGGGGCGTGACAGATTAAGTTGGTATCAGAGCTTAGGGATAGGTCAGTTGGGACATAGGAAACCCTAGGCTTTTAGGCAGACCCTAGGATGATAGGTCGTGAGAGACGGGACTTTTTGCGAAAGTCGTTGATTTATTTGTTTGACTCTTCTAGTAGGAGAAGAGGGATCGACATATCCTATTTCTAGTGAACAGTTATGTTGGCTGCAGACAACATAAAGTCACAGAAATAGGGGGATGTCCTTGACTTTCGCTAGATTGGGTCGTGTGGGGTTATGTTATTGATGGTGGTTCCTTGTGGCAGGATGCCTCCGCGACGCAGGATGTTGACGCGTTCTCAGCCCTCTTCCCCTGAGCCAGATCAGGAGGAGTCCGGGCAGGGTCAGCATAGTGAGGTGCAGGAGCTACAGGCTCAGATGGCTCAGATGTCGGAGGCTGTTCGGCGTCAGGAGGAGGCTATGAGTCGGCTGACGCAGATGTTAGAACAGAGAGCGCAGCCTGTTGTAGCACCCCCAGAGAGTTCTCCAGTACCATCATCCCCTGCTGTGGCTCCCCCGTTGTACCAGTGACCCCAGCATCCCTGTCGCTCGGGGTAATGGTAGACAGTCGTCTGGGTTGACGGGATCTCTTACACCGGCAGAGCAGCGGGGATTGGTGGACATGTTGATAAGGTTCCGCAAATTTGACCCACCCCATTTTTCGGGGCAAATATTGAGCCGTGGGAGGCAGAGTCATGGATCACGGCAATGGAGCGACGTTTTGAGACGTTGTTTATCGAGGAGCGATATCAGGTGATATTGGCGACGAACTTTTTGGAACACAACGCCGAAGCATGGTGGCGGGTGTTCGAACGGGGGGTCCGCCGGGCTCAGCTCTTGGCCTGGGCGGAGTTCCGCAATCTCCTTCTCGGGGCTTTCTTCCCAGAAAGCGTCCGGCAGAGGTTGGAGGAGCAGTTGAGAAACCTCCGACAAGGAGATCGGCCCGTACACGAGTACATTGCCAATTTCAATCAGTTGTTGGCAAGTGTACCGAACGTGGCCAGGGATGAGGCACACCGGATCTACATGTTCGAGCGAGGGTTGCGCCGAGACCTTTTTCAGTTAGTTCGTTCACGTAGGTTGCAGGACCTTGGAGGCCTCGATGGAACAGGCACTCTATGTCG
>CM054935.1:5699225-5742468 GCA_029168755.2 Tillandsia fasciculata | reverse complement strand
CACGCGCCGCGCGGGGCTGGGGCCCGCGCCCGGCCGCGGCAGCGGCCGCGCGGGCTAGCGCCCGCGCGGCCGCGGTACACGTCGCGCGGGGCTGGGGCCCACGCGGCCGCGGGCATGCACCGCGCGGGGCTAGTGTCCGCACGGCAGCAGTATGTGCCATGCGGGGCTGGTGCCCGCGCGACCGCAGCATGCGCCGTGCGGGGCCGGTGCTCGCGCGGTCGCGGCATGCGCCGCGCCGGGGCGGTGCCCGCGCGGCGCATGGCATGCAACGACGCGGGGGTGGCCGCGTCGCCTGTCGCGCGTTGTCGCCACCGCTGTGTCGAGTTGCTAGTAGTGTTTTTGGGTTTTTGGACTCGGTTTATTTACAAATTTTGTTTCTGATCTGACCGCGATTCTTTGGGGACTATTTTTAGGTCTGAGTGCCGATTGTGAGCGTTGTTTCGGTCTCAGGTGTTCCGATCAGCACATTTGAGGTGGGTACCTTTGATTATTTTCGGGGTAATGTCGTTCCCGAGTATTTTGCATGATAAAGTAGATATTTTTGTAAACTGTCTAACCCCATTGCATATAAATCCCGTTTACTAATCTAATTGAGGCGGCTGAGGTCGCAGTATCGTTTTATTATTCTAACCGAGGCGGCTGAGGTCGCAGTATTGTTTATATGCTCATATTGCTTACATGCACACCGACGGTTTGGCCACCGCACAGGGTGTATTTTTCTGGAAAGATGGTAATGATTACCCGTGTACCCCACGACTAGCGATGATGGGGACCCCTCAAGGAAAGGCGGCTTCTACTTGGGCAGTCGAGGGGATTGGTGGCACCAAGAAAATGAGTACGGTATTTTGGGGTTGGGGCCCAGCTTGTTTTTAAATTCTGGGGTTGGGGCCAAGCTTGTTTTTAAATTTTGGAGTTGGGGCCCAGCTTGTTTTAAATTCTGGGGTAGGGGCCCAGCGTGTTTTGTGATAGGGATTTAGCGTTACATGAGGGGGAAGTAAATGCTCCGGTGTATCGGTTTGTCTTTTCAGTTATTGCATTTACCATTTATATCTACTTTATCAGTCACTGACTACCCACGCTGTGACTGGTCCGAGCAGGGGTGGGAACCGGGACGACGGTGAGGCATCGGTTAGAGGACCCTAGCCATGGTGGCTAGTAAACTTTACAGTTTATGGTTATTTCTTTTAGTGTTTGGTTAGTTTAACTGTGAGTTACTTATGTATGGTTTCTTGTGGATGTTGGATTGAGGACTTAGTGTAGGATTATCTTCTTATGTCTGTGAATGTTGAGACGTATGAATGCGGCTCGTTTTCAAATACAAACATGGTTTCAAAAGTATTTTCAAACCAAGTGTCGTGTGGGTACTGATTTCAAAACCTGTGGATTTATCCTTTCATGCAAGGTGGCCGCTTAAAAGAGATTGCGAAAATATTTTGAAAAATCGGGTGTCGAGTGGACACCGACTTTCAAACCTATGGGTTTATACTGTAGTTTCAATATGATAAATGTGACTGTATGGTTAAGTGTAATCTTTCCTCGTTGTCGTTCATTGTTTGCATGGTTGAAGTACTTGTCTTGCTCGGAACGCCGTACATATACAAAGGAGGCTCCGCCCGTTTGGGGAGTGAGTTTGTATATGTGGTGGGTCTGGGGCGCACCGGAGGCGAGGTTCATTAAAGAAAGAAAAAAAAATAGATACATTTTCCGCTCTTTTAGAACCTCCGGGGCGTGACAGATTATATGGTATCAAAGAAAACGACTTTAACCACGGCAGTCAGTGACCAATATCCACAGAGTGTAATACCACAAGTAACTAACCAATTTGATAACCAAGGTGTAGGTGTGTAATGTACGAACGTGAGTGCGGAAAAAAAGGTTAGAGTCCCAGTGTTCGTAGGTTAAGGTGCTAGACCAATTAAGTTTAGGACTAACTTGGTTTCTTTGTATGCACGAATAATGGCCCGAAACCGGTCGTCGATCGAGGGTGCAGAAGTGGATATAATGGTTCCGGCAACAGTGGAGAATCGGCTACTCCAACAACAGTCCCGCGACATGGCTGAGCACATCCTCTATTGCTAGAAAAGACGAACCCCACACGGCCCGCCTTCACAAGGACGGTCTATGGAGCGACTCTTTTCAGGTAATACCGACGGTGACCCACTTCCGAGAAGTGATCGACAGGACCACTGTGGTGGGGCGGGAATTGGCCGTTCCGCGCACCCGGCAGAAGGATCATGAGCCTGCCGGGGGCCGAAAACGACCCCAGCCATGACCCGGGAATGACTTTCCCAACGGGAGCCGACCACCCCAGTATCCGAAGACGCCGCAAGGAACCTGAAACACATCAGACAAGAGAACCGATCCGTCATGGAGTATCAACGAGAATTCGTAAGGCTGGCCAATTGTGTTCCCTTTGTCATAAGGGATGAAGCTCACAAAGCCCGCCTCTTCGTAGATAGATTGCGGAGCAATATTTTCGAAGTTGTGCAAGCAGCGGATCTTCACACCTTCCAGAAAGTGGTGGATAGGGCCACCATAGTGGAGCGCGGATTCGCGGTGACGCGCGCTCGACGAGAGGACTCGGAGTACAACAAGGATAAGAAACGACCCCAGCCCTTCTCCGGAGGAGGATTTTTTAGCGGGGACTAGCCATACATCATCTGCAGAGAAGCACCCTGGGGGATTATTCGTTTTCGGAAGCACGACCATTGCTTCTGATGTGACAAACTGGGACAGTTCCGCTTTAACTGCCCCGAACCCGGGAATAATTTTTCGGAGTCACGACATGGATGAGAGGTCTTATGCGACGACACGACAAAAGACGCACTACCTGAGGAAAGTAGTAGCAGGAAAGACCCCTTACGAAGAGTAATGTTGGTCTTGACCCCAGGAGGACCCTTGGAAGCAAATACTTTGTACCTTCCTGCCCAATAAGGTTGGGAAGACTCAGTTGTCTTTGGTGCTGGCTATTTATTTATGCGTTAAATAGGTCCAACTTTCTGCCTCAAGACAATAGGCCCAGGAGACTAATAAGTTGAGTTGGGTGAGCCCAATAAGTTTAGTGGGGCTGCGGTCCACAATAGACCTAACGGCAAGAGGCCCAACAATAGACCTAACGTCCAGGTAGGTTGAATTTCGGTCGAGATCCGTGGCGCTGTGTCTGTACGCTTTAAGTGAATTGGTTGCGTATCTCTAAGAGCTCGAGCTTTTGGGATTAATGGTTGGCGCCAACGATACGACATTTGGGACTTAGTAGTGTCACCGCTAAGAGAATTCGAAGGGATACTCGAAAGGGATTGGCTTACTGAGTATCAGGTGCTAGTCGATTGCGAGAAACCAAGCGTGCCGTCTTGGGGCACACCCGTTCTATTCGTACGAAAGAAGGACGGGATACTACGATTGTGCATCGACAATCGGGGAATAGATAAGGTCATAGTAAAGAACAAATACCCCTCACCTCGGATTGATGACCTATTCGACCAACTGCCAGGAGCGACGGTGTCTCAAAGATTGATCTGCAGTCTGGCTACACCAGTTTAGAGTCCGGAGTGATGACATACCGAAAACAGTTTTCGAACTCGGTATGGTCATTACGAGTTTACGGTTATACCGTTTGGACTCATAGTCGCTCCAGCGGTGTTCATGAATATGATGAACAGGATCTTTAAACCTTTCCTGGACCAATTTGGGGTAGTCCTTATCGACGATATCCTCATCTACTCCCGCACAGATAAAGAGCACGATGACCACCTGCGAGTGATCCTCCAGACCCTACGGGATCAAAAATTGTATGCCAAACTCAAAAAGTGTGAGTTTTGGCTCCGCGAGGTCGACTTTTTGGGATACATTGTCTCAGCCTCGGGAATTGCGGTGGACCCGAGGAAGATAGAATCCGTGACCGACTGAGCTCGGCCAACAACGGTGACAGAAATTCGAAGCTTTCTAGGACTGGCGGGGTACTACAGACGCTTCGTGGAAGGCTTCTCAAAGATAGCCACTTCCCTGACTCGACTAACCCGGAAAGGGGAGAAGTTCGTCTGGACGGCCCAGTGCCAGAAGAGCTTCGAGGAGCTTAAAGACAGACTCACATGGGCGCCGGTACTCACATTGCCGAAGCCCGGTGAGGACTACGAGATCTATTGTGATGCATCTCGAAGCGGTCTTGGAAGCGTATTAATGCAACAAGGGAAGGTCATAGCATACGCATCAAGACAGCTCAAGGATTACGAGCAGAACTACCCTACACACGACTTGGAACTCGCGGCAGTCGTGTTTGCTTTGAAGCTCTGGAGACATTATCTCTATGAGGCGTACTGTAACGTGTTTTTCGATCACCAGAGCCTCAAATACCTGTTTACACAGAAGGAACTGAATTTACGGCAAAGGCGATGGCTGGAACTACTGAAGGACTACGATTTGTCCATCCACTACCACCCCGGGAAGGCAAATGTGGTGGCCGACGCCTTGAGCCGGAAAGGACAGACGGGGGAAACGACACTGAGCGCCCTTACCCAACAGGATCGTATAATTGCAGAGTTCTCGCAATTGAGGCTGGAGGTAGTGCCAGCAGGTGCGGTTGCGAAACTTCTATCCTTGGTGGTGAGGCCTACGCTGATAGAGAGGATCTTGGAAGGCCAAACAACGGACACGCAACTACAACTGGTGCGGGACAGAATATCCTCGGAGCAAAGTGGGGGTTTTACGATTGGCACTGATAATGTGATAAGGTTCCGGGGACGAATTTGCATGCCAGATGTGCCAGAATTGAGGAAAGAAATTCTAACGGAAGCGCATAATGCCCCCTACATTGCGCATCCCGGAGGTACAAAGATGTACAAAGACCTGAGGCAGACCTTCTGGTGACCCAAATTGAAGAGTGATGTGACGCAATTCGTGGCGCATTGTTTGGTGTGCCAACAGGTGAAAGCGGAATATCAGCGACCGGCAGGAAAACTACAACCATTGCCCATACCAGAGTGGAAATGGGGATGGATTACCATGGACTTCGTAACCGATTTTCCGCAATCGCAACAGGGACACGACGCGATATGGGTCATAGTGGACCGTCTGACGAAATCGACCCACTTTCTGCCTATCCACACGATGTGGACCCGAGATCGGCTAGCACAAACCTACATCGACGAGGTGGTAAGATTGCATGGAGTACCATCGTCGATAACTTCTGATAGGGACACACGCTTTGTGTCGAGCTTCTGGCGGAGCCTGCAGCAGGCACTGGGGACCAAACTGCAGTTCAGCACGGCCTTCCATTCGCAGACGGACGGGCAGTCGGAACGGGTGATCCAGATCCTCGAAGATATGCTTTGAGCTTGTGTGCTAGATCTGGGTGAGGGATGGTCGCGTTACCCACCCCTCGTGGAATTCGCCTACAACAATAGCTACCAAGCTAGTATTCAGATGGCGCCGTACGAAGCCTTGTACGGGCGCCGATGTTGATCGCCTATTTGCTGGGACGACTTGGGGGAGCGGAAGCATTTGGGGCCAGACCTTGTAGAGGAAACGGAGGGGAAGGTGCGCCTTATCAGGCAGCGGCTGTTGACCGCCTAGAGCCGGCAGAAGAGCTACGCGGATCAGAGGCGACGGGAATTGGAATTTATGGTAGGGGAACACGTGTTGCTTCGTGTATCACCATCTAAGGGGACAAGACGGTTCGGCTTGAGAGGGAAGCTGAGCCCACGGTACGTGGGACCGTTCGAAATCTTGGAGCGCGTGGGCCCGGTGGCATACTTGTTGGCCTTACCGCCAAACCTCGAACGGGTACACAATGTGTTTCACGTCTCGATGCTCCGAAAGTACCTTCCCGACCCGTCGCATGTCCTCGATGCCTCTGCCGTCGAGTTGCGTGAGGACTTGAGCATCGAGGAAACGTCGATACGAATTTTGGCACGAGAGGAAAAGAAACTTCGCAACCGGACGATCCCCTACGTAAAGGTGCAATGGAGTAACCATGAGGAGCGCGAGGTGACCTGGGAACTTGAGACGAAAATGAGGGAGTGTTTCCCTGAGTTATTTAGCGAGGGTTGAGGTTAAGTTTCGGGGACGAAACTTCTTTTAAGGGGTGTGTGGTGTAATATCACAGTTTTCATGTAACGTTTTACCCTCCTGCTAATAAAGTTTAAATTATGAGAAATTAAATTAACGAGTTTACTTAAGTTGATAATCTTGAGGTGCGGGTATTTTTCTGTGATAGAGCTCAAAAAATAGTGAACGGCGGTGCGACCGGATCCGGATTCCGACTTACGGATCCCCCAAAAAGGGGTTGTTAGGATCGCGGTAACCGGGAGGTGCATCGAAATCCGTGCAAGTGATCGTGAATGCTTTTCGAGGAGATAAGAAAATATCTCTAAGAAAATATCTCTAAGGAAATATCTTTAAGGAATTATCTCTAAGAAATTATCTGTAAGGAATTATCTCCATGGATTAATTAAATAATTAATTAGAGATTGAAATACCCAATGCGGATTTCGACGGTACGTACCAAGAAACAGAGTTTACTTCTCCCAAAGAAGAAACCCTAGCCGGAGAGAAAAGAAAGAAAGAGGGAAAAAAAGGCGAAACCCTAACCAGAAGAAAAAGAGAAGAAAGAAGGAGAAAGCGGAGGGACCCGATCATCCCCGACGAACGTGCCGAAGCCGGGAGCGTGAACGGATCGCCTTCTCTGACGAATCGCAGTAAGCGATGTTTCTTTTCAGTTTTCGTTTCGGAGTTTTGTTGTCGTCGTTTTTGTCACCCTTACCGCCGCCGTCGCCGCGGTCGCAAAGCCCTAGGGCACCGCCGCCGCGAAGCCTTAGGGCACCATCGCCACCGCAAAGGCCTAAGGCACCGCCGCCGCGCGGGGCTGGCGCCCGCGCGGGCCGCGGCATGCGCCGCGCAGGGCTAGCGCCCGGCATGCACCACGCGGGGCTAGCGCCTGCGCGGCCGCAGTTGGCGCCGCGCGGGGCTAGTGCCCGCGCGGCCGCGGCATGCACCGCACGTGGCTAGCGCTCGCGCGGCCGCAGTTGGCGCCGCGTGGGGCTAGTGCCCGCGCGGCCGGGGCACACGCCGCGCGGGGCTGGGGCCCGCGCGGCCGCAGTATGTGCCGTGCGGGGCCGGTGCCCACGCGGCCGCGGCACGCGCTGCGTGGGGCCGGTGCCCGCGCGGCCGTATGGCATGCAACGACACGGGGGTGGCCGCGTCGACCGTCGCGCGTTGTCGCCACCGCCGTGTCGAGATGCTAGTAGTGTTTTTGGGTTTTTAGACTCGGTTTATTTACAGATTTTGTTTCCGATCTCACCGCGGTTCTTTGGGGACTATTTTTAGGTCCGAGTGCTGATTGTGAGCGTTGTTTCGGTCTCAGGTATTCCGGTCAGCACATTTGAGGTGGGTACCTTTGGTTATTTTCGGTGTAATGTCGTTCCCGAGTATTTTGCATGATGAAGTAGATGTTTTTGTAAACTGTCTAACCCCATTGCATGTAAATCCCGTTTACTAATCTAATTGAGGCGGCTGAGGTCGCAGTATCGTTTTATTATTCTAACCGAGGCGGCTGAGGTCGCAGTATTGTTTATATGCTCATATTGCTTACACGCACACCGGCGGTTTGGCCACCGCATAGGGTGTATTTTTCCGGAAAGATGTTAATGATTACCCGTGTACCCCATGAGTAGCGATGATGGGGACCCCTCAAGGCGAGGCGGCTGCTACTTGGGCAGTCGAGGGGATTGGTGGCACCAAGAAAATGAGTATGGTATTCTGGAGTTGGGGCTCAGCTTGTTTTTAAATTCTGGGGTTGGGGCCCAGCTTGTTTTTAAATTCTGGCGTTGGGGCCCAGCTTGTTTTTAAATTCTGGGGTAGGGGCCCAGCGTGTTTTGTGACAGGAATTTAGCGGTACATGAGGGGGAAATAAATGCTCCGGTCTATCGGTTTGTCTTTTCAGTTATTGCATTTACTGTTTATATCTTCTTTATCAGTTACTGACTACCCACGCTATGACAGGTCCGAGCAGGGGTGGGAACCGGGACGACGGTGAGGCATCGGTTAGAGGACCCTAGCGATGGTGGCTAGTAAACTTTATAGTTTATGGTTATTTCTTTTAGTGTTTGGTTAGTTTAACTGTGAGTTACTTATGTATGGTTTCTTGTGGACGTTGGATTGAGGACTTAGTGTAGGATTATCTTCTTATGTCTGTGAATGTTGAGACGTATGAATGTGGCTCGTTTTCACATATAAACATGATTTCAAAAGTATTTTCAAACCAAGTGTCGTGTGCGCACTGATTTCAAAACCTGTGGATTTATCCTTTCAAGCAAGGTGGCCGCCTAAAAGAGATTGCGAAAATATTTTGAAAAATCGGATGTCGAGTGGACACCGACTTTCAAACCTATGGGTTTGTGCTGTAGTTTCATTATGATAAATGTGACTGTATGGTTAAGTGTAATCTTTCCTCGTTGTCGTTCATTGTTTGCATGGTTAAAGTACTTGTCGTGCTCGGAACGCCGTACATATACAAAGGAGGCTCCGCCCGTTTGGGGAGTGAGTTTGTATATGTGGCGGGTTTGGCGCGCACCGGAGGCGAGATTCATTAAAGAAAGAAAAAAAAAATAGATGCGTTTTCCGCTCTTTTATAACCTCCGGGGCGTGACATGTGCTTATACAAGCACCAAGCAATTGGTGCTTGTAAGTTTTCTACCGTTAGATCTAACCTTTTGATTAATTCTACCCCTTAGATCATACTATTCTACCAACCGCCCACTAAACCTAAGGAGCCCACCATCATCCTAACCGCACATTCCTACATCCAATGGTAAAAAACTCACAAGCACAAATACCTTTATACTTTTACGAGCATAGGAGCTCAATTATATATATATATATATATATATATATATGAGTATAAACCCCTCTGTACTCATAACTTTTTCACTCTTGGATGAAGGAATGTGCGGTTAGGATGATAGTGGTCTCCCTAGGTTTTACTAGGTTGTTGGGAAAATAGTAAAAATCTTAGGAACTACTATAATCATAACCGTACGTTCCTTCATCCAAGGGATGAAAACTTATGAGTACAAAAATTTTTTACTCATAAGAGTATAGTAGTCGGACCCTATATATATATATATATATATATATATATATATATATATATATATATATATATATATATATATATATATATATATATATATAGTAGAGCTTATATACTTTCAAAAGTACAAGTCCAAATATACTTCTGAATTTTTTACTATTGGATTTGTATTGAGATTTGTGCTATTGTAAAGTCAACTTAAGAGAGAGTCAAATTAAGAGAGAGAAAGAGAAAGTATAAAAGCATATATCTCAATGCAAATCTAATGGTAAAAATTTCACAAGTATAGTTGGGCTTGTGCTTTTTAAAAGTATATAATCTCTACTCTGTCCACCCCCCCCCCCCCCCTCCCTCTCTCTCTCTCTCTCTCTCTCTCTCTCTCTCTCTATATATATATATATATATATATATATATATATATATATATATATATATATATATAGTAAAGCTTATATACTTTCAAAAGTATAAACTCATCCATACTTGTAAATTTTTTACAATTAGATTTATATTGGAATTTATATTCAATTGTACTTTCTTTCTCTCTTCTTAAATACTTTTACAATAACACGGATCCCAATACAAATCCAATGGTGAAAAATTCACAAGCATGGATGAGTTTGTATTTTTGAAAGTAAATAAACTCTACTACATATATATATATATAATATATTATATATATATATATATATATATATATATATATATATATATATATAATTGTTTCTATGCTTTTAAAAGTACCTAGATATTGGTGCTGCTAGGTTTTAACCCTTGGATGAAAAATGTGTGGCTAGGATGATAGTGGACCCTTTCAGTTAAGTGAGTGGTTGGTGGAATAGAATGATTTAAGAGATAAAATTAGTCAACGGGGTAGATCTAATGGTAGAAAACTTACAAGCACTAATTGTTTGGTGCTTGTAGAAGTATAATAGCTGGACTCTCTCTCTCTCTCTCTCTCTCTCTCTCTCTCTCTCTCTCTCTCTCTTTCTCTGTGTGTTTGTGTGTGTGTGTGTGTGTGTGTGTGTGTGTGTGTAACGACCCGACTCACTAGCAATAATAACTCATTGTTCCCAAACCACAACCCAAAATGCTTAAACCCGGCTATTATTACTAGTGTCCATGTCTTATATATACTCAATCAAAAATCCAATCTTATCCGATGTGGGATTATTAGTGTCCATGTCTCATATATACTCAATCACAAATCCAATGCCATCCGATGTGGGATTATTGAGTTGTCACAAACTCCCCCCGTTTAGGCTTGACGTTTCCGTCAGCCCAAACACACACACAGCCCAAGATCACCAAGCGATGTGAGATTTGTCTCGCTAGCCCTGTCATCTAGATCTAGGCTCAGCCGAGATTCATAACACACTTCCGGCTGGTTATTGGCTTTGATACCAAATATAACTATGATGATTCGGATCTCCGCGGAGGTTTTGCAGTGCGATCAGCGGCTTCTGGAGGCCTATGCTATGTGATGGAGATGGTTGCGCGCAAATCGGACCTCAGGATTGGACCCAGCGTGAAAATTGGATCAAGTTTGCCTATCCGGATGCCTTCGTCGAAATTTAGAAGTGGATTATGGCAAAACAAATATCAAATTTGGATTCAGCGCGAAAAAATAATGAAAATTGATTATTTGGATGTATTTTTGTGGATCTGGACGCCCTAAAACGGACAACGGGCAAGTTTATTGTAGCTCAGGTAGGCCGGGCAGTGCCGCCGGCTGCGGGCAGTGCTGGTTGTTGGGTTATACTAATATGGATCTAAATATGGGAAAAAACACCTAGAGGGGGGTGAATAGGTGTAAACAATAAACACTCAAAAAATTATTGCGCAATAAAACCCAATGCGGAAATAAAAATTGTTACGGAATTTGAGTTGGCGTATTTCGTGAATGTATTAAGTCTTGAAGATTGAAGATGAAGAAACTTTGGATCGTATACCTCAATCTCAAGAAAGAAGAATTCAAAAGGATCAGGTACGTTTAACTAAAGATTTCTTGATGATCCGAATACTTCTTATAGTGTAGAAACACCTGGAAGAGGTTTTAATTGCTTAATCATCAAAAACTGAACATGGGACATGTTCAGGATCCGGATCGTGGCTTGCAATCCGGATCCCGAAGGGTGTTCGTTCATACACTGGTTCAATCCGGATCGCAGCATTCCATGATCCGGATCCCGAACATAGTTTTACCTATTTGCTTGAACGATCCGGATCAGGAATTGCAATCCGGATCCCGAACATTGTGTTTTGGTAAAACTGTATGAACGATCCGGATCGTGGACTACGATCCGGATCCCGAACATTGAATTTTCTGGAAACCGTCTTTTGTGCTTCTGCAATCCGGATCGCCAAATCCAATCCGGATCGCCGTCGGTAAAACTTTCCAGAAAAGGCTGTTTTTGATCCGTATATTCTTCCAATGGTTTCTAACCTATAAATAACCCTATGGTCATTTCTAGGGCATCCAAATAGAGCCGTCATTTTCAAATATCATTTTATACGGCCTTAGATCCACATATATAGAGAAGAACGGAAATCATTAGATCTATTCTATGTTTCTTCATCTATATTGATTGATTTGATTCTAGGTTTTCCATACTCACATTTTGAGTAGAATCAAATCAATGAATACTTAGATGGTATTTCCGATCTATCTTTGATCTAAGTATTCGGCGGATCATCACCACCCAAACAAAACAACGATTTACCCCAAAATCGGCGCGTGGACTCGCGTGGCCTTGTGGATTCAAGGTGCAACCGCTCTCGTGGATTCGGAGCGAGGTACGTTCGTGGATTCGAAGCGTGCCATTGGGTGAAGACCGTGGATTCGGTTGGACGTCGTGGACTCGACGTTGGACGCTGTGGATTCAGCGTTGGGCGCGGATCGTGGATTCGAGAAGCGTCGTGGAGCGAGCGGGAAGATCTACTAGGAGCGTATGAAAAAGGTTGAGTCGTCTGTGAGTACGGTATATCACCTTGTACGTGTGTTAATTCTAGTGGATTTCGCCGTGTTATCGGTCCCGTGGTTTTTTACTCCGGTTTGGAGTTTTTCCACGTAAAAATCTTGCGTGTTCTTTTATTTTTCCGCATTGGGTTTTTTTGCGCAATGATTTTTTGAGTGTTTATTGTTTACACCTATTCACCCCCCTCTAGGTATTTTTTCCCCTATTTAGATCCTTATTAACCTAAACCCAACAAAAATAACACGCAAGATTTTTACGTGAAAAAACTCCAAACCGGAGTAAAAAACCACGGGACCGATAACACGGCGAAATCTACTAGAATTAACACACGTACAAGGTGATATAACGTACTCACAGACGACTCAACCTTTTACCATACGCTCCTAGTAGATCTTCTCCGCTCGCTCCACGACGCTTCTCGAATCCACGATCTGCGCCCAACGCCGAATCCTCAGCGTCCAATGTCGAATCCACGACGTCCGACCGAATCCACGGTCTTCACCCAGTAGCACGCTTCGAATCCACGAACGTACCTCGCTTCGAATCCACGAAAGCGGTTGCACCTTGAATCCACAAGGCCACGCGAGTCCACGCGCCGATTTGGGGTAAATCGTTGTTTTTGGGTGGTGATGATCCGCCGAATACTTAGATTAGAAATAGATCGGAAATACCATCTAAGTATTCATTGATTTGATTCTACTCAAAATCTGAGTTTGGAAAACCTAGAATCAAATCAATCAATATAGATGAAGAAACATAGAATTAAATCTATTTATTTCCTTTCTTCTCTATATGTGGATTTTTCTTTTTCGGTCGTATTTTTTGTTTCTTTTCCGATGCCCTAGAAAATGAATAAAGGGTCTATTTATAGGTTAGAAACCATTGGAAGAAGATAAGGATCAAAAACATACCTTTTCTGGAAATTTCAGGACGGCGATCCGGATCGGAATTACTGCGATCCGGATCGTCGTAGCAAGAAAGACGATTCCAGAAAACAGGGTTCGGGATCCGGATCGCAAGTCCGATCCGGATCGTTCATACAATTCAGCAAAACTCCCCTGTTCGGGATCCGGATCGGAATGGCCTAGGATCCGGATTGAAATTGCCAATGAACAATCACCCTTCGAGATCCGGATTGCAAGGTCCGATCCGGATCCTGAACATGTCCAATGTCCAGTTTTTGATTTTTATGCAATAAAAAATTCTTCCAAGTGTTTCTACACTACAAGAAGTATTCGGATCACCAAAAATCTTTAGTTAAACATACCTGATCCTTTTGAATTCTTCTTTCTTGAGATTGAGGTATATGATCCAAAGTTCTTTCATCTTCAATCTTCAAGACTTAACACTTTCACGAAATACGCCAACTCAAATTCCGTAACAATCTCCCCCTTTGGCGGTTTCGTGACAAAACACAAATCCACTAAAGAAAATTCAAAAAGATATTTTTGTTGCTATCACCATACAACAAAAATTTACAATGGAGATCCAAAAATTAAATACATGAGATAAACTCCTAAAACAGACTCTAGACTTAGACATCTGTACTCTCTGCAAAAAGAAATCATTCTTGACAAAAAGAAATCGTTAGATACCTCAAGAATATGAAACATCAAAACCTAGCAGAGATAGAGTTTATACTCATCATGACATTTAGTAATTCAGATATGTAATAAGATCAGAATCAACCAACATATCTTCTAAGCAATAAGATTCCAAATGTCATAACTTTGTTAGTTAAATCAACTTGTTAGTCATATTACATGCCCAAATAGTTAGTCAAATAGTTAGTAGGGACATGCAACAAATCATCAAATAAAAACCAAAAGTTGTAATACTTACCTTCCACCAAAGTCAAAGTTTGAGTTCGTTCAAAGTTTCAAACTTTCCACACACAAAAATTTTCTCTTCTCTCTCTCTCTCTCCCCATTTTTGTCACAAACAAAGCCAAAATTATAAAAATTTAAGGAGAGTTAAATAAGTTTAAACACAAAATAAGAAACCTAAAAACCTGCAAAGGAAAATATTAGAAGGAAACTTCATGGAGAGTCGTCAGAGCTGATACATCCAAGCTTCTGAAACATTTTCTTGATTCGTTTATTCATGGAAGCTTGCTCCTTCTTCACTTCTCTGAGATCTTGGATCATCACAGCTTGTTCTTTCTTGACTTCTTTGAGATCTTCCTTCATTTCAGCGAACTCAGCAGACATGCGTTCTTGTTCATTGGAGAGTCGCTGTTGTTCTTTAAAGATAGAGCTGACAGAAGCATCATCATCAGAAGTGGATGGAGGTGCCTGCTGTGATGGTGGAACAGGAGCTGTAGAAGTAGTTGCTTGTGGTCGAGCTCGTTGTCGGATTGGAGGAGATGGAGGATCATCTTGTTTTGTCGATAGAGACTTCACAATTGTTGTCTCATTAATGGTGCCCAAACTGTACATGTAAGAGCTCGCGCTTGTATCGACTTTAAATTTCCTAAGGATGCGCATGATGATCATTGGATAAGGTAGTCTCTCTGTGGGGTGAGAGTATTCCACATACCGCGCCATCCTTGACCAAATGAGATAAGGAATATTCAAGTTTGCTCCCATCAATGCGGCCGGGTTTCCAAGAAGATAAAGGAATAACATCCTATCCCATCGAAGAACCTTCGTATTCATGTTGGGAAGAATGTTGTAGCAGACAATGAAGTTTATATACCTATACTCTGGTCGAAGCTCTTTAGAGAAAACAGAATTTCCGGTTGACAAAGTATCCGAAAGACAAATTCCATTGACTACAACTCTCCAGGAGTTGTCGTTGAAGCTTTGAGTTTTAGGTAATGGAGTCCATCAGCTCTGGCTTTCATACCGAGCACCTCTCCAATCAGTTGGGGAGTGACTTTGATTTTGATATTTTTAACCAAAGTATGAAATTCTCGACGTCCGTCATCGTGATCAATTAAACTTGCAGCATTCTGATAAAACATTCGAACTGAGTGTGGACAGTACCCAGTTGTTTCAGGGAAGTTGCAAATTGGAGCAAGACCGACCTGGTCAAACAAAATCCCAAAGACTGCAGATCGTTCCTTCATCGGTTGGACATTGACATGTCTTTCCCCAATGCATTCCCTCTTCTCAAAATCTTTGATTCTTGCGGAGCTGATGAATTCCTGTGGGGGAGGCTGGCTAGCAATTGGTTCGTTAATCGAAATGCCCCTAGCACTGCCTCTTTTTCTTGCACCGGTTTTTGTCCTTGTTCCGATTGGACTTGGGTCCATGGGAGCTTTTCCTTTTTCTGCAGCAGTAGGAGGAAGCTTTGCCTTTGAAGCTTCAGCAGGTGCTTTCCCTTTGGAGATAACGGGACATCCTCCTCGATCTCGATGTTATCCCAATCAATCGAAGCCGTCTCTGATTCCGTATCGGAATCATTCTTAGTCTTCTTAGGTCTTTAGTCCTTTTAGGCTTGACAGTGTCCTTAGCATGGACCATGGCAGCAAGTAGGAAAATAATCCATGTGATCACCATTTTGATCGCTAGTGAGAAATGTATCCTGTGAAGACCAACTCAAGAACACATGAAAAATTGTTAATTTTGAAAAATTTGAAAAATTGTACCCAAACAATCATAATCATGTAGAGAAGCTAAGAATCAAATTAGTTTTGCAAAAAGAATTTTAAAAATAGATCAATCGCATGATTTTCAAAAATTCCTCTTATATGCCCTAAAACCGAATTTTTAGAAATCGAAGCCCAAAAATTCGTTAATCAGGTGAAAACCCAGCATATAATCAAAACTAATCTACCCAGAGTTCTTATTTCAAAAGAAATTTGATCAAAAACCATTCACAAACGAAAAAGATCCAAAATTTCATCACGTTTTGAAGAAAATAGAGAAAACCTGTGAAAAACCGAGATTTTGATCAATAAAACTTACTTGGATTCGAAGAACTTGAGTTTGGAAAGCTCCAAGATGCAAGAAATCTAGAGAGAGAAGCTCTAGAGACTTGAGAACAAAAGATTAGGGTAAAAGAAATCAAAACCCTTTGTTCTATTAAAAACCCTAGCCGTGATCCGGATCGGATCGAGATTTGATCCGGATCGGCTACCCGCAGGAAGAAGCCTGCGTTCGGGATCCGGATCACTTGCCCGATCCGGATCGGCTCCAACTTTTTCTTCAGAAAAATTTAGAAAAATTCCATAAAATCCAGAAAAAGTATGTAAGCACTTTACCATATCAACTTTAAACAAAAATCATCGTTTCATACAACAAGAAATAGATTATACAAAATCTATCAAAAATACTCAAAAATGAAACGAAAATTTATGAAAATTAAAACACTTAAAGTTGAACAACTTCAATTACATCTATCCTGATCTTATGCGTAATGCCTTTATCAAATCATCAATTTTGGTAAAGAAAATGAAATACCAAGATCAATAGATGTTTGAAATCCCAGATAAGTTAGATAATATATCTAGACAATCTGTTGAAGGAGTGGCTCTTTGAGCATCTTTTATCAAAAATCCCACCTTATACCAACCATGAAATATGACTGAGTCAAGTATTTCAATATGCATTTCATCAACAATTTTTAAAACAAAAATTTGCTTTGCATTCATGGAGTATCTTTTTCTTTTTCCTTTTCCTCCATGTGGTGGTAGTTTTCACACTCCTCATTGGGATGTAACTCTTTCCACATCTTTTGAGCATTTTACATTTCTTTGACTCCCCCTCAATTGGCTATCAATTATTTAATATATAAGGTATTCAACCAAAAATTGATCTCGCATTCATACTCGACTAAGCAATCAAATAAGATAATGACTATACCAAGAGATCATTGAGAGAGAAATTGACTTTGATCACTTAAAAGATGACTTAATTAACATAAATGATCATTGCAACATTGAAATATTATGATATCAAAAGCATAATAAATTTCTAAATGCATGAAAGGATGCAATTAAAGTCAATTATGATTTATGCTCAATTAATGTCCTATGTACAAACATAGATAAAGAACAAAACAAAAACAAAAACAAAACCTAACCTAAGCAAAGGTTTCAAAAAGGTTATTTCAAGGAAAGCATGCCAATTGCTTTACGCAAGTGAATAAAACGTTTTTGATCCAAAGGTTTTGTTAAGATATCAGCTAATTGATCCTCAGTTGAAATATATGACAGTTGAAGAATATTTGATTCAACTAGCTCTCTAAGAAAATGATATCTAAGTTCAATATGTTTTGTTCTAGAGTGCAACACAGGGTTTTTAGAAATGTTAATAGCACTAGTGTTGTCACATAAAATGGTTACCGAAGATGCTGAAATCCGGAAATCGCTCAACACGCTTTTCATCCAAATCAATTGGGTTGAACAACTTCCTGCAGAAATGTACTCCGCTTCGGCAGTCGAGAGTGCTATGCAATTCTGCTTTTTACTGTGCCATGCAACAAGGCAATGGCCAAGATAGAAGCATGCACCACTCGTGCTTTTCCGATCATCCACTGATCCAGCCCAATCGGCATCTGAGTATCCAACAATATCCAAACTTGTTCCCATAGGATACCAAATTCCGAAATTATTGTACCTTTGATATACCGGATGATCCGTTTCACCGCTTTCAGGTGAACCTCCTTCGGTGCTGATTGATATCTCGCGCAAATCCCAACACTGAAGGATATATCCGGGCGACTAGCCGTGAGATATAGTAGACTTCCAATCATACTGCGATACAGTTTCTCGTCTACATTCTCACTATGTGATTCACTTCCAAGTCCCTTATGGCTAGTTCCCATTGGAGTCGGAAAATCCTTAGAATTTTCTAGATCAAACTTTTTGACCAACTCCATTGCATACTTGGATTGACACAAGTGAATACCTTCATCGTTTTGTTTAACTTGTAATCCAAGAAAATAAGTCAATTCGCCCATCATGGACATCTCAAATTCGCTTTCCATGGTCTCCGCGAATTTAGAAGCATCATTATCTCTTGTTGCGCCAAATACAATGTCATCGACATAGATTTGTGCTACAATGAAATTGTTTTGATAATGCTTCACAAAGAGAGTCCTGTCAGCTCCCCCTCGAGTATAGCCCTTTTCCAAAAGGTGCTTTGTCAACCTTTCGTACCATGCTCGCGGTGCTTGTTTCAGACCGTAAAGAGCCTTTTTCAGACGAAAAACATGGTTAGGTAGTTTATGGTCCACAAAACCTTTCGGTTGAGCCACATAAACTTCCTCATTTAAAAACCCATTTAAAAAGGCGCTCTTAACGTCCATTTGAAATAATTTGATTTTAAAATGACAAGCTATCGCAAATAAGATACGAATGGACTCGAGTCTAGCTACAGGGGCGAAAGTTTCATCAAAGTCTATACCTTCTACTTGAGAGTAGCCTTGAGCAACTAACCTTGCTTTGTTCCTGATGATAGTACCATCTTCATTTTTCTTGTTCTTGAAAATCCATTTGGTACCTATCACATTGTGTTGCTTCGGAGGCTTCGTTAATTCCCAGACTTTGTTTCGCTCAAATTGATGGAGCTCTTCCTGCATTGCTTTAATCCAGTAGTCATCTTGAAGAGCTTCATCAACATTCTTTGGTTCGATTTGAGATACATAGCATGCAAATCCGCAAACCAATTGTCTCCGAGTTCTAACTCCTTCTTGTGGATCTCCAATGATGTTCGATTCAGGATGATCCTTGGAGATGCGTAACGTTTGAGGTAGAGGAGTAGTCGGAGGTACACGAGATGATTCCTGCACATCAGATAAACTTGAAGAACCGTTAGATGCATCATTATTATCGAAAGAATTGTTAGAAGAAGATGCATTAGCAGGTGTATCATCATCAAGAGAGATATCGAGGGTAGATTTTTCAGATTCAAAGTGAAAAGCTTCATCTACCTTAACATTTATCGATTCTACGATCGTCTTAGATTCTAAGTTAAAAACTCGATATGCTCTGCTGTTTGTAGAATAACCTAAGAAAATCCCTTCGTCACTTCGAGAGTCAAATTTTCCAAGATTCTCGCGATCACGTAAAATAAAACACCGACTCCCAAAGATACGAAAATATTTGATGTTAGGTTTTCTACAAAACCATAGTTCATATGGTGTATTTAAAGTCCCCGGGCGCAAATACACTCGATTAATTACATAGACAGCAGTGTTCACCGCTTCAGCCCAAAAATATAACGGTAGGTTCCGGCTATGAAGCATAACACGTGCCATCTCCTGTACGACCCTGTTTTTGCGCTCGACTACACCATTCTGTTGAGGTGTATAGGGTGCTGAGAATTCATGTTTAATGCCGTTTGAAGTGCAAAAATCAATGAATTTGAATTTATGAATTCTCCACCTCTATCACTTCTAACTCGAGTAATCTTTTCATTCTTTTCAATCATAATACGATGGCAAATCTCGTGAAAAGAATCAAAAGTATCAGCTTTCTCTTTTAAAAATGCTACCCAAGTATATCTAGAGAAATCATCAACCAATAAGAAAATATACCATTTACCTCCCAAGGATGGTTGACGAGTTGGCCCCATTAAGTCCATGTGCAAAAGTTCCAAAGGCCGTTTTGTACCTATGTGGTTCAAGTTCTTGTGTGCAGTCCTAGACTGTTTTCCCTTTTGGCAACCGCCACACACAATGTTTTGTTCAAAAGAAAGTTTAGGAACCCCCTTGACCACATCTTTGTTTGAAATTCTAGCAAGTTCCTTAAAGTTTATGTGACCTAGCCTTTCATGCCAAAGTGTTTCATTTTTCAAAGAAGCTAGGTTACATTTTTCAGAAATTTTATGAGGAACTACATAACAATTGTTTTCTGATCTAACCCCTTTTAAAAAGAAAACATGGTTCTTGTCAGTTACAGTACATTCATCAGATGAAAAATTAACTGAATAACCATTATCACAAAGTTGACTTATGCTTATGAGGTTAGTCTTAAGGCCATGAACAAATAACACATTATTTAGAACCGGGCCATCTGGAATAGCTACCGTTCCTTTTCCAACAATTTTGGAAGACCGACCATCTCCGAAAACAACAAGTCCTCCGGAGATTTTCTCAAAGGTTTGAAAACAGTTTTTGTCACCGGTCATGTGACGGGAACACCCGCTATCCAGATACCAAGACGAACTATCATATGCATGCAAGGAAACATTAGTAACAAGACAAGAAAAATTTCACCTTTGCGCACCCAAACCTTTTTGGAATGCGTCGGTAATGGTCGTGAAGTTATTCTCCTAGGTGAAAGCGTCTTGTTTGAAGAATTGCTGCTCCTTGATGATGTCGTCTTGAGCGGTGAACTACCAAGGCTCTTTTCCTTTGAATGATTTGCATTGATTTCTGAGGAATCACCTTTTTGGTAGTCATTGCAAGAGGTGCTTGAGGTGTGCGTTTGGCTCCCGTCTTGCAATTTCTCCTTATGTGCCCTGAAATGCCACAACGAAAACATACCTTAGTTCTTGACGATCCCGAGGAGGATGAAGTAGGCTTGTTGTCGTTGCTTGTCGTGAATTCCGGTGTCGGAGGAGGAGATACCGACTGAGGCACAAAAACTGTCCCACTCGAACTTGGAATGTCTCCAGTTTGAGTGTATCCGAGGCCGAACTTATTTGTTTGACCAAGACCAAGAAGCCTGTCCAACTTACTCCTTCCAGAAGAAAATCGCTTTAAGTCATCTTTAGTTGGAGAATGGTCTTTGTCATTTCCATTTTTCCTGTCGAGCCTCGCCGTAGAGCTTTGAGAAATAATTCGCTTTATCCACCATTTCTCATGTTCTTTCTCAAAATGCTCATTTTTCTCTTGAAGGGAAACATTTGCTTTGACTAGATTATCCCTTTCCACTTCAAGAGCGTTTGAGAGAGAAGATGCCCTTTTTGCTTCTTCTTCGAGATCCTGCAATCTCCCTCTCAAACTCCGGTTTTGCTTTGCCAGTTTCTTTGAATCCCTCAAAAGCTTATGGTAGGCAAGAGCAAAATCTTCACCTTCAGAATTGCTCGATTCGTCGTCCGTTGCAATCTTTTCAACAGGGAGGAGTTGGACAAGGAATCGGATGTACTTGCCATTAAGCACATGAAGGGTGAAGATGTAGTGGACGCGTGGAATGCTGTCGCGTTGTCTTCTTCATCACTTGAGGATGACTCATTTGACGTGGAGTTGTCATCCCAAGTGACGACTTGCATCGCTTTCTTCTTTGCCGGATTCTTGTTGGGACACTCCGTTGCAATGTGGCCGTAGCCTCGACATTTGAAGCACTGTACTTGTCCCTCTGAACTTTTCTTATCCTTTGAGAAGTTCTCTTGCTTTCTTGACTTGTAACTTGAAGAACCCTTGCCTTTCTTCGACTTTCCGAAGGATGGAGTTTTGCTTGAATTACCCCTTCGAAAGTTGCGGCGAAACTTCCTTGTCAAGAGAGCGAGCTGCTTCTCAAAGTCCTCCATAGATAGGTTCTCGTCATCGTCCGAGGAGGATGAATCCGCGTCTTCTTCTTTAGTTGATTTCAATGCATAACCTGAAGACTTAGAAGAGGATGCCTTTCCAGAAGAATAGTTAGTAGGAAATGTCATTTCATAAGTTTGTAAAGCACCAACTAATTCTTCTACACGCATTTCGTCCGGGTGTTTAATTGTTTCAATGGCTGCGACCTTCGGGCGAAATCGTTCAGGAAGAGTTCTTAAAATTTTTCTTACAACTTTAAATTCTGGAATCTTCTCTCCCAAGTTAGCACATGAGTTTACGATGTCTTGCAATCGTGTGTAATAGTCAGTGAAAGATTCATTTTCTGCCATAGAGATAGAGTCAAACTTGCTCGTAAGCATTTGCAGTTTCTGAATCTTCACAAGGTTAGTTCCCTCATGCGTAACTTGAAGAACATCCCAGATTTCTTTCGCAGTCTCACATGCCGAGACGCGAGAGAACTCTGTTTGTGACAAAGCATTAAATAGAGCATTAATTCCTTTGCCATTGTAAGAAGATGAATCTATCTCTTCCTTGGTCCATTTCGACCTAGGTTTTAAGGTGCGAACATCAGAAATAATTTCAGTTGGATTAGACCATCCTAATTCAATTGATTGCCACACCCTTTCGTCGATGGAAATTAAAAAGGCTTTCATCCGTACTTTCCAGTACGCATAATTTGTTCCATCAAAGAAAGGGGGTCGATTGATGTTTCCACCTTCAACCATTGTTTACAACCCTATTCCCGCTCTGATACCACTTGTTGGGTTATACTAATATGGATCTAAATAGGGGAAAAAACACCTAGAGGGGGGTGAATAGGTGTAAACAATAAACACTCAAAAAATCATTGCGCAATAAAACCCAATGCGGAAATAAAATAACACGCAAGATTTTTACGTGGAAAAACTCCAAACCGGAGTAAAAAACCACGGGACCGATAACACGGCGAAATCCACTAGAATTAACACACGTACAAGGTGATATAACGTACTCACAGACGACTCAACCTTTTACCATACGCTCCTAGTAGATCTTCTCCGCTCGCTCCACGACGCTTCTCGAATCCACGATCTGCGGCCAACGCTGAATCCACAGCGTCCAACGTCGAGTCCACGACGTCCGACCGAATCCACGGTCTTCACCCAGTAGCACGCTTCGAATCCACGAACGTACCTCGCTTCGAATCCACGAAAGCGGTTGCACCTTGAATCCACAAAGGCCACGCGAGTCCACGCGCCGATTTAGGGTAAATCGTTGTTTTTGGGTGGTGATGATCCGCCGAATACTTAGATTAGAAATAGATCGGAAATACCATCTAAGTATTCATTGATTTGATTCTACTCAAAATCTGAGTATGGAAAACCTAGAATCAAATCAATCAATATAGATGAAGAAACATAGAATTAAATCTATTGATTTCCTTTCTTCTCTATATGTGGATTTTTCTTTTTCGGTCGTATTTTACGGATATTTTTTGTTTCTTTTCCGATGCCCTAGAAAATAAATAAAGGGTCTATTTATAGGTTAGAAACCATTGGAAGAAGATAAGGATCAAAAACAACCGTTTCTGGAAATTTTCAGGACGGCGATCCGGATCGGAATTACTGCGATCCGGATCGTCGTAGCAAGAAAGACGATTCCAGAAAACAGGGTTCGGGATCCGGATCGCAAGTCCGATCCGGATCGTTCATACAATTCAGCAAAACTCCCCTGTTCGGGATCCGGATCGGAATGGCCTAGGATCCGGATTGAAATTGCCAATGAACAATCACCCTTCGGGATCCGGATTGCAAGGTCCGATCCGGATCCTGAACATGTCCAATGTCCAGTTTTTGATTTTTATGCAATAAAAAATTCTTCCAAGTGTTTCTACACTACAAGAAGTATTCGGATCACCAAAAAACTTTAGTTAAACATACCTGATCTTTTTGAATTCTTCTTTCTTGAGATTGAGGTATATGATTCAAAGTTCTTTAATCTTCAATCTTCAAGACTTAACACTTTCCACGAAATACGCCAACTCAAATTCCGTAACACTGGTAGGTGCGGGCAGGCCGGTCCACGGCCTAAGCGCGTGCACCGGGACCAGAAAAAATGCGCGCAGGCCACGTGGCAGCACGGGATTGGCCGGGTCGCACCAATCATGCCGTGACAGGCAGGGCGGCGCCACGTGGCGCCTTCCGGTTGGCCGACAAGACCCGGAAGACCCAGCGCGACGATCGTGCGTGGATCGCGTGGGACACATGGAGCGCTGCCATTAGCGGTTGTTAGCTGCCGCACGTGCACCGAGCGCACGAAGCACGGGGAGGCGGGACATGTTGCAGCATCCCGTTGATTCGGGCGTAGGGCACGAGCCGCTCGGATGGCGCCACGTGTTCCGGGCGCTGGCGGGTCGGATCCGGGTGCCCGAATGTGCCCCTTGACCCGAATAGTGGTCTTCTTGGTTTTTCAGCTATAAATAGCTCCTCTTGGGCTTCTTTTGAGGGATTTTCAGATCCGTTTTGGGGGTCATTTTCGACAGAGGGTTTCTTCATCAAGTCTTCTTCACTTCTTAGGATTTTGGAGGATTTATGGAGATCGTTTGATATTTTCCCTACCCGACCTCGCGAGCTTCGACGTTTCTTCGACCCCGATCTTTTTCGTTGACTCTCCGTCTGCGAGCTCCCCCGAGCTGACTTCTTAGAGTTATTCATCAATTTTTTGCGACAGCATTTCCATGATAGGTAGGCCTTCAATTTTGGTTCACCGCTTTTCTCCATTTAGAGATTTTATGGGAGTTCTCGCAGCATCTTCAGACCCCCATTTTTTGCGGCATGTTTCTGGACAGTGGAGGAGTGATCTTGCATTTTCTCAGCCTACGAGTGGCGGAATTTGGTGTTTAAGGACTCAATTTCTATCTACACTTCGCGAGAATCGCAGCCATATTTTTCTTGGAATTTTTGAAGGACATCTCGTAGGAGGTATTTTATTGTTTTGTGGACAAATTTGCGGCGATGTTACTATTTTGGGTGATTTGGACTTACCACGGTGTTTGGCTTGTATCTTAGTGACCAGGAGGAGTTTTCTTCTGATTTTTGGTTCGTTGGAACCGTGGGAACTTGAGGATAGTACACGCTAAATCTCAGCTCATTTGGTCTCTGGACCGACGTGCGCATCCAGATAGGTTAGATTTTCCTCCAAATCGACGGACTGCTTTTCTAATTCTATCTTGTAGCGGACATGCATGATAGATAAGTGTTATACATTGATTGAGATATATACAAGGAACAGTTAGTGACTTAATTGTTGGCCGAGATATATGCATGGTATAGTTGGGGATTTATTTATTGATTAGGATGTATGCATGCTAGAGTTAGCATTCTAGGTATTAGTTATGTTGTATGTTTAATTGTGGAACCTTGACTAGCACCCCGTCATATGTTTGCATGTTTAACCAGACTAGTAGAAAATTCTCACTTGGGCTAGGTTCTTTTATGCTTTAGTCTTCCTACACATTGCATGTTTATTTTACCCTAGACTTAGAGTTTTCTCCTCGCCCGGGTAGTGGGCCGAATGGTCTGGACAGTGTAGGACGCATATTACGCTCGTGCTGTGTAGTGGTCCAGGATTTCGTACAGTTTTTCCCGTGAATTCTTGGTGTGAAACACCTGTCATTGGTGTATTAGGCCCACAGAGCATCAAAGGGATGCTACGGATGGACACAGTGTGCTATTTACTGTTGGTTTGGCCTTCGGCGGTATTTGCCAAATTTTAGAGAAGGCTTTGGGCCACACGGAGGCCGTATTTGGATTCAGCGCGGAAAAACGCTTGAAAACGGCTGTTTATTTATATTTTTCGGAGTCCGGATGCCCAAAAACGGACCCCCGGAAGTTTTCTGCGCAAAATGGTGCACGGGGGGAGCTGTGGACCGGCCGGGGACACGTGGCGGCCTCTGATTGGGCCGGCGCACGCCTCCCGGTCCACGGAAAGGGCCGCCGGTGCACGGTGGACCGGCGGGCCACGTGGCGGCGCGCGGTTGGCCCGGTGCATTGCGCGCGGCGCGCGGGGGTAGGCGCGGGCAGCTCGGGCAGGCCGGGCAGGTGCGGAGCGTGCGCGGTGCACGGTGGACCGGGGCGCGCCACGTGGCGGCCCCGGATTGGTCGGCCCATGTGCGCGTGGCGCACGCAGAGCCGCGCGGTTGCGGCCGTACGCACGTGGGCGCGCGTGGGCGGCGGCGGCCGCCCGACAGCCGTGTCGGGCGCGGGCCACGTGTCGCCGCACCATAGGCGGGCGCCGCCCACCGCGCCGCTGATTGCGGGGGACGCGTGGCGTTTCCCCGCTGGGCCCGCACGGCTGCCGCCTGTTTGGCGGACACGTGTCGGGCCCTGGAGCGGGTCGGACGGCGTGTGGCGTGCGGCAGGATCCAGTGCGCGAGTTGGGCTGGGCTGGGCCGCACTGTGCGCGCCCGGAAATTCTTGGGCCGGGCCGCACTGTAGCCGCCCGAAAGTGGGCCGGGCCGCACTGTAGCCGCCCGAAACTGGGGACATATTGGGAATTATCCCAATTGTTCTAATGGGCCTATATAAAGGCCTCCCTTCCTTCTCTTTTTCTGCCTTTCCGAGAGATAGAGAGAGAATCAGAGAGAGACCATTGAAGAGAAGTTGTTCCTCACTGTATTTTCTACCTCGTGGTGCGTTCCCAGATTTTTCAGAAGATCGACAACGGCGATCCGGATTTTACAGTGTGCCTCGGTTTTCCCCATTTTCGGCCCGTTATCGTCGCATTTCAGTCCGAGGAGTCCCCTGCGCAGTACAGGAGTCCTTTTTCGACGATTTCTTCGCCAGTGTGTTCCTGAGAGGTAGGGCTTCGTTTTCCGTGTTGGTGGTTTCTCTGGATTCCGATTCCTTGGCACGATTCCCGAGGTGTTTTGACCCCCTCTTTTGCTGTTTGGGTTTTTGGACAGCGGCGACTTCGACGAATTGTTTCTCAGCGTAGGAATATCAGATCGAGGCGATTCAAGAGTCGATTTTGGGCTACTTTTCGCGAGGAACGCAACCGTGATTTTTCTGGGATTTTTGGAGCTCGGGACAGAGGTGAAATTCCTCGTTTTGCGTGCTGATTTTAAAAACAGCAAAATCTGTTTCTAGATTTGTAGTTTTTACACCGTGTACACTTGTGTGATGTTGTAGGATACTGTTTCAGCTGACGGTGTGCTTAGAGGACAGCGGGTATTTTCTTGGTTTGTTGTGCACGCTTTTCGAGGTGGGTGGTTGCGTTTCCCTCTTTGTTGACATGCTCACTAGGAGTAGAAGAGTTCCACAATTATAAATGTGACCGTTATCTTGTGGTATATGAACCTATTGCATTGGTCCCCTAAATTAAATAATAGCTTCTATGTGATAAATCTGGGACAATAAAGTTGGACAATTGCTATATCTTAAACCGCATGCAAATAAGTAACCCAATATTATTTTAAATGATTCTTCACATGAAACCTTAGTCACCTTTCAAATGCTTTTAAAAAAGAACACTTGCATGCTTATTTGGACAACTAGTTAGGCCCCTATTTTTACTGCAGCACTATATTATGGGATTTGACTTAGGAGAAAACATGTTTTATTGTTATTCTTCTCTATCGATGCATGATGATCGAGTCAGATCGGGATCTTGAGATAGTGTAGTTGGATCTGGAGTCTGGGACAGTTTGGACTCGTTTTGGGGATCGTGGGGCATAGCGGTGACCGCGGATTTTGGGCGGTTGACCGGATGTTATTATCACATCAGATTGGGGATCGGGGTTGCATTAGTGGATGGAGTGTTCCCACTTTGATCATGGTCATGATCCAGTCCTGCTATTGTGAGACATTGGTTACAGAGATACTTGATACAGGGATACTTTACTCGTGTGGGTCGCTCCCCTCGAGTGCCACTCCGGAGTAGGCTTTTTGACCGTGACGGGTGCCGGTCAGTTGATGAGTTGCGAGTGATGACAGAGCAGGCAGTGCCAGTATTTCCTGGCCCTTTGATTGGGTTTCTTTGGGCAGTTAGCTTTATAGTTGCATATATACAGTTATCTTTTTGGCACTGCATTTAGAGGCATAGTAGTGGTAGTTTCCTTTTTCAGCAGTCTTTATTGCATACCACTGTTCTTTCCTTTTGCCTCTTATAGTCCTAGTGGGTGCGTCAGCATTTGAGGTTTTACCCACTAGGGGAGGCTACTGGTTTATCTAGTAGTTCTCACCCCCATTGTTGTTTTCTGTCCTTTTTCCCTTTGTTTTGCAGAGTCGTCTGTGGGAGCTGCTGGGCCTTCAGCGGCAGATCGAGGTAAGAGGATTGCGGACTAGCTAGATCATCTACCCCGACTGTGAGAGTAGCTGGACTTTTATTGTACCCCTTTTGTATCTCAGACTACAGTAGTTTACTTTTGGGTCTGGCTTTAGCCAGCTGGTTGTATTTTTTTGGTGAGCTGGGAGTTTATTGTACTTTATTTCAGCTTGTATTTATTTCAGTCTGAGATTACTTTTAGTTCTTTTAGTTCAGCTCTGTTTATGCTCTTTTATTGTATATTATCTATCTGAGCAGGTTACCAGCGCTTCGTGTACATGGAAAATTCTGTGTGCACGGCGGATCTGTTGGCGGGCCCGGGTTCTGGTTACACCCGGGGCGTGACAGATTAAGTTGGTATCAGAGCTTAGGGATAGGTCAGTTGGGACTTAGGAAACCCTAGGCTTTTGGCAGACCCTAGGATGATAGGGCGTGAGAGACGTGACATTTTGCGAAAGTCGTTGATTTATTTATTGGACTCTTCCAGTGAGTGAAGAGGGATCGACATAGCCTATTTCTGGTGGACAATTATGTTGGCTGCAGACAACATAAAGTCACAGAAATAGGGGGATGTCTTTGACTTTCGCTAGATTGGGTCGTGTGGGGTTATGTTACTGATTCGTGGTTTCTTGTGGCAGGATGCCTCCCCGACGTCGGATCCCTACTCGGGGTACCCCTACACCTGAGCCGGAGCAGACGGGATCCACTGAGATTGGTGAGCTGCGGGCCATGATGGCCCAATTGGCAGAGAGCCATCGACAACAGCAGCAGAAGATTGATCTGTTACTTGCCCAGCGTGAGGCACCACCCCCTTTTGTTCAGGAGGCTCCCGCACCACCGGTAGTACCTTTGGCACCTTCGGCACCATCATCGAGCAGCGGGGCACCGGGAGCGATTCGGCCATTGACCCCGGCCGAGGAGCAGGAGATTGCTGAGAAGCTTACTCAGTTTTGCCAGAGGGGACCACCTAGGTTTCAGGGCGGAGTACCCACCCTTGGGAGATCGGGACCTGGTTAGCATCAATGGAGAAGTTGTTTCGGGACTTCTTCATCGATCCGAGATTCAGGGTACATTTGGCAGTGCATTGCTTGGAGGGGGACGCTGATGCATGGTGGCGCCGGGTTGAGCCTCTGGAGTTTCAAATTACCCGACAGCTACCCTGGTCGGAGTTCAGGAGGATGATTCTTGATACCTACTTCTCCACGAGTGTGAAGAAAATGCTGGAAGATGACTTGAAGAATCTTCAGCAGGGCGAGCGAGCAGTTTGGGACTATTTTCAGCAGTTCACACAGTTGCTCAACTGCGTGCCTTATGTTGCCAGGGACGGACCACACCAGGTGGAGCTCTTTGAGACAGGGCTACGCCCAGAGATCTATACATTAGTGCATGCCCAGAGGCTACAGACCTTGGAGGAGGCAGCAGAGCATGCACAGTGGGTGGAGAGGGGAGGCCACGTGGTCGCCAGACATGGGGGGATGGTCGCTCAGAGCTCCGACAGAAAGCGACCAGCCCAGGATGAGGGGGGACAGGCCAGTACTTGGAGGCCGCCCCGACCGCCACCGGCTCAGTTCCCGGGCCGTGGGCGTTCGGAGCGGCGAGGGCCTGGTGGATCCCAGAGGCCCCCGCAGCAGCAGCAGCAGCAGAGATCGCAGTCGTCACAGCGCGGGTCTCAGCGGCAGCCACAGCGACAGCGGCAGTCTCAGCAGCAGCAGTCCCGACAGTCACGGGCTCCCAGTAGTTGTATCTTTTGTGGAGGTCCGCACTTCCCCGGCACCTGCGACCAGCGGTGGGGTCGCTGCTACGGGTGTGGGCAGCCAGGGCACATTCGAGCTTCGTGCCCCTTTTCGACCTCAGTCGCCCCTTCTTCAGCATCTGCCCCATCATCATCGCAGCAGCGGTCGACGGCTCAGCGGCCTTATGCTCCAGCGAGCAGGCCCTCTTCTTCCCATCCCACAGATTATCGCCCTCCAGCTCAGAGTGGGCGAGTGTATGCTGCACAGGTAGAGGATTCTTCAGCAGCAGACCATGTGGTGGCAGGTATCACCTTACTTTCTGGCATTAGGACTCGTACTTTATTTGATACTGGAGCATCGCATTCTTTCATTAGTAGATCATTTGCATCATTACATGGGTTAGAGGTAGGACTTTTACCACGTGCACGAGAGGTTCAGATTCCCGATCACACTTTGCACGTGGAGGAGTGTTGTTGGTCCTGCCCGATGCAGATCGAGTCCTAGATTATGCCAGCAGACCTGTTGGTCTTGAGACAGCTGAGGGACTTTGATGTGGTTCTCGGGATGGACTGGCTGGCTCGGTATTTCGCGACTATTGATTGTGCCGCGAGGACTGTCACTTTTAGAGAGCCAGGCCAGGAGATGTTTGTATATCGGGGATGTCAGAGTGCTTTCTTTGCCTCTATGGTTTCGACTTCCCGAGCGAGGCGGATGATTCATCGAGGATGTGTAGCCTTTTTGGCTAGTGTTGTTGAGGGGCCTACGGCGGCACCGGGACTCGGGGATATTCCTATTGCCCGCGAGTTTCCGGATGTTTTTCCACCTGAGCTGACTAGTATGCCGCCAGACAGAGAGATTGAGTTTGTGATTGACGTAGTTCCAGGAACTGCGCCAATCTCTAAGGCTCCTTATCGGATGGCACCGGCTGAGCTGCGAGAGCTTAAAGCACAGCTGCAAGATTTGATGGATAAGGGCTTTATTAGACCAAGTGTGCCGCCTTGGGGAGCGCCGGTGCTATTCGTGAAGAAGAAGGATGGGTCACTTCGACTGTGTGTGGACTATAGGCAATTGAATAAAGTGACCATAAAGAACAAGTACCCTTTGCCGCGCATCGACGATCTTTTTGATCAGTTGCAAGGGTCTTGTGTCTTCTCTAAAATCGATCTACAGTCTGGTTACCACCAACTGAAGGTGAAGGCCGAGGATATTCCTAAGACTGCTTTCAGATCACGGTATGGGCATTATGAGTTTACAGTTATGCCGTTTGGATTGACTAATGCCCCTGCCGCCTTTATGGACTTGATGAACAAGATATTTTGGCCATTTCTGGATCGTTTTGTGGTGGTGTTCATTGATGATATCCTTATTTACTCCCGAAGCGAGACCGAGCATGAGGAACACTTGAGGACTGTGCTACAACTTCTACGAGAGAAGAAGTTGTATGCCAAGCTGGCAAAGTGCAAGTTTTGGCTTCGGGAGGTAGCTTTCTTGGGCCATGTGATTTCCGCCGCTGGTGTGGCTGTAGATCCGGCGAAGATTGAGGCAGTTTGTGATTGGCCCCGACCGACGACTGTATCAGAGGTGCGCAGCTTCATGGGTTTAGCTGGTTATTATCGTCGGTTTGTGGAAGGCTTTGCAAAGCTTTCCACACCCCTCACTCGGTTGACACGTAAAGGAATTAAGTTTATCTGGAGTGAGGACTGCCAGAGGAGCTTTGAGGAGCTAAAGGATAGATTGATGACCGCTCCTATCCTTGTTACGGAATTTGAGTTGGCGTATTTCGTGAATGTATTAAGTCTTGAAGATTGAAGATGAAGAAACTTTGGATCGTATACCTCAATCTCAAGAAAGAAGAATTCAAAAGGATCAGGTACGTTTAACTAAAGATTTTTGATGATCCGAATACTTCTTATAGTGTAGAAACACCTGGAAGAATGTTTTATTGCATAAACATCAAAAACTGGACATGGGACATGTTCAGGATCCGGATCGGGCTTGCAATCCGGATCCCGAAGGGTGTTTGTTCATACACTGGTTCAATCCGGATCGCAGCATCCTCTGATCCGGATCCCGAACACTAGTTTTACCTGTGTGCTTCCTCGATCCGGATCAGGACTTGCAATCCGGATCCCGAACATTGATGTTCTGGTAAAACTGTATGAACGATCCGGATCGGACTTTGTGATCCGGATCCCGAACAGGCATTTTCTGGAAATCGTCTTTCTTGCTTCTGCAATCCGGATCGTCAATTCCAATCCGGATCGCCGTCGGTAAAATTTCCAGAAAAGGCAGTTTTTGATCCTATCTTCTTCCAAGGGTTTCTAACCTATAAATAGGCCCTGTATTCATTTCTAGGGCATCCGCTATTACAGAAGAAAATAGCCGAAAAGAAAAATCCACATATATAGAGAAGAAAGGAAATCAATAGATTTATTCTATGTTTCTTCATCTATATTGATTGATTTGATTCTAGGTTTTCCATACTCACATTTTGAGTAGAATCAAATCAATGAATACTTAGATGGTATTTCCGATCTATCTTTGATCTAAGTATTCGGCGGATCATCACCACCCAAACAAACAACGATTTACCCCAAATCGGCGCGTGGACTCGCGTGGCCTTGTGGATTCAAGGTGCAACCGCTCTCGTGGATTCGGAGCGAGGTACGTTCGTGGATTCGAAGCGTGCCATTGGGTGAAGACCGTGGATTCGGTCGGACGTCGTGGACTCGACGTTGGACGCTGTGGATTCAGCGTTGGGCGCGGATCGTGGATTCGAGAAGCGTCGTGGAGCGAGCGGGAAGATCTACTAGGAGCGTATGGTAAAAGGTTGAGTCGTCTGTGAGTACGTTATATCACCTTGTACGTGTGTTAATTCTAGTGGATTTCGCCGTGTTATCGGTCCCGTGGTTTTTTACTCCGGTTTGGAGTTTTTCCACGTAAAAATCTTGCGTGTTCTTTTATTTTTCCGCATTGGGTTTATTGCGCAATGATTTTTTGAGTGTTTATTGTTTACACCTATTCACCCCCCTCTAGGTGTTTTTTCCCCTATTTAGATCCAATTACTTATAACCCAACAAGTGGTATCAGAGCGGGAATAGGGTTGTAAACAATGGTTGAAGGTGGAAACATCAATCGACCCCCTTTCTTTGATGGAACAAATTATGCGTACTGGAAAGTACGGATGAAAGCCTTTTTAATTTCCATCGACGAAAGGGTGTGGCAATCAATTGAATTAGGATGGTCTAATCCAACTGAAATTTTAGATGATGTTCGCACCTTAAAACCTAGGTCGAAATGGACCAAGGAAGAGATAGATTCTTCTTCTTACAATGGCAAAGGAATTAATGCTCTATTTAATGCTTTGTCACAAACTGAGTTCTCTCGCGTCTCGGCATGTGAGACTGCGAAAGAAATCTGGGATGTTCTTCAAGTTACGCATGAGGGAACTAACCTAGTGAAGATTCAGAAACTGCAAATGCTCACGAGCAAGTTTGACTCTATCTCTATGGCAGAGAATGAATCTTTCACTGACTATTACACACGATTGCAAGACATCGTAAACTCATGTGCTAACTTGGGAGAGAAGATTCCAGAATTTAAAGTTGTAAGAAAAATTCTAAGAACTCTTCCTGAACGATTTCGCCCGAAGGTCGCAGCCATTGAAACAATTAAACACCCGGACGAAATGCGTGTAGAAGAATTAGTAGGTGCTTTACAAACTTATGAAATGACATTTCCTACTAACTATTCTTCTGGAAAGGCATCCTCTTCTAAGTCTTCAGGTTACGCATTGAAATCAACTAAAGAAGAAGACGCGGATTCATCCTCCTCGGACGACGACGAGAACCTTTCTATGGAGGACTTTGAGAAGCAGCTCGCTCTCTTGACAAGGAAGTTTCGCCGCAACTTTCGAAGGGGTAATTCAAGCAAAACTCCATCCTTCGGAAAGTCGAAGAAAGGCAAGGGTTTTCAAGCTACAAGTCAAGAAAGCAAGAGAACTTCTCAAAGGATAAGAAAAGTTCAGAGGGACAAGTTCAGTGCTTCAAATGTCGAGGCTACGGCCACATTCAACGGAGTGTCCCAACAAGAATCCGGCAAAGAAGAAAGCGATGCAAGTCGTTACTTGGGATGACAACTCCACGTCAAATGAGTCATCCTCAAGTGATGAAGAAGACAACGCGACAGCTTTCCACGCGTCCACCACATCTTCACCCTTCATGTGCTTAATGGCAAGTACATCCGACTCACTGTCCAACTCCACTGTTGAAAAGATTGCAACGGACGATGAATCAGATGATTCGGAAGGTGAAGATTTTGCTCTAGCCTACCATAAGCTTTTGAGGGATTCAAAGAAACTGGCTAAGCAAAACAAGGGGTTGAAAGGGAGATTGCAGGATCTCGAAGAAGAAGTAAAAAGGGTAACCTCTCTCTCAACCGATCTTGAAGTGGAAAGGGATAATCTGATTAAAACAAATGTTTCCCTTCAAGAGTCCAATGAGCAACTCGAGAAGAATTATATGGATATGGTGAACAAAGCGAATTACTTCTTGAAGCTCAACGGCGAGGCTCGACAGGAAAAATTGGAAATGACGGAGACCATACGCCAACTGAAGGATGACTTAAAGAGATTTTCTTCTGGAAGGAGTAAGTTGGACAGACTTCTTGGTCTTGGTCAAAGAAATAAGTTCGGCCTCGGATACACTCAAACTGGAGACATTCCAAGTTCGAGTGGGACAGTATTTGTGCCTCAGTCGGTATCTCCTCCTCCGACACCGGAATTCACGACAAGCAACGACAACAAGCCTACTACATCCTCCTCGGATCGACAAGACCTAAGGTATGTTTTCGTTGTGGCATTTCAGGGCACATAAGGAGAAATTGCAAGACGGAAGCCAAACGCACACCTCAAGCACCTCTTGCAATGACTACCAAAAAGGCTATTCCTCGAAATCAACTGCAATTCATTGAAGGAAAAGAGCCTTGGTAGTACACCGCTCAAGACGACATCATCAAGGAGCAGCAATTCTTCAAGCAAGACGCTCTCACCTAGGAGATCAACTTCACGATCATTACCGACGCACTCCAAAAAGGTTTGGGTGCGCAAAGGTGAAATTTTCCCCTGTCTTGCTACCAATGTTTCCTTGCATGCATATGATAGTTCGTCTTGGTACCTGGATAGCGGGTGTTCCCGTCATATGACCGGTGATAAAAACTGTTTTCAAACATTTGAGAAAAACTCCGGAGGACTTGTTGTTTTCGGAGATGGTCGGTCTTCCAAAATTGTTGGAAAGGGAACGGTAGCTATTCCAGATGGCCCGGTTCTAGATAATGTGTTATTTGTTCATGGCCTTAAGACTAACCTCATAAGCATAAGTCAACTTTGTGATAGTGGTTATTCAGTTAATTTTTCTTCTGATAAATGCACTGTAACTGACATGAACCATGCTTTCTTTTTAAAGGGGGTTAGATCAGAAAACAATTGTTATGTAGTTCCTCTAAGATTTCTGAAAAATGTAACCTAGCATCTTTGAAAAATGAAACACTTTGGCATGAAAGGCTAGGTCACATAAACTTTAAGGAACTTGCTAGAATTTCGAACAAAGATGTGGTCAAGGGGGTTCCGAAACTTTCTTTTGAACAAAACCTTGTGTGTGGCGGTTGCCAAAAGGGAAAACAGTCTAGGACTGCACACAAGAACTTGAACCACATAGGTACAAAACGGCCTTTGGAACTTTTGCATATGGACTTAATGGGGCCAACTCGTCAACCATCTCTGGGAGGTAAATGGTATATTTTCTTATTGGTTGATGATTTTCTAGATATACTTGGGTAGCATTTTTAAAAGAAAAAGCTGATACCTTTGATTCTTTTCTCGAAATCTGCAATCGTATTATGATTGAAAAGAATGATAGGATTACTCGAGTTAGGAGTGATAGAGGTGGGGAATTCATAAATTCCAAATTCATTGATTTTTGCACTTCTAATGGCATTAAACATGAATTCTCTGCACCTTACACACCTCAACAAAATGGTGTAGTCGAGCGCAAAAACAGGGTCGTACAGGAAATGGCACGTGTTATGCTTCACAGCCGGAACTTACCTTTTTATTTTTGGGCTGAAGCGGTGAACACTGCTGTTTATGTTATTAATCGCGTGTATTTGCGCCCGGGGACATTGAATACACCATATGAACTTTGGTTTTGTAGAAAACCTAACATCAAATATTTTCGTATCTTTGGGAGTCGGTGTTTTATTTTACGTGATCGTGAGAATCTTGGAAAATTTGACTCTCGAAGTGACGAAGGGATTTTCTTAGGTTATTCTACAAACAGCAGAGCATATCGAGTTTTTAACTTAGAATCTAAGACGATCGTAGAATCGATAAATGTTAAGGTAGATGAAGCTTTTCACTTTGAATCTGAAAAATCTACCCTCGATATCTCTCTTGATGATGATACACCTGCTAATGCATCTTCTTCTAACAATTCTTTCGATAATAATGATGCATCTAACGGTTCTTCAAGTTTATCTGATGTGCAGGAATCATCTCGTGTACCTCCGTCTACTCCTCTACCTCAAACGTTACGCATCTCCAAGGATCACCCTGAATCGAACATCATTGGAGATCCACAAGAAGGAGTTAGAACACGGAGACAATTGGTTTGCGGATTTGCATGCTATGTATCTCAAATCGAACCAAGGAATGTTGATGAAGCTCTCCAAGATGACTACTGGATTAAAGCAATGCAGGAAGAGCTCCATCAATTCGAGCGAAACAAAGTCTGGGAATTGACGAAGCCTCCGAAGCAACACAATGTGATAGGTACCAAATGGATCTTCAAGAACAAGAAAAATGAAGAAGGTACTATCATCAGGAACAAAGCAAGGTTAGTTGCTCAAGGCTACTCTCAAGTAGAAGGTATAGACTTTGATGAAACTTTCGCCCCTGTAGCTAGACTCGAGTCCATTCGTATATTGTTTGCGATTGCTTGTCATTTTAAAATCAAATTATTTCAAATGGACGTTAAGAGCGCCTTTTTAAATGGGTTTTTAAATGAGGAAGTTTATGTGGCTCAACCGAAAGGTTTTGTGGATCATAAACTACCTAACCATGTTTTTCGTCTGAAAAAGGCTCTTTACGGTCTGAAACAAGCACCGCGAGCATGGTACGAAAGGTTGACAAAGCACCTTTTGGAAAAGGGCTACACTCGAGGGGGAGCTGACAGGACTCTCTTTGTGAAGCATTATCAAAACAATTTCATAGTTGCTCAAATCTATGTCGATGACATTGTTTTTGGAGCAACAAGAGATAATGATGCTTCTAAATTCGCGGAGACCATGGAAAGCGAATTTGAGATGTCCATGATGGGCGAATTGACTTATTTTCTTGGATTACAAGTTAAACAAAACGATGAAGGAATTCACTTGTGTCAATCCAAGTATGCACTGGAGTTGGTCAAAAAGTTTGATCTTGAAAATTCTAAGGATTTTCCGACTCCAATGGGAACTAGCCATAAGGGACTTGGAAGTGAATCACATAGTGAGAATGTAGACGAGAAACTGTATCGCAGTATGATTGGAAGTCTACTATATCTCACGGCTAGTCGCCCGGATATATCCTTCAGTGTTGGGATTTGTGCGAGATATCAATCAGCACCGAAGGAGGTTCACCTGAAAGCGGTGAAACGGATCATCCGATATATCAAAGGTACAATCAATTTCGGAATTTGGTATCCTATGGGAACGACTTTGGATATTGTTGGATACTCAGATGCCGATTGGGCTGGATCGGTGGATGACCGGAAAAGCACGAGTGGTGCATGCTTCTATCTTGGCCATTGCCTTGTTGCATGGCACAGTAAAAAGCAGAACTGCATAGCACTCTCGACTGCCGAAGCGGAGTACATTTCTGCAGGAAGTTGTTCAACCCAATTGATTTGGATGAAAAGCGTGTTGAGCGATTTCCGGATTTCAACATCTTCGGTAACCATTTTATGTGACAACACTAGTGCTATTAACATTTCTAAAAACCCTGTGTTGCACTCTAGAACAAAACATATTGAACTTAGATATCATTTTCTTAGAGAGCTAGTTGAATCAAACATTCTTCAACTGTCATATATTTCAACTGAGGATCAATTAGCTGATATCTTAACAAAACCTTTGGATCAAAAACGTTTTATTCACTTGCGTAAAGCAATTGGCATGCTTTCCTTGAAATAAACTCTTTTGAAACCTTTGCTTAGGTTAGGTTTTGTTTTTGTTTTTGTTTTGTTCTTTATCTATGTTTTGTACATAGGACATTAATTGAGCATAAATCATAATTGACTTTAATTGCATCCTTTTATGCATTTAGAAATTTATTATGCTTTTGATGTCATAATATTTCAATGTTGCAATGATCATTTACGTTAATTAAACCATCTTTTAAGTGATCAAAGTCAATTTCTCTCTCAATGATCTCTTGGTATAGTCATTATCATATTTGATTGCTTAGTCGAGTATGAATTCGAGATCAATGGTTTGGTTGAATACCTTATATATTAAATAATTGATAGCCAATTGAGGGGGAGTCAATGAAATGTAAAATGCTCAAAAGATGTGGAAAGAGTTACATCCCAATGAGGAGTGTGAAAACTACCACCACATGGAGAAAATGAAAGAAAGAAAAAGATACTCCATGAATGAAAAGCAAATTTTTGTTTTGAAAATTGTTGATGAAATTCATATTGAAATACTTGACTCAGTCGTATTTCATGGTTGGTATAAGGTGGGATTTTTAGTAAAAGATGCTCAAAGAGCCACTCCTTCAACAGATTGTCTAGATATATTATCTAACTTATCTGGGATTTCAAACATCTATTGATCTTGGTATTTCATTTTCTTTACAAAATTGATGATTTGATAAAGGCATTACACATAAGATCAGGATAGATGTAATTGAAGTTGTTCAACTTTAAGTGTTTTAACTTTCGTAAATTTTCGTTTCATTTTTGGGTATTTTTGATAGATTTTGCATAATCTATTTCTTGTTGTATGAAACGATGTCTTTTGTTTAAAGTTGACATGGTAAAGTGCTTACATACTTTTTCTGGATTTTATGGAATTTTTCTGAATTTTTCTGGAGAAAAAGTTGAAGCCGATCCGGATCGGGGTAAGTGATCCGGATCCCGAACGCAGGATTCTTCCTGCGGGTAGCCGATCCGGATCACATTCTCGATCCGATCCGGATCACGGCTAGGGTTTTTATAAGAACAAAGAGGATTTGATTTCTTTTACCCTAATCTTTTGTTCTAAAATCTCTAGAGCTTCTCTCTCTAGATTTCTTGCATTTTGGAGCTTCCAAACTCAAAGTTCTTCGGATTCAAGTAAGTTTTATTGATCAAAACTCGGTTTTTCACAGTTTTTTTTTTTCATCAAACGTGAGTTGAAATCATGGAATTTTTCGTTTGTGAATGGTTTTTGATCAAATTTCTTTTGAAATAAGAACTCTGGGTCAATTAGTTTTGCTTTTATGCTGGGTTTTCTCAAGATAAACGAGTTTTTAGGCTTCGATTTCTAAAAATTCTGTTTTAGGGCATAAAAGAGGAATTTTTGAAAATCATGGAATTGATCTATTTTTAAAATTCTTTTTGGAAAACTAATTTGATTCTTGGCTTCTCTACATGATTATGATTGTCTAGGTACAATTTTTCAAATTTTTCAAAATTGACGATTTTTCATGTGTTCTTGAGTTGGTCTTCACAGGACACTTTCTCTAAACTCAAAGCACTGTCAGCAATGGTGATCACCTGGATCATTTTCTACTTGCTGCCATGGTCCATGTGAAGGATACTGCAAAGCCAAAAAGGGCCAAGAGGACAAAACGAGCTCAAACTGACTCCGAGACTGAATCTGAAACGGAGTCAATTGACTGGGATAACATTGAAATTGAAGCAGCTGTCCCTACTATCTCAAAAGGAAAGGCTCCTGCTGAAGCCTCCAAGACTAAGCCTCCTCCTACAGCAGCTGAAAAGGGAAAGCACCAATGGAACCTAAGCAAACTGGAACAAGGATGAAAACTGGTGCAAGAAAAAGAGGTAGTGCTCAGGGCATTTCAATCAACGAACCTATAGCTAGCCAGCCTCCTCCTCAGGAATTCATTAGCTCCACAAGAATCAAGGATTTTGAAAAAGAGAATGCATTGGTGAGAGACATGTCAATGTCAAACCAATGATGGAATGCTCTGCAGCGTTTGGGAGGTTATTTAATCAAGCTGGTCTCGGTCCAATTTGCAACTTTCCTGAATCAACTGGGTATTGCCCACACTCAGTTCGGATGTTTTATCAGAATGCTACGAGTCTAATGGATCATGAAGACGGACGACGAGAATTTCATACCGTGGTTAAAGGTATCAAAATCAAAGTCACTCCACAACTGATTGGAGAGGTGCTTAATATGAAAGCAAGATCTGATGGACTCCACTACCTCAAGACTCAAAGCTTCAACGACAACTCGTGGAGAGTTGTAGTTAATGGAATCTGCGTTCCGGAAACTTTGTCTACCGGAAATTCTGTTTTCTCCAAAGAATTAAGAAAGAGTACAAGTACTAAACTTCATTGTCTGTTACAACATTCTTCCCAATATGAACACGAAAGTCCTTCGATGGGATAGAATGCTTTTTCTCTATCTTCTTGACAACCCGACTGCATTGATGGGAGCAAATCTGAACATTCCTTATCTCATTTGGAATAGGATGACGCGGTATGTCGAACATTCTCACCCCACAGAGCGACTACCATACCCAATGATTATCATGCGCATCCTCAAGAAGTTTAAAGTGGATACAAGCGCGAGCTCTTACATGTATAGTTTGGGGACAATAAATGAGACAACCATTGTCAAGTCTTTGTCAACAAAGCAAGATGATCCCCCATCTCCTCCACTCCGACAACGAGCTCGACCACAAGCAGCTACTTCCACAGCCCCAGTTCCTCCTTCAAGCAGGCACCTCCATCCACCTCTGACGATGATGCCTCTGTCACCTCTATCTTTAAAGAACAACAGCGGCTTTCAAATGAACAGGAACGTATGTCTGCTGAGTTCACTGAAATGAGAGGAGACCTTCAATTATGAAAAATGAGATGGAAATCCTCACAGCTTCACAAATCACTCTGAATAAGTCGGTCTCATCAGTGAAGAAACTAGTGAAGAAGATGTTTGCTAAAATGGGATGCACAACATCCGATGACTCCGACTCTCAGGATAAGTTTTTGTTCTAACCTTCTTTTGCTTTTGCAGGTCTTTCACTTTTCGTGTTGTCTATCTTTTAACTCTCTTTTGGTTTTGTAATTATTTGGCTTGTTTTGTGACAAAAAGGGGGAGAGAGTTAGAGAGAACTCTGAACAATGAATGATGAACAATGAATGATGTGAATGAACTTTGTGAATATCAAGGTAAGTATCTTCAACTCAACTTTGGTTTTTCTTTGTGATTTGTGACATGCCTCTATACTAACTATTCGACTAACTATTTGGGCATGTAATATGACTAACAAGTTGATGTTGGACTAACATACTTTGACATTTGGTTTTGAATGCTTAGAAGATATGTTGGTTTTAACTATGATTCTCTTACATATCTGAATTTTTCAAATGTCATGATGAGAATAAACTCTATCTCTGTATTTGGTTTTGTATGTTTCAATTCTTGAGGTATCTAACGATTTTTTTGTCAAGAATGATTTCTGTGTGCAGAGATTACAGATGTCTAAGTCTAGAGTCTGTCTTAGGAGTTTATCTCATGTTTTTAATTTCTGGATCTCTTTTGTAAATTTTTGTTGTATGGTGATAGCAACAAAAATATCTTTTTGAATTTTCTTTTGTGGATTTGTGTTTTGTCACGAAACCGCCAAAGGGGGAGATTGTTACGGAATTTGAGTTGGCGTATTTCGTGAATGTATTAAGTCTTGAAGATTGAAGATGAAGAAACTTTGGATCGTATACCTCAATCTCAAGAAAGAAGAATTCAAAAGGATCAGGTACGTTTAACTAAAGATTTTTGATGATCCGAATACTTCTTATAGTGTAGAAACACCTGGAAGAGGTTTTATTGCATAAACATCAAAAACTGGACATGGGACATGTTCAGGATCCGGATCGGACTTGCAATCCGGATCCCGAAGGGTGTTTGTTCATACACTGGTTCAATCCGGATCGCAGCATCCTCTGATCCGGATCCCGAACACTAGTTTTACCTGTGTGCTTCCTCGATCCGGATCAGGAATTGCAATCCGGATCCCGAACATGATGTTCTGGTAAAACTGTATGAACGATCCGGATCGGACTACGATCCGGATCCCGAACAGGCATTTTCTGGAAATCGTCTTTCTTGCTTCTGCAATCCGGATCGTCAATTCCAATCCGGATCGCCGTCGGTAAAATTTCCAGAAAAGGCAGTTTTTGATCCTATATTCTTCCTAGGGTTTCTAACCTATAAATAGGCCCTGTATTCATTTCTAGGGCATCCGCTATTACAGAAGAAAAATAGCCGAAAAGAAAAAATCCACATATATAGAGAAGAAAGGAAATCAATAGATTTATTCTATGTTTCTTCATCTATATTGATTGATTTGATTCTAGGTTTTCCATACTCACATTTTGAGTAGAATCAAATCAATGAATACTTAGATGGTATTTCCGATCTATCTTTGATCTAAGTATTCGGCGGATCATCACCACCCAAACAAACAACGATTTACCCCAAAATCGGCGCGTGGACTCGCGTGGCCTTGTGGATTCAAGGTGCAACCGCTCTCGTGGATTCGGAGCGAGGTACGTTCGTGGATTCGAAGCGTGCCATTGGGTGAAGACCGTGGATTCGGTCGGACGTCGTGGACTCGACGTTGGACGCTGTGGATTCAGCGTTCGGCGCGGATCGTGGATTCGAGAAGCGTCGTGGAGCGAGCGGGAAGATCTACTAGGAGCGTATGTAAAAGGTTGAGTCGTCTGTGAGTACGGTATATCACCTTGTACGTGTGTTAATTCTAGTGGATTTCGCCGTGTTATCGGTCCCGTGGTTTTTTACTCCGGTTTGGAGTTTTTCCACGTAAAAATCTTGCGTGTTCTTTTATTTTTCCGCATTGGGTTTATTTGCGCAATGATTTTTGAGTGTTTATTTGTTTACACCTATTCACCCCCCTCTAGGTGTTTTTTCCCCTATTTAGATCCTTATTACCTAAACCCAACAATCCTTCCCTCCCTGTTATGGGGACAGGATATGTAATCTCAGTGATGCAGCACGGTGGATGGATGCTGCTAATGCAAGAAGGGAGGGTAATTGCTTATGCATCGAGACAGCTAAGGATTACGAGAAGAATTACCATCCCCAGACTTGGAGCTTGCTGGTTGTGTTTGCACTGAAGCTTAGGCGCCTTACCTATCGGAGAGCACTGGTGAGATCTACACCGACCACAAGAAGCCTAACTACTGTTCACGCAGAAGGACCTGAATTTGAGGCAGCGCAGATGGTTAGAGTACTGAGGAATTACAGATGGGAGACTTTTACCCAATCCAGGCAAGCGCAAACGTGGTTGCAGTGCCTTTAAGTAGGAGAGCGGTGCAGATTTGTCCATGCTGATCGCAGACAAGCGCCACTGTTAGCGGGAGTGGAGACGGCTCGAGATAGAGGTTGTATCCCCTGGGTCTCTGCTAGACTGATGT
>CM054935.1:5601954-5699125 GCA_029168755.2 Tillandsia fasciculata | reverse complement strand
AAACAACGTAATGCAAAGATTAAGAAAAATATGAAGGGAAAACCAATCAAAGCATTACATACAGTCATAAGCTATTTAGAACTTAAGACAAGGAAAGATATCACCTTTCCGAATCCAAAATCGCTGGATTTTGGGTTGTCTTGATTCGTTGTGGCCGGGGGTTGTCCGCTTTGACTGTTGATCCACCTTAGGTCTTTGCCTCGCAATAATCCACTTGAATGATTGATGTTGTGGCTCGGACCTTTGGTGGGTTGAGTGAACTCCTTTGACTTGATGTGTCTTTTGATTCCGTTGAGTTCGCTCCGTAGATGAAGTTGCCGAAGATTTTTCTTTCTCTTTTTCGGGCAATTCTTCACCAAATGTCCTTCAAGTCCACATAGGTGACAAGTTCTTCCTTTCAATTTCATTGTGGAACTTGAAGCATGCACAGTTTGGTCCTTTTTAAATCCCAAACCAACCTTGCTTGTTTGACCTAATCCGGACATACAATCTAAGTTTCTTGGAACCGGTTGAAAGCCTTTGTATGTCGGATTTGAGTTGATGAACTTGCTTGGTCAAAGCTTGGTTGGTGACATGAATCTCTTCAAACTGCTTTTCAAGAAAACCAATCTTGTCCATATATGATTTTGCGTTTGTCTCCGATTGGTTTAGCTTTTCTTGGAGGATTTTATTGTTATCCAATAACCGTCCTTGTTCCTCCTCGAGATCATGAAGTTTGATCTTTAAAGCTTGATTCTCGTCTTGAACTTCAAGTCGTTGCTTCCTCAACTTCTTGATATGCTTGGCCATCTTCTTTGATTCCGCAAGAAGTTGTTGGTATGCCTCAACGAGTTCTTCTTCGTCCGACTCCCCCTCACTTGATGACTCTCCTCCGGATGTTGATGTTTCATGCAAAATCAAAGGAATAGAGTCAGTGACTAAAGATGATAAGCACAAATTAGAAGAGGGAATTTGAGAGGCATGAAAAGCAACAATTTTTCTTTTTCCTCTTCACTTGAGGTCGATTCATCGAAACTAGAATCGTCCCAAGTTTTTGCTTGCAAAGCCTTCTTTTTGTATGATTTCTTAGAAGGACAATCCGTTGAAATATGGCCGTAGCCTTTGCATCGATAACATCGGATTTCCCCTTCGAAATCATCTTTTTCTTTTTCTTTAGAAGGTTTTGCAACGCCTTTGAGTTTAGAGGATTTAGAACCCGATGATCCTTTAGATGGTTTCGTGGATGAAGATCCATCGGTTCGATTCTTCCAAAATTTCCGACGAAATTTCTTTGTGATCCGCGCCAATTGTTCTTCAAAATCGGCAAAAGAGATTTCATCGTCGGAACTCGATTCGCTCATCTTCTTCCTTTGTTGATTTGAATGCAATACCTGTAAGCTTAGAAGAAGACTTGGAAGAAATTTGATTAGTAGGAAAAGTCATCTCATAAGTTTGCAAAGCACCTACTAATTCCTCTACACTCATCTCATCCGGATGACTAACGGTTTCAATGGCGGTAACCTTTGCCCTAAACCGTTCCGGAAGAGTCCGAAGAATCTTTCTTACAATTTTCGACTCCGGGATCTTTTCTCCTAAATTAGCACATGTATTAATTACATCTTGAAGTCTAGTGTAATAATCTGTAAACAATTCATGCTCTTCCATATGAATAGAGTCAAATTGACTTGTAAGCATCTGGAGCTTTTGAATTTTTACAAGATTAGTACCCTCATGTGTAATTTTGAGAATATCCCAAATTTCCTTCGCGGTTTCACACGCGGAAATTCTCGTAAACTCAGTCGAGGAAAGAGAATTAATAAAGCGTTCATACCTTTCCCATTGTAAGAAGATCTTTCGATTTCCTCTTTAGACCATCTAGAGCGAGGTTTTGGGGTAGTAGAATTTCCTACTTCCTCAACCGGATGCACCCAACCGTATTCCACGGTTTGCCATACCCGCTCATCAATAGAGATGAGAAAAGCTCTCATCCGCACTTTCCAATATGCATAATTGGTCCCATCAAAAAGAGGAGGTCTAAAAATATTACCACTTTCACCCATCATGATAGATAAACCTAAAACCCGCTCTGATACCAATTGTAGAGTTATTTAGGATCCACAAGGATCTAAATAGGTACTATCAAACACCTAGAGGGGGGTGAATAGGTGTAATATTATAAAAACCAATCTCAGTGCAAAAATAAAAACCAATGCGGAAAATAAAAATCAACACACCGAGATTTACGTGGAAACTCCAATCCAGGAGAAAAACCACGGGACCAACACGCAATAACAATCCACTAAGAATAGAAGAATAACAAGGTGATTACCGACTCCACGGACTCAACCCCTCCTTCAGCTTCTTCGGACCTTGCGCTGACCGGTTGGATGTCCACGCAATAACAATCCACTAAGAAAAGAAGAATAACAAGGTGATTACCGTCTCCACGGATTTAACCCCTCCTTCAACTTCTTCGGACCTTGCGCTCCACCGTTTGCACGTCCACTGCACACGTTCGAATCCACGAACGCCACTCGAATCCACGAGCACACGTTTCGAATCCACGAAACGCCTTCAACACACCGAATCCACGATGCCACGTCGAATCCACGACGCAAACTCAGCCGGTAAGAATATTGGCTTCGATGGTGATCCTTTGCTTAGATTATCAATGAAGATCCATGGGAGAAATCTCTAAGCAAAGATTAGATCAATTCGACAAAAGATATGTTCTTGAAAGAACCATCGAATTGACCTAAAAGAGGCTATAAAGAAGAACGATAAAAACCTAGCCTCTAGGGTTGCTCTCAAGTGTTTTATAAATTGATCGGCCGTGCTCCCACGTTTTTGAGAAACCCTAAATGTCTATTTATAGTTTAGAAACCTTTGGAAAGAGATAAGAATCAAAAACATACCTTATCTGGAATTTTTCAGGACGGCGATCCGGATCGGGATTACTGCGATCCGGATCGTCGTAACGAGATTGACGATTCCAGAAATCCAAGGGTTCGGGATCCGGATCGCAAGGCCCGATCCGGATCGTTCATGAATTTCAGCAACATCCAATGTTCGGGATCCGGATCAGAATAGGCTTGGATCCGGATTGGATTTGCACATGAACTAATACCCTTCGGGATCCGGATTGGATTATCTGATCCGGATCCTGAACATGTCCCATGTCCAGTTTTTGATTTTTATGCAATTAAAAATTCATCCAAGTGTTTCTACACTATAAGAAAGTATTCGGATCACCAAAATTATTTAGTTAAACATACCTGATCCTTTTGAATACTTTCTTCTTGAGATTGATGTAACTGATACACAGTTCTTCATCTTCAATCTTCAAGACTCAAGACACTGAGTGTCAACTTGAGCTCTTGTTGAATCTTCTCTAAGTCTTTGATTGCTGATTGACAATTTGATCACTTCAAGACTCCGACTCAACTCACTGACGTGACTCACGAAATATGCCAACACCAAAAAGCCGTAACATCTCTATCACTGGCAATCATGCAAATCGATGCAGCTCTAACTCCTCGAAGCTATACAGGCCCTGCCTAGTCCAAAACTTTTGACCTCAGTCTCAATCATAGGCTTAGGCTAATTTCCAACGGCATCACTCTTCGTTGGGTCCTCAGTCGCTCTTGCAGCCGAAATCAAACGGGATAAACATCAAAACTTTCCAAAAAGGCCGCAGGGCCCCCAGTCAATCCCCTTGACCATACAAAACTCATTATGCCCTTACTGGTTCCTACACACAATCAGGGCACAGCCCTCGGCTGTATGGTTCCATAACGCTATCAAACTCACCAAGGGCATCTGCCGCAACACAACCCAGCCTGCCTATGCTCGAACCATCACAGAACTCTCACCGTTGTGTATTCACAACGTGGCATCACTGCCGTGCGTCAACGGCGTGGCATCACCACCGTGCATCAACGGTGTGGCATCACTCAAGTATCAATCTCTAGGATCCCCACAGTCGTATACCCACGACGTGGAACGGGTCACATAGACCCCTCAACCCTTCACATCCCACAACCGCGCTATCAACTCACTGCCTTGCGGGTGATACTCCAAGAGGTGCTGTCATAGTCGGCGCAGTTCCAAAACTATGTCGACCACTATCTCGATCTCAATTCCATTAGGCGGCGGCTTCAAAAATCAGCTCAGGTGGACTCACACCCGGGGCACACGGCGATAAGAATAAACTTTAGTCCCGGTGCCGCCGTAGGCACTGCCTCTACAGTCGCTCGCGAAGCGATATGCAACCACAACTCAACCTCTAACGTGCTCCAGCATCCTCTAAAAACACACTCCTCCTGACCAGGTCCACGGAGGGTGATTGTCCTCTCTCGACAATCCATGATAGCAAACAACGGGATAACACATCCCTATCCAACCATCATAACAACTCCCCTATCTCTAGCCCATACGAAGCTATCCCTGCTTCACTGAAGTACACACAAGCGGTGTCGGCATCAACCATGCTCTAACTCCGATGACCACACCTGGGGAGGCGCGATCCACTATCCTGGTGTCTCTAACCAGCTACACAAACTCGTCCTCTAGATGCTGGCGGTCATCGCTCTATCCGCCTCAGTATCACGGCTTTATCAGCCTACTGGTAGACTGATGAAACTCTTCATCCTAAAGGGGCGGTGGGTGTCACAGGAGGTGTCCTCTGCTCCAGCATGCGCATCATGCGCTCCATATTTCCTCCTGGCGCCTCAACGCCACCTCCTGGCGCCGCAACGCCTCTGACAACTAGGCCACCTGAGCCCGCAGCTCCTGTACCTCACTCTGCCTGGCCTGCCCGGCCTCTCGCCGTTCGGGCTCCTCATCCGAGGTCAAACGCCCTCTCGTCGCTGCACGACGTCTCGGCGGCATCGCAGGTAACTGCAACAAAACGAATGTCAGGACACAACAACCATACGACCCAATCCAGCGAGAGTCTAAAACTTGTTATCCCCCCTAAAGTATTATGTTGTCTGCAGCCAACATAATCACTTTGAGGGAATAACAAATCAAATCACTCGTCCCAACCTGAGGGAGAGGTAAAAACTCAATCTGGACTCTCGCTAAAATCACGTCTCTCACGACAGTCATCCTACTGTCCAACCAATAGCCTAGGGTCACTAAGTCCTCAACGACCTATACACCTAGGCTCTGATACCACTCTAATCTGTCACGCCCCGGGGTCGAAACTGCGACCCGGGCTCGCTGACAGATCCGCCATCTGTACGGAAACTGCCGTACAGACGAAGCGTCTAGCCTGCAAAAGACAAAACTACAGCTACACAGATATCAGAGCGGATAAAAAGCTGTACTATAAAATTTCTCAACTACAAAGTTGCTACAACACAAAGCCTATCTCCCAAAATCAGGCGATACAAATAGAAATCCACCTATACAATATCTACAAATCCAAATGGGAGATAGCTAAACAGGAACTAAAACCAACTCCCACAATCCGGGATGGTACATCTACCTCTCTATAAAGTAACAATGCTGGTAGGGAACTATCACGCGACTCCCTGTCCTCGGTCCGTCCAAACAGCTCGGCAGGAACGGAAGAAAGCCTCAGCAACCTGTCACCGACAGAGGGTGTGAGAACTACATCCTACAGTAGTTCTCAGTGGGTACCGTCTCCAAGAACCACGGTCTGCCCACTAAGTCTACTAGAGGCATAAGATAACAGAAAAGACTGTGATAATAGAAATAAGCTGGAAAAGAATCTACAGCTATCATGCCTCTATCTACTATGCTCAAAAGGAAGAGACTATGGATGATGGTATGCAGCCACTCACTGCTGACAATATGTCACTAGTACTATGCCCAAGACACTCTACTATGACAAATGCTATACCAACACTCTCTCAGTGTAACCCAAATCTCATCGACTGCCCCACAGGGTCCAGTCCAGTCAAGTAACCCATATCTCATCGACTGCCCCACAGGGTCCAGTCAAGCCTGCGCCCCCTGGTGTATCAACCAGGGTGTCCAAACGGACAAACTCGATATCTCACATAGTGACCCCATGGTAGCTCGGCCAGGGGTATCAAGCGACCTCTAGTAAATAAACTAGGCGCATCATCGCAGCCTCGTCAGGCTCGGAATCATCAACGCACCCGGGGCGTGGTTCGAGGGGTGCGACCCCACCGAACTCAAATATCTCAACAGTATCACTGTCTCACAAGTGGCTCCTGCAGGCTATAGTCCTCGATCAAACAGATCGGTATCTCGATGCTCAAAGCACTACTCAGTCGGAGAACCCTCTACGACTCAATCTCACAACACTGACCCACTCAATGGAAGTACCACACAGCTGGGACCACCGTCTCTCTCAACGGCTCCCACAAGAACCCCCACTCAACTCAACACACAATCTCACGGCCGGAGATGCTCCACGGCCAAATCTACGAAGGGTCCGAAACCCCGGGAGACTAACATCTACGTCCCCAAGAGAGGAAACAGCCCTTAGAACCCAGATCACTCGAATCCGCTCGGGTGGATAAGTTTATAAGAAACCATGCCATTTATTTCAGAAAACCTTTCGATCTGAAAGAAATCCATCTTTTTAATGATTTTTAGTCTTTTTAGGAAAACCCTTTGAAATCAAGTTTTATGCCCAAACCTCGAAGCTAATGCCCTCGTCCTATCCAACAAGAACAGACTCAGGCAACCCTGCGAGGCTTGGAAGAAAACATTGGCTGACTAAAATCATGTATTCGTCCAAAAAGGTTCTGGGTTCTAAGGTCCTGCTAACACACGTGCACCACGCTCACAACAGGGTGGTGACGAGAAGAACAGCGAAAAGAAAACCCCGGGACCACCGTTTACCAGAAACGGTTCCCCAAAACACTAACACTGGCCTAACCCAGCCACCAGACTCCACTCGGCCCCCGGGCCCGAGTGCAACACCCGTCCCACGACACTCTGACCTCTCGGCCCACTACCCGGGCGAGGAACTCTATGTCCAGGAGGATAAGAAAAGTGTGGGATGTCTAAAGCATAAAAGAACCTAGCCCAGATTAAGGTTCTCTATCAGTCTGGTCAAACACATGCACATATGACGGGGGTACTAGTCAAGTTCCAAGAAAACACTTAAACTAGCATGCAATTCTACCACAATAGAATTAGAAGAAAGTCCGTAGACTTGGAGAGAAAACCAACCCACCTCAGCTCGCCCCCAATTGCTTGTCGACACTTGCAATTGGGCTCAGCGGACCTACCTGGCCTCCAAGGGGTCCGCACGCAACGCGAAGCCCGATGCCAGAATCCGCACGCGAATCGGAGCACGCAGCGACCAACCACACGACTGCGCGCTCCGCGGATGCTAAAAACCGCACCGCAAGCTGCCAGAAGCGAAGAAATCGCAAAATCAATCAAAACGGTGAAAACCGAGCATCCGACAACGAAAAACGGCCTCCGTCGGCGAAAACAGCCTCCGTCAGCGAAAACCAGCGCCCGACGGCGAAAAACAACACGCGGAGGCGAAAAACAGCTCCGTCGGCGAAAAACAGCGCCCGACGGCGAAAAACAGCACGCGGCGGCGAAAAACAGCTCGAAAACTGCTTGCGGAAACAGCCCGCGAAATCCTGCGAAACTGCTCGCGAAAATCCTGCGAAAACCGCTAGCGAAACTGCTCGCGAAAACCCTGCGAAAACTGCTAGCGAAGCGCTCGCGAAAAACCCTGCGAAAACTGCTAGCGAAGCCGCTCGCGAAAAACCCTGCGAAAACTGCTAGCGAAGCCGCTCGCGAAAAACCTGCGAAAACCGATCGCGAAAAACTGCGCGCGAAACCGCTTGCGAAACTGCTCGCAACCTGCTCGCAAAACCAGCGAGAAACGGCTTGCGAAAAACTGCTCCGTCGGCGAAAAACTGTGCCCGACGGCGAAAAACGGCTCGCGGCGGCGAAAAACAGCGGCCGACGGCGACCAACGGGCTCCGACGGCGAAAACACGGCGCCGGCACGCAAACCGAGGAGTCGCCCGCCGTCCGGGAGCTCGCCGAGCGGCGAAAACCCAGCCGCGCGACGAGGGAGGCCCGCCGCACGGCGCCCAACCAAGCAGCGCCGCGCAGCGACCCGCTGCGCGGTGCCGGAGCGCGCCGCGCAGCGCCCTGCGGCGCTGCGCGCGGCGCCCTGCGGCGCTGCGCGCGGCGCCCAGCGGCGCTGCGCGCGCAGCCCGCAGCGCTGCGCGCACCCGCGCGCCCGCGCAGGCCCGCGCGCGGCCCTGCCGCGCGCGGCCATGCCGCGCGCGCCTGCGCGCGGCCCAGCGGTGCCGCGCGCGCCCGCGCGTGGCCCTGCCGCGCGCGCCCGCGCGCGGCCCTGCCGCGCGCGCCCGCGCGCGGCCAGGCAGTGCCGCTCGCCCCCTGCGCGCGGCCCTGCCGCGCGCTCCTGCGCGCGGCCAGGCAGCGCCGCGCGCCTCTGCGCGCGGCCCTGCCGCGCGCGGCCAGGCAGCGCCGCGTGCTGCCCTTTGCTGCACGCGGCGCCGCGCCCAGCGGCACGTCGCCGCAGGGTGCTGCCAACAGCGGCACCCTGGCGCCGCGCGCGCGCGGCCGCCGGCGACGGCGAACCTCTACAAATAAAATATAAAAACCCGAAAAATCCGATAAAATCCCGAAATCCAAATTTAGCTTTTAAAAACCAATTAAAATCCTCAAAGCTCTCCAAAACACAAAAATCCACATTCAAAAAACCCAAAAACTGAATTTGCTTACCTTATCGACGCTCGCCGCACGCCCACGAGCTCCTCTCGGTCTCCAACGGCGAGTCCCAAAAATCCGAAATGCTCCAAACCCCTTCCTTCCTCTTTTTCTTCTTCTTCTTCTTCTCCTTCCTCTCTTTTCTTTCCTTTCTTTCTTTCTTCCTTTTTCCTTCTTTCCTGCTGCAGAGGGAGGGCTCCTTTTATAAAGGTAAAAATCCGATTTAATTAATTTTCTTAATTAATTAATTCCGTAAAACCAACTCCAACTCACTTTTCGACCTCGGGCTCTCCGCCGTTGCCCGGAACCTCTCGAACTCCGCTGTAAATCGAAAATACACGTGCTCACAGCTTTTTCTCTCCAAAAAGCTCAACCGTTGAGTCGGGGTGCTCAAATCAATTACCGGCTCCGAAATTGCCAGTTCCGACTCACTTTTTGCCTCCGGGTCCTCCGCGTCAGTCCGGAACCTCCCGAACCTCGCTGTAAATCAAAAGTACACGTGTCCACAGCTTTTTCTCTTCAAAAAGCTCATCCGTTGAGTCGGGGTGCTCAAATCAATTACCGGCTCCGAAATTGCCAGTTCCGACTCACTTTTTGCCTCCGGGTCCTCCGCGTCAGTCCGGAACCTCCCGAACCTCGCTGTAAATCAAAAGTACACGTGTCCACAGCTTTTTCTCTTCAAAAAGCTCATCCGTTGAGTCGGGGTGCTCAAATCAATTACCGGCTCCGAAATTGCTAGTTCCGACTCACTTTTTGCCTCCGGATCCTCCGCGTCCGTCCGGAACCTCACGAACCTCGCTGTAAACTGGAAATACATCTGTTCCAAGTGTTCCTAATTTTCCGGCACTCCACTGTGCAGTCGGTAATTCCCAAATCACATCCTCAAACGGCATACAAAGCCCGGAAAAACCCCGAATCGAGCTGGAGCTTCCGCGTTGATCCGAATCAACCCGGCATCAACTGTAAACTCAAATGCAACCTGCCCACAGCAACTCTCTGCTCCAAGCCATCAGTGAAGTCGGCGCGCTATCCAAAGACCCGGTACTCTACATATGGGGAAAGGATATGTGATCTACAGTGACGCATCGCACAATGGACTTGGTTGTGTGTTGATGCAGGAAGGGAGGGTAATTGCTTATGCATCGCGACAGCTCAAGGATTATGAGAAGAATTACCCTACCCATGACTTGGAGCTTGCTGCCGTAGTGTTTTGCATTGAAGCTTTGGCGCCATTACCTGTATGGGGAGCACTGTGAGATCTACACCGACCACAAGAGCCTAAAGTATCTGTTCACACAGAAGGAGCTAAACCTAAGGCAACGCCGATGGTTGGAGCTGTTAAAGGATTATGACGTGGAAATCCTTTACCATCCAGGTAAGGCCAATGTGGTTGCTGATGCTTTGAGCAGAAGAGCAGTGCAGAGTTTGTCCATGTTAATTACAAATCAGGCGCCACTATTGGAGGAGATGAGGCGACTTGAGATAGAGGATGTGTCCCCTGGGGTCTCTGCAAGACTGACCTCTTTAGTCCTGCAGCCCACTCTGATGGACAGGATCAGGGAGAAACAGAGTGAGGACCCCCACTTGACCAAGATTAGAGATCAGATTCCGAGTGATCAGTCAGGGGATTTTAAAATGGATGTTTCGGGAGTACTGAGGTACAAGGACCGAGCATGTGTGCCAATGGATGCGGAGATCAGAGAGCAAATATTGCGAGAGGCCCATTATACACCTTATACCCTGCACCCTGGTGGGACTAAGATGTATAAGGACCTCAAGGCACACTTCTGGTGGAATGGCATGAAAAGAGATATTGGGAGATTTGTGGCTCAGTGTCTAACTTGTCAGCAGGTGAAAGCTGAGCATCGAGTGCCAGCTGGCAAGTTACAGAGTCTCCCAATTCCCACGTGGAAATGGGACCACATTACGATGGATTTTGTGGTCGGATTGCCGAGGGCACAGGGAGGTGCTGATGCTATCTGGGTAGTTGTAGATCGACTTACCAAGTCAGCACACTTTTTGCCTATACAAACTACTTGGTCACTCGAGCGACTAGCCCAGTTATATCTTGATGAGATAGTGAGGCTACATGGAATACCAGCCTCCATAGTATCAGATAGAGACCCAAGGTTTGTTTCGCATTTCTGGAGGAGTTTGCAAACAGCCTTGGGGACTGAACTGAGGTTCAGTACGGCTTTCCATCCGCAGACTGATGGGCAGTCAGAGCGGACTATACAAATCCTGGAAGACATGCTGAGGGCTTGCGTCTTAGATTTCGGCGGAGGGTGGATTCGACACTTATCTTTAGCTGAGTTCGCGTACAACAACAGCTTTCAAGCGAGCATTAAGATGGCTCCGTTTGAAGCGTTGTATGGACGCAAGTGTCGATCACCACTTTATTGGAGTGACGTGGGCGAGAGGCGGACCTTGGGACCAGATGTGTTGTTAGAGGCAGAAGAGAAGGTCCGAGTGATTCGGAAGCATCTTCAGACCGCCCAAAGCCGACAAAGGAGTTATGCCGATGTTCGGCGACGAGACTTAGAATTTCAAGTTGGAGATCACGTATTCCTGAAAGTCTCGCCGTCCAAAGGAATCAGGAGATTCGGCATTCGTGGGAAGCTTAGCCCCCGATACATTGGACCCTTTGAGGTATTGGAACGTATCGGGCCAGTTGCTTACCGACTTGCACTTCCCCCGAGACTTGCTGGTGTCCACAATGTATTTCATGTTTCTACTCTGAGGAGATATGTCTTCGACCCGTCGCACGTCATCGACTTCACACCGCTCGAGATCAGCGAGGATTTGAAGTACGAGGAGCGTCCACTACGAATTCTGGATCGAGAGGTGAGAGAATTGCGCAGTCGAACTATTCCCTATGTGAAGATCCTTTGGAGCAATCATGACGAACGCGAGGCGACGTGGGAGCTCGAGTCAGAAATGTTGAACACCTACCCCTACCTGTTTGAGGCTTTGGACTGAGGTATGATTTCGTTTCGAGGACGAAACTCTTTTTAGTGGGGGAGGATGTGATGATCCGGATTTTTTTTATGAAAGGTTTTTGAGGCATTAACGGTGATTAGAAGAAGCCACTGAGTGTAATGGAGCTTGCAGCGTCGAAAACGGACTTCAGAAATGGATCCGGCGCGAAAAACGGATCAAGTGGGCCTTTCGGGAGCTTTCGCCAAAATTTTGGATGAGAATTTGCAGAAACGGACGGCGAATTCGGACTCAGCGCGCGAAAACGATCAAAATGGTATATATAACTTATTTTTCGGCAAAAAGTTACTGTTCACCGTAACAGTAATTCCGGCGGCCGGAAAATACTGTTCCGGCGCCGGCGGACGGCGGCGGGCAGCGGCACGCGGCGGCGCAAGGGCGGAGAAGGGCCGCGGGCAGGCGCGGGCAGGCGCAGGCGGGCGCGGGCAGGCCGCAGGCGCGGGGTCCACAGGCAAGGCGTGCACCGGGTGCACCGAATATTTGGAATGCCACGTGGCAGCTCCTGATTGGTCCGGCGGCGTCAAAGGAGGCGGCGTTGTCTGTGACACGTGGCATCACGTGATTCGTCGACAGGATCCGGAAGACCCGGCGCGTAGACCGGGCTCGTGCGCCCCGTGGACCACGTGGGACACGTGGCCACTGTTCATTGGCGGGCGCACGGCCGACCACGTGCACCGGGCGCGTGAAACACGTGGGCGGCTGGGACACGTGGCGCAATATCATTGGCTCCTGTTTGGCTGTTTCGTGTTCTGGAACACGCGGCGCAATCTGAGTGGCCGGATTCGGTGTCCCGTGTTCGGCCCGGATTCGGTGTGCAGCCCGAATAGGGATTTTGGCCCATTATAAATACCCCCTCTCTCTCTCTATGCCATTTGCGAATTCTAGAGAGAGAATTTGGCAGTGAGCCCTTAATGAAAGTTTTTCCTCTCTCTATCCTCTATCTACCCTAGAAATTTCAGAACTTTGGGATTTTCCGACAGCGAGTTATCTGCGACACGGCGCACTGCGACGATTTCTAATTTCGGCCCATTTTCCGTCACAGTTCAGTCGGAAATTCGCTGTGTGCTAACCAGGAGGAATTTTTGAACGATTTCTTCGACAGCGCGACCGTAAGAGGTAAGGCTTCGTTTTTCGTGTTGATCACTTTGCTCCGTTTCGCACTTTTGGCACGGTTCCCGAGGCACCTTTGACCCCCCTTTTTGCTGTGATATTTTCTGGACAGCCCCGACTTCTCTGATTTATATCTTGGCCTAGGAACATCGGATCGAGACGTTTAAGTAGTCGATTTTGATCTACTCGTCGCAAGGAACGCAACCGTAATTTTTCTGGATTATCCTGAGCACTGTACAGAGGTGAGAATCCCCTTTTGTGAACTGGCTGGAAAAATAATAATAAGGCTGTATTTTGGGATCCGTGTTTACACCAGGTGTATTATTCTGTTCAGTTGTGCTCTTTTTCGACGAGTAGCGGGGGTAGGAGACTGCGGACAGCAAGGAGACCTTTTTGGGTGTGGATCACGCTTTTCGAGGTGGGTGGTTGTTGCTTACCTCACTTCTGACTATCTCACTAGGAGTATTAGAGACTCCCGACTTTAAACTGATAATCGGTGTTTTAATCATGAAATTCATAAGTAAAAACCCCACAAATAATATGGCAGATCTTTTATGATAAACTGGGACGTTATTGCGGGACATATGCTGGAACCTATCATCGCATGCAACAAACTTATCACAAAATCATCTTTTTCTAAATAAATATCCGATATTTTCTTTCAGTTTTCAACAGTAAACCTTTGCATGCTTGTTTGGACATCTAGATAGGCCACTGTTTATTGCTACACTATTTTTGGGACTTGACTTAGGAGAAACCATGTTTTACTATTCTCCTTCGCATCTGGATTCATGTTGCTCGGTTTGAGCAGGGTTTGGGATAGTGTAGCTGAGGCTTTGAGTCTGGGACAGGTTAGACTCTATTATGGGTTGTGGGGCATTATGGTAACCGCAGTCATCAGGCGGTTGGCCAGAGGTTGACTATTCTATCAGTTTTGGTCTTATGGGTTATTACGGTAACCGCGGATAGTAGGCGGTTGACCGGATGATTATCTTTACATCAGATTGGGTATCAGATTTCATTAGTGGACAGATTTTCCCACTTTGATCATAGTCATGATCTAGTCCTGCTATACAGAGATACTGGTTACAGGGATACTTATTACAGAGGCATTTTACTCGTGTGGGTCGCTCCCCTCGAGTGCGACTCCGGAGTGCGCGCGGCAGACTATTCATGAGTCCTTGAGACTCCTTTTCGCATCGGTGTTATGTGTGGGCTGGCATACCCGATACGACACGGCACGGCAGAGCAGGCAGTACCAGTTTTCACTGGTGACTAGATTGGGTCTATTCAGACAGGCAGGATAGATACTGAGGCATACATATAGTCATTTCTTTTGGCATGGCAGTAGAGGCATAGTAGTGATAGTTTCCCCTTTTCAGTAGTCTCTATAGCATACCACTGCCCTTCCCTTTTGCCTCTAGTAGTCCTAGTGGGTGCGTCAGTGTTTGAGGTTTTACCCACTAGGGGAGGCTACTGGTTTATCTAGTAGTTCTCACCCCCATTATTGTTCTCTGTTTCTTCTCCTTTATATTGCAGAGTCGTCTGCGGGAGCTGATCGAGGTAAGGGGATCGCTGAACAGATAGATCTCCTGTGAGCTGAGGGATTGTATTAGTCAGATATTGTACCCAGACTATTGTGCTTTCCTTTTATTTTAGGTCTGGCTATAGCCAGCTGGATGTATCATTTTGGTGAGCTGGGAGACTATTGTATTGATACAGCTTTACTTGGATTTCAGTTACTATGTGGTTCTTCTATTTCAGCTCTGTTTTATGCTCTTTTATTGTACATCTTATATCTGAGCAGGTTACCAGCGCTTCGTGTACGCGGAAAATTCCGTGTGCACGGCGGATCTGTAGACGGACCCGGGTTCTGGTTTACACCCGGGGCGTGACAGTTACAATACATTCATCAGATGAAAAATTAACTGAATAACCATTGTCACAAAGTTGACTTATGCTTATGAGGTTAGTCTTAAGGCCATTAACAAATAACACATTATTTAGAACCGGGCCATCTGGAATAGCTACCGTTCCCTTTCCAACAATTTTGGAAGACCGACCGTCTCCGAAAACAACAAGTCCTCCGGAGATTTTCTCAAAGGTTTGAAAACAGTTTTTGTCACCGGTCATGTGACAGGAACACCCGCTATCCAGATACCAAGACGAACTATCATATGCATGCAAGGAAACATTGGTAACAAGACAAGGAAAAATTTCACCTTTGCGCACCCAAACCTTTTTGGAATGCGTCGGTAATGGTCGTGAAGTTATCTCCTAGGTGAAAGCGTCTTGTTGAAGATTGCTGCTCCTTGATGATGTCGTCTTGAGCGGTGAACTACCAAGGCTCTTTTCCTTCAATTGATTTGCAGTTGATTTCTGAGGAATCACCTTTTGGTAGTCATTGCAAGAGGTGCTTGAGGTGTGCGTTTGGCTCCCGTCTTGCAATTTCTCCTTATGTGCCCTGAAATGCCACAACGAAAACATACCTTAGATCTTGACGATCCCGAGGAGGATGAAGTAGGCTTGTTGTCGTTGCTTGTCGTGAATTCCGGTGTCGGAGGAGGAGATACCGACTGAGGCACAAAACTGTCCCACTCGAACTTGGAATGTCTCCAGTTTGAGTGTATCCGAGGCCGAACTTATTTGTTTGACCAAGACCAAGAAGCCTGTCCAACTTACTCCTTCCAGAAGAGAATCTCTTTAAGTCATCCTTTAGTTGGCGTATGGTCTTTGTCATTTCCATTTTTCCTGTCGAGCCTCGCCGTAGAGCTTCAAGAAGTAATTCGCTTTGTTCACCAATTCTCATGTTCTTTCTCGAAATGCTCATTGGACTCTTGAAGGGAAACATTTGCTTTGGCTAGATTATCCCTTTCCACTTCAAGATCGTTTGAGAGAGAAGTTACCCTTTTTACTTCTTCTTCGAGATCCTGCAATCTCCCTCTCAACTCCGGTTTTGCTTTGCCAGTTTCTTTGAATCCCTCAAAAGCTTATGGTAGGCAAGAGCAAAATCTTCACCTTCAGAATTGCTCGATTCATCGTCCGTTGCAATCTTTTCAACATGGGAGGAGTTGGACATGAATCGGATGTACTTGCCATTAAGCACATGAAGGGTGAAGATGTAGTGGACGCGTGGAATGCTGTCGCGTTGTCTTCTTCATCACTTGAGGATGACTCATTTGACGTGGAGTTGTCATCCCAAGTGACGACTTGCATCGCTTTCTTCTTTGCCGGATTCTTGTTGGGACACTCCGTTGCAATGTGGCCGTAGCCTCGACATTTGAAGCACTGAACTTGTCCCTCTGAACTTTTCTTATCCTTTGAGAAGTTCTCTTGCTTTCTTGACTTGTAACTTGAAGAACCCTTGCCTTTCTTCGACTTTCCGAAGGATGGAGTTTTGCTTGAATTACCCCTTCGAAAGTTGCGGCGAAACTTCCTTGTCAAGAGAGCGAGCTGCTTCTCAAAGTCCTCCATAGATAGGTTCTCGTCATCGTCCGAGGAGGATGAATCCGCGTCTTCTTCTTTGTTGTTTTCAATGCATAACCTGAAGACTTAGAAGAGGATGCCTTTCCAGAAGAATAGTTAGTAGGAAATGTCATTTCATAAGTTTGTAAAGCACCAACTAATTCTTCTACACGCATTTCGTCCGGGTGTTTAATTGTTTCAATGGCTGCGACCTTCGGGCGAAATCGTTCAGGAAGAGTTCTTAAATCTTTCTTACAACTTTAAATTCTGGAATCTTCTCTCCCAAGTTAGCACATGAGTTTACGATGTCTTGCAATCGTGTGTAATAGTCAGTGAAAGATTCATTTTCTGCCATAGAGATAGAGTCAAACTTGCTCGTAAGCATTTGCAGTTTCTGAATCTTCACAAGGTTAGTTCCCTCATGCGTAACTTGAAGAACATCCCAGATTTCTTTCGCAGTCTCACATGCCGAGACGCGAGAGAACTCTGTTTGTGACAAAGCATTAAATAGAGCATTAATTCCTTTGCCATTGTAAGAAGATGAATCTATCTCTTCCTTGGTCCATTTCGACCTAGGTTTTAAGGTGCGAACATCAGAAATAATTTCAGTTGGATTAGACCATCCTAATTCAATTGATTGCCACACCCTTTCGTCGATGGAAATTAAAAAGGCTTTCATCCGTACTTTCCAGTACGCATAATTTGTTCCATCAAAGAAAGGGGGTCGATTGATGTTTCCACCTTCAACCATTGTTTACAACCCTATTCCCGCTCTGATACCACTTGTTGGGTTATATGTAATATGGATCTAAATAGGGGAAAAAACACCTAGAGGGGGGTGAATAGGTGTAAACAATAAACACTCAAAAAATCATTGCGCAATAAAACCCAATGCGGAAAAATAAATGAACACGCAAGATTTTTACGTGGAAAAACTCCAAACCGGAGTAAAAAACCACGGGACCGATAACACGGCGAAATCCACTAGAATTAACACACGTACAAGGTGATATAACGTACTCACAGACGACTCAACCTTTTACCATACGCTCCTAGTAGATCTTCTCCGCTCGCTCCACGACGCTTCTCGAATCCACGATCTGCGCCCAACGCTGAATCCACAGCGTCCAACGTCGAGTCCACGACGTCCGACCGAATCCACGGTCTTCACCCAGTAGCACGCTTCGAATCCACGAACGTACCTCGCTCCGAATCCACGAGAGCGGTTGCACCTTGAATCCACAAGGCCACGCGAGTCCACGCGCCGATTTTGGGTAAATCGTTGTTTTTGGGTGGTGATGATCCGCCGAATACTTAGATTAGAAATAGATCGGAAATACCATCTAAGTATTCATTGATTTGATTCTACTCAAAATCTGAGTAGGAAAACCTAGAATCAAATCAATCAATATAGGTGAAGAAACATAGAATTAATCTATTGATTTCCTTTCTTCTCTATATGTGGATTTTTCTCTTTCGGTCGTATTTTTCTATTAATTCCCGTTCGGATTGTTTTTCCAATGCCCTAAAAATGAATAAAGGGTCTATTTATAGGTTAGAAACCATTGGAAGAAGATAAGGATCAAAAACCATCCGTTTCTGGAAATTTTCAGGACGGCGATCCGGATCGGATTACTGTGATCCGGATCGTCGTAGCGTGATAGACAATTCCAGAAAACAGGGTTCGGGATCCGGATCGCAAGGTCCGATCCGGATCGTTCATGCAATTCAGCAAACTCCCATGTTCGGGATCCGGATCGGAATGGCCTAGGATCCGGATTGAAATTGCCAATGAACAATCACCCTTCGGGATCCGGATTGCAAGGTCTGATCCGGATCCTGAACATGTCCCATGTCCAGTTTTTGATATTTATGCAATTAAAAATTCTTCCAAGTGTTTCTACACTACAAGAAGTATTCGGATCACCAAAAATCTTTAGTTAAACATACCTGATCCTTTTGAATTCTTCTTTCTTGAGATTGAGGTATATGATCCAAACTTTTCTCATCTTCAATCTTCAAGACATAACACTTTCACGAAATACGCCAACTCAAATTCCGTAACAAGTTACTTATGTATGGTTTCTTGTGGATGTTGGATTGAGGACTTAGTGTAGGATTATCTTCTTATGTCTGTGAATGTTGAGATATGAATGCGGCTCGTTTTCACATACAAACATTGTTTCAAAAGTATTTTCAAACCAAGTGTCGTGTGCGTACTGATTTCAAAACCTGTGGATTTATCCTTTCAAACAAGGTGCCCGCCTAAAAGAGATTGCGAAAATATTTTGAAAAACTGGATGTCGAGTGGACACCGACTTTCAAACCTATGAGTTTGTGCTCTAGTTTCAATATGATAAATGTGACTGTATGGTTAAGTGTAATCTTTCCTCGTTGTCGTTCATTGTTTGCATGGGTAAAGTTGTGATGACCTGGATCTCCGCTGAACTTCTGCAGTGTGTTGGGCAGCTTCTGGGGACCTGTAGTGTGTTTTTGGGGTGTTTGTGCACCAATTGGACCTAAGTGGTGAACTTTGGACTTCGTTTGGATCACGTGAGTGATCGGAAGACCCCGTTGGGTGTTTATAAGTAGTTTCGCGCGAAGCGGATATTAAAAATGGACTCAGCGCGAAGTTTGGACCAAGGAACACCTTTCCGGATGCCTCCGGCAAATTTTGGAATTGGAATTTGGCAAAACGGACAGCGGATTTGGATCCAGCGCGCAAAAACGGTCAAAATGGGCTATTTACTTGCATTTTTCGGAATTAAGAACAGTAAAATTACTGTTCACGGCCGGAACAGTGATTCCGGCGACCGGCCGGCGGCGGAGCACGGCAGCGCGGGCTCGGGCAGGCGGCGGAGCGGCGGCGGGCAGGCGTGCGGGCGCGGGCAGGCGTGCGGGCGCGGGCAGGCGCGCGGTCCACGGGCGAGGCGTGCACCAGGGAGGGACACGTGGTGGCTTTCTATTGGAGCGGTGTTGTGCGCGCGGTCCACGAAGGGAGCGGAGCAGGTGACCGGGGTAGGTGGCCGTACGGCGGGGCAGGTGGCCGTACGTGCGGGGGCAGGCGCGCGTCGTGCGCGGTGCAGGGTTGTCGGTGCCACGTGGCGCGCAGTCATTGGCGGGCGCACGTGCACCGGGCGCAGCGGGGCGCGGGTGGGCTGCGCAGCGGTCCACGTGGCGGGCCGTGGCAGTTTCGGGCCTGCACAGTAATGGGCCGGGCCCATTACTGTAGCAACCCGAATTTTTCGGGCGCCCAGAAGTAGGGACACAGAGGGAATTATTTGATTTGTTCAGTTTTGACTATAAATACCTCCCTTTGGCCTGCAGTTTGAGGCTTTTCCCGAGCTCTTCTCTCTTGGCAACCTTAAGCAAAGTTGTTCATCTTCCTGTGGAGCATCTCGTGGAGAAGTTTGGGAATTTTTGGTAGCACGCACTTAGAGGTATGCGGCTTTTGGCGCAGTGCGACTTTCCTTCACCGATGATCCCCTTCGTCGCGTTTCGGTGCGTAGGCTCCCTCGGCTTACTCAGACCTTCGTTTTCGACGATTTTTGCGGCAGCACGTTCACGAGAGGTAAGGCTTCGTTTTTTGTGTTGATCACTTCTCCGTATTTCGAGTTTTTGGCATAGTTCCCGAGGCATCTCTGAGCCACTGTTTTTCTATGGTGATTTTGGACAGCATGAGCTTGTTGGATTTATTTCTCAGCCCACGGGTATCGGAATGATGTGATTCAAGTGTCGATTGATATCTACTCTTCAAGAGGAACGCACCCGTATTTTTATTGGATTTTTATGAGGTCATTTCGAGGGTGAGAATTAAGTTTCTTTACTGCTGTTTTTTCAGCAGAATTGTGTTCTTGAGGGAATGGCTTCCAATGTTGTCCGAATTGTTTCTTGGCCTACAGGTATCAGAACGGGGCGTTTAAACAGTCGATTTGGGGCTACTCGTCGCGAGGATCGCAACCGTAATTTTTTTGGAATTTTTGGAGGTCTGTATACAGGTGAAAAGGCTTCTCCACTCTGCTGGTTGGTAAAAACAGCGTATGCTGTTTTTAGGAATTGTAGTGATTGGTTATTAATTGTTGGTGATGTTGTTGATTGGAACAGAGGTCTGTGCGGCTGTTACCGAGGGTGCGATTTTGGCAGATTTTGGATTTAGTGTGGCTGCGTACTTCACCGACTTCGGCTTTGCCTGCGGAATGCGTTTCAGGTGGGTGCTTTATTCCAAGAACCGGTGGTCGGTTCTCTAAATTTTTATATGTTAGAATTGCATGCAGGTGTATGGTACAATAGCTGGGATTGATCGGTAAGCTTAACAATGTGGATTTTATGGGAATTGCAAGTGAATTATTCATAGTATGAAAATGGTATTAATCAAACATTCATGTTGATGATTAGTGGAAGCTTACCTAAGGCAAGGTTACCCTATATGATTGATTTTCATGCCATGTTAGCACATAACCTTTTATGAGGCTGGTTTATGCAATGGGATAGGATTATGTAGTTATGTGTAGGTTCTTCTCTGAGGAGCGATTATGGATCGGGAACTATGGACAGGTATGGTCATTGATAAGATGGCATGAGGTTTATTTTTTTTTATTCTGCCTTGAGGACAAATGCATGCTTGTATGGACATCTAGATAGGCCATCTTTTACTGCTACACTTTCATATTGGGACTTGACTTAGGAGAAACCATCTCTGCTTCCTTTCTCCTTTTTTTGTCAGTCGTATGGTTTATGTTGCTCGGGTTCGAGCAGAGATTAGGGATAGTGTAGCTGGGATCTTGGTGTTGGGGACAGGTCGTGCCGGATTGTGATAGGCAGGGTTATCGGCGATCGCGGATGTTGGGTGGTTGGCCGGGTGCGGGTTGTTGCACTAGGTTGTGGTTTGCGGGGTACTGCGGCAACCGCGGACATTAGGCGGTTGACCGGAGGTTGCTTATGCATCAGATTGGGTATCAGGCTTCTCTAGTGGAGGGAGTTTTCCACTTACTGTTTACTGTTGCATCAGATTGTGATCGGGTTCTCCTTCAGTGGATAGGTTTTCCCACTTTGATCTGAGTCATGATCCAGTCCTGCTGATTTATGATACTTGTTACTGAGATACTTTTCTCGTGTGGGTCGCTCTGTAGTGACCCGCCCCTTAGGGGTATTTTTAACTCACATGTAATTATTTAGGCCTTAAGTGAAATAAAATTATTTAATTTCTAAAAGTTGGCCGGTGGATGGTGCTGGTATTTTTCTGCGATAGAGCGCGAAAAATGATGGCCGACGGTGCGATCGGATCTGAAATCCGATGTCGGGATCTCCCGGAACGGGATCCTTAGTGACGCGGTGATTAGTCATGCATCGGAATCCGTGCAAAATATCTTGTACCCGTTGGAGATAAGGTGGGTTATCTCGTAGGGGATAATTAATTAATTAATTAATTATCCGATGACGGAAATTAAAATTCTCTTACGTACGAATTAAAGGGGAAATTAATCGTATGCGTTTTTAAATAATCGGGAGTATTTAAGTGATCCCAATTATCGGAAGAAAAGAAAAAGAAAGAAAATAAAACCCTAACCGGTGAGGAGAGAAAGAAAGAGGAAAAGGAAAAGACGAAACCCTAGCCGGAAGGAAGGAGAAGGAGAAAGAGCCCGATCCTCCCAGACATCGAACCGAGGGCAAGAACGCGACCGGGCGACCTTCCCGACGATCTCCGGTTAGTAGAATATTTTTAATAATTTTTTTGGATTTTTCCGTCGTCCCTTTTGTTGAGTTTTTGGGTTTCTCCGTCGTCTCCGTCATCGTCGCCGTCATCATCGTCATGCTAGGGCACGGAACAGACGGCGGGGACGCGCGGTGCCGCTGGGGCACCGCGCGGGGGAGAGTCGCGGACGGCCGGTCGCCGCCGCAAGCGGCGGCGGGACCGCGCGGGCGCCGCGCGGGCTCCGCGCGGGTCGTACCCGCGCGGGCGCCGCACGGCCGCCGCGCGGGCGACACCCGCGCGGGCCCGCAACCGCGCGGGCCCGCAACCGCGCGGGCGCCGCGCGGGCGATCCCGCGCGGGCGCCGCGCGGGCACGCACCCGCGCGGGCGCCGCCCGGGGCGCCGCGCGGGGCGCCGCGCGGGGCGCCGCGCGGGGCGCCGCGCGGGCGATTCCGCGCGGGCGCCGCGCGGGCCCGCACCCGCGCGGGCGCCGCGCGGGGCGCCCCGCGGGCGGCACCCGCGCGGGCCCGCAACCGCGCGGGCGCCGCGCAGGCAACCCCGCGCGGGCACCGTGCGGGCCCGCACCTGCGCGGGGCGCCGCGCGGGGCACCCGCACGGGCGCCGCGCGGGCAACCCCGCGCGGGCGCCGCGCGGGCCCGCACCCGCACCACGCGGCCGTCGCGCGGGCAGCGCCCGCACGGGCGCCGCGCGAGCCGCCGCGCCGCGAGGGCGCCGCCCGCGGAGACACGCCGCGCGGTTCCAAGCCGCACGGGGCTCCGGCGGGCGGCGACGGCGGCGCGGGGTTCCGGTTTTCGGCAACCGGGACGGTGAGGGACTTTTCCGTCGAATAGAGTAAAGTGGGTCTTTCGTTTTCGGATGTTAGTACACGCTTTTGACTATAGTTATCCTTGCGGACTTTCTTTAGGTCCAGGTGCGCAGCTGGGGTGCGCGAAGGATTCTGGTGTTCCGATTTCTCTTCGACCAGGTGGGTACGGTTGCTATAAGTGCAACAAGTGCAGTAAGTGCATCTATCATCATTAAATTTGCTCTCAATTTGCCTAACAAAGTATATGGACAGTTTAACCTTTCGCATAAATGTTTTTATCTAACAACTAACGCGGCCGCGGTCGCGGTGCTCACTACACGCCGATCTCGGCAAATCCGGTTTCGGATGCTGCACGTACACAGGCGGATTGGCCTCCGCATGGGTGTACTTTTCCGGAAAAGTGGTCTTTTTGACCCGTGTGCCTCACAAAGGAGTGGGAGCCGTGAGGACCTCTTCACGGCAGCTATAGGTGCCGCACTAGCCCCGTGAAGAGGTTAAAAGCATCAAAAGGTGATTGCGCACGAGGGGATACTTTAGTCTCTCCGACAGGTACTCTGGGGTTGGTGCCCAGCCTATTTAATAAATCTGGGGTTGGTGCCCAGCCTAATTAATAAATCTGGGGTTGGTGCCCAGCTTAATTATGTACAGGGTTTTTAGCGAAAGGTTTCGGTGTAATCGGTTTGTTTTCCCTTCTTTGTTCTTATGTAGACATCTACTTTGTTTGTCACTGACTTTACCCACTCCGTGACAGGTGTTACTAGGTGCGTTAGCCGGGACGGCGGTGAGACTGCATCGCGAGGACCGTAGTCGGGATACTTGGTTTTTATCTCATTTTTCCTTTAAACTTTGATTAGTTAATTTGCTTGTGGATTACTTTAGTTGTGGACATGTATTAGTTAGCTCTGTGGATGAGATGCACTCTTATGTTTTGATACTTTTAGTGGTGTTTTCATACGCGGCACGTTTTCATGATAAACCAAATGATTTCGAAAATGTTTTCTCAAAACGAAGTGCCGTGTGGGCACGGATTCTGCAACCGCTGGTTTTATCCTTTCCAAACGTTGACGCCGCTTTAATAACTCGCTTGAAAAATAAGGTGTCGAGTGGACACCGGTCTTTTAAAACACTAGTTAAATTAATGTACTTTGATTGGTGATGTATGTCTACTGTATGGTTGATGGTTGATGTGTGATGTTGTAAATGAAACGCATGTTGTAAATGAGACGCCGTGCATATACAAAGGAGACTCTGACCGTTGGCAGAGAGAATTTGCGTATGTGGCGGTCTGGCACGCACCGGGGATGAGGTTTATATTACTTTATTAAGAAAAAAAAAATAGACACGCAATTTTCCGCTTTGATTGACTCAAAAACCCTCGGGGGCGTGACACGCTCCCCACGAGTGCCACTTCGGAGTGCGCGGCTGACAGACTTTGAGTCCTTGAGACTCCTTTGCTTCGGTGTTATGCGTAGGCTGGCATACCCGTCGCGGCAGAGCAGGCAGTACCAGTTCTACTGGTGGTACCAGATTGGGTTTATTCCAGACAGTTACCTTATTGCTGCACTCGAGTCAGGGGGACTGTGGAGAGTCTAGAGCTGTGTTTAGACCAGTGCTAGTGTTGTTGGGAGCCGTTGGGTCTAACGGTGGTCCCGTATCGTTGTGAGTATCTGGATCGTTGTTTTGAGAGGTTTGGTGATCTTGGGTCTATCCAGTCTGAGAGAGGGAGTTTGAATTCTGACTATAGCCTGCATGAGCCATTACTCGATAGCGAGTTAGTCCGATTGGACGCCCTACGTAATTCCTGCCCGTTAGCGGGAGGTGGTTGTAGGTGGGCGCAGGTTTGACTGGACCCGATGTGGCAGTCAGTTCGATTGGGTTGAGTGAGCACCTCGCGTGCGAGTGTTGCATATCTTTATCAGAGTTCCCCATTTGAGCATTTAGATAGAGGCATGGTAGCTGTAGAGTGTCTTCAGCTTCTTTCTTCAGTTTTACTGTATTGATTATCTTTTGCCTCTTGTAGTCTTGGTGGGCAGATCGTCGGACCCGGTGGCGATACCCACTGAGAACTCCCTTTTGGTGTAGTTCTCACACCCGTTGGGGGTTTTCCCCTTTTTTTGTCCCTTCTCTCCTTTGTTTTGCAGAGTCTTAGCGGGTGTTGCTGTTTCTGCGGTGGCTGTCCGAGGCGAGGGAGTCGCGAGTTAGATCCCTACCTATCTTTGGGAGTAGCGGTACCCCTTTCGGAGGAGATCTTCAGTACAGTCGGTAGATTAGTATTTTATTTTCTTTCTCTTTGAGAGACTGATGTATTGTGAGGATTTGACTTGTACTGAGAGGCTGTACATGGATGTATCATTTATCTATTCAGGATTACATCCCTGTTGAGTTTGGGGTTGTGTATTTGAGGTTATTGTATGATTATCATGTATGGGAGATGGACTTTATACCTTTATTTTCAGTTGTTCAGATCATTGGTTTTAATTTTTCAGCAGTTTTATCTTTCAGCTCTGATATCTATTTAGCTATAGCACTTTTCTTGCAGGTAGGACGCTTCGCCTATGCGGGTTTGGCATAGGTGGCGGATCTGTTGGCGAGCCCGGGTCGCAGTTTCGACCCCGGGGCGTGACAAAAGTACTTGTCGTGCTCGGAACGCCGTACATATACAAAGGAGGCTCCGCCCGTTTGGAGAGTGAGTTTGTATATGTGGCGGGTCTGGTGCGCACCGGAGGCGAGATTCATTAAAGAAAGAAAAAAAAAAAATAGATACGTTTTCCGCTCTTTTATAACCTCCGGGGCGTGACATGTGCTTATACAAGCACCAAGCAATTGGTGCTTGTGAGTTTTCTACCGTTAGATCTAACCTTTTGATTAATTCTACCCCTTAGATCATACTATTCTACCAACGGCCCACTAAACCTAAGGAGCCCACCATCATCCTAACCGCACATTCCTACATCCAATGGTAAAAAACTCACAAGCACAAATAACTTTATACTTTTACGAGCATAGGAGCTCAATTATATATATATATATATATATATATATATATATATATATATATATATATATATATATATATATATATGAGTATAAACCCCTCTGTACTCATAACTTTTTCACTCTTGGATGAAGGAATGTGCGGTTAGGATGATAGTGGTCTCCTTAGGTTTTATTAGGTTGTTGGGAAAATAGTAAAAATCTTAGGAACTACTATAATCATAACCGTACGTTCCTTCATCCAAGGAATGAAAACTTATGAGTACAAAAGAGTATAGTAGTCGGACCATATATATATATATATATATATATATATATATATATATATATATATATATATATATATATATATATATATATATATATATATATATATATAGTAGAGCTTATATACTTTCAAAAGTACAAGCCCAAATATACTTCTGAATTTTTCACTATTGGATTTGTATTGAGATTTGTGCTATTGTAAAGTCAACTTAAGAGAGAGTCAAATTAAGAGAGAGAAAGAGAAAGTATAAAAGCACATATCTCAATGCAAATCTAATGGTAAAAATTTCACAAGTATAGTTAGGCTTCTTGTGCTTTTAAAAGTATATAACCTCTACTCTCTCCACCCCCCCCCCACCCCCCCCCCCCCCTCTCTCTCTCTCTCTCTCTCTCTCTCTCTCTCTCTCTCTCTCTATATATATATATATATATATATATATATATATATATATATATATATATATAGTAAAGCTTATATACTTTCAAAAGTATAAGCTCATCCATACTTGTAAATTTTTTATAATTAGATTTATATTGGAATTTATATTCAATTGTACTTTCTTTCTCTCTTCTTAAATACTTTTACAATAACACGGATCCCAATACAAATCCAATGGTGAAAAATTTACAAGCATGGATGAGTTTGTATTTTTGAAAGTATATAAACTCTACTACATATATATATATATATATATATATATATATATATATATATATATATATATATATATATATATATATATATATAAAATTGTTTCTATGCTTTTAAAAGTACCTAGAATTGGTGCTGCTAGGTTTTAACCCTTGGATGAAAAATGTGTGGCTAGAATGATAGTGGACACCTTCAGTTAAGTGAGTGGTTGGTGGAATAGAATGATTTAAGAGATAAAATTAGTCAACGGGGTAGATCTAATGGTAGAAAACTTACAAGCACTAATTGCTTGGTGCTTGTAGAAGTATAATAGCTGGACTCTGTGTGTGTGTGTGTGTGTGTGTGTGTGTGTGTGTGTGTGTGTGTGTGTGTGTGTGTAACGACCCGACTCACTAGCAATAATAACTCATTGTTCCCAAACTACAACCCAAAATGCTTAAACCCGGCTATTATTACTAGTGTCCTTGTCTTATATATACTCAATCAAAAATCCAATCCCATCCGATGTGGGATTATTAGTGTCCATGTCTCATATATACTCAATCACAAATCCAATGCCATCCGATGTGGGATTATTGAGTTGTCACAAACTCCCCCCGTTTAGGCTTGACGTTTTCGTCAGCCCAAACACACACACAGCCCAAGATCACCAAGCGATGTGAGATTTGTCTCGCTAGCCCTGTCATCTAGATCCAGGCTCAGCCAAGATTCATAACACACTTCCAGCTGGTTATTGGCTTTGATACCAAATATAACTGTGATGATTCGGATCTCCGTGGAGGTTTTGCAGTGCGATCAGCGGCTTCTGGAGGCCTATGCTATGTGATGAAGATGGTTGCGCGCAAATCGGACCTCAGGATTGGACCCAGCGTGAAAATTAGATCAAGTTTGCCTATCCGGATGCCTTCGTCGAAATTTACAAGTGGATTATAGCAAAACAGATATCAAATTTGGATTCAGCGCGGAAAAATGATGAAAATTGATTATTTGGATGTATTTTTGTGGATCTGGATGCCCTAAAACGGACAACGGGCAAGTTTACTGTAGCTCAGGTAGGCCGGGCAGCGCCGGCAGCCGCGGGCAGCGCTGGTAGGTGCGGGCAGGCCGGTCCACGGCCTAGGCACGTGGCAGCACGTGGCAGCGCGTGCACCGGGACCAGGAAAAATGCGCGCAGGCCACGTGGCAGCACGGGATTGGCCGGGTCGCACCAATCATGCCGTGACAGGCAAGGCGGCGCCACGTGGCGCCTTCCGGTTGGCCGACAAGACCCGAAAGACCCGGCGCGACGACTGCGCGTGGATCGCGTCGGACACATGGAGCGCTGCCATTAGCGGTTGTTAGCTGCCGCACGTGCACCGAGCGCACGAAGCACGGGGAGGCGGGACACGTTGCAGCATCCGTTGATTTGGGCAGCAGGGCCAGGAGCGCCTCTGTTCCGGGCGCTGGCGGGTGATCCGGGCGCCCGAATGTTCCCCTGATCCTAGTGGTGCTTCCAGGTTTTTCAGCTATAAATAGCTCCTCAGTGTGTCTTCTTTTGTTAGGCATTTTCAGAGTCCCCTCAGGGGTCCTCTTTCGACGAGAGTGTGTTCCAGAGGTCTTCGTTTTTCTTCTCTGGATTTCCTTCGGAGGTGTTTTGATTTTGGTTTGTGTTTTTCACGACTTCGACGAATTTCCCGTAGGATATCGATCGAGCGATTCGATCGATTTTTACTTCAACCCCGTGATCTTTTTCGGTGACTCGTTTTCGTCTGCAGCTCTGCGAGCTGACTTCGTTAGACTTGTTATTCGTCGATTTTTTGCGGCAGCGTTTCCATGATAGGTAGGCCTTCAATTTTGGTTCACCGCTTTTCTCCGTTTAGAGATTTTATGGGAGTTCTCGCAGCATCTTCAGACCCCCATTTTCTGCGGCATGTTTCTGGACAGTGGAGGAGTGATCTTGCATTTTCTCAGCCTACGAGTGGCGGAATTTGGTGTTTAAGGACTACTCAATTTCTATCTACACTTCGCGAGAATCGCAGCCATATTTTTCTTGGAATTTTTGGAGGACATCTCGTAGGAGGTATTTTATTGTTTTGTGGACAAATTTGCGGCGATGTTACTATTTTGGGTGATTTGGACTTACCACGGTGTTTGGCTTGTATCTTAGTGACCGGGAGGAGTTTTCTTCTGATTTTTGGTTCGTTGGAACCGTGGGAACTTGAGGATAGTACACGCTAAATCTCAGCTCATTTGGACTCTAGACCGACGTGCGCATCTAGATAGGTTAGATTTTCCTCCAAATCGACGGACTGCTTTTCTAATTCTATCTTGTAGCAGACATGCATGATAGATAAGTGTTATACATTGATTGAGATATATACAAGGAAGAGTTAGTGACTTAATTATTGGCCGAGATATATGCATGGTATAGTTGGGGATTTATTTATTGATCAGGATGTATGCATGCTAGAGTTAGCATTCTAGGTATTAGTTATGTTGTATGTTTAATTGTGGAATCTTGACTAGCACCCCGTCATATGTTTGCATGTTTAACCAGACTAGTAGAAAATCCTCACTTGGGCTAGGTTCTTTTATGTTTTAGTCTTCCTACACATTGCATGTTTATTTTTTCCTGGACTTAGAGTTTTCTCCTCGCCCGGGTAGTGGGCCGAGTGGTCTGGACAGTGCAGGACGCATATTACGCTCGTGCCGGGGGGCCGAGTAGAGTCTGGTGGTTGAGGTTAGTTTGGTGCTAGTGTCGGGAGCCATTTGGGATGACGGTGATCCCGGGTTGTTCGGTTTTCCTCTGTTTGGTTCACTGCCACTGAGTTGAGTCAGTATTGATCTTATGATAGCAGGACCTTGAACTGAGAAATACTTTTGGATACACATGATTTTAGTAAACTAATGTTTCTTTTCAAGCTTCGAAAGACGCTAGAACCTGTTCTCATTTGATTAGGGCAAAGGCACTAGTCCTTTGGGACTTGGAAAAATTAAACCGTCTTTAACTGATTTTCTTAGGAACTAAATGGTATTAAAATTGGGTTTTCCTTCAATCAAGATGGTTTTCTAAGAAGAAGTTACTTTTTGTCCACACCCAGAGAGTGGTCGAGTGAAATAATTTTTAGAAAAAATGTCATCTTTTTATATAAATCTCCTCACCCCAACGAGGGTTCGAGTGATTTGGGTTCCAAGGGCTTTCTCCTTTTTGGGACGAGAGCTACGGGCGGTTGTGCCTAGAACTTGTTCTTGTTTGATTAGGGTTGTAGGTGTCAGTTTTTCAAAATTCTCGGTCCCAGTGTTGTTGGTCGGTTGGGTTTGATGTTGGGTTGATGGGGGTTCCGGCTGGGGTGGTTAGTTGATTTTGTGGGTTATATAAATATGGATCTGAATAGGGAAAAAACCACCTAGAGGGGGGGTGAATAGGTGTAAACAATAAACACACTAAATCGTTGCGTAAAAAATAACTCAATGCGAAAAATAAATAAAGTACACAAGATTTTACGTGGAAAACTTCGTCACAAGAGTAAAAAATCACGGAACCGATTGTCACGCCTCGGGGTCGAAACTGCGACCCGGGCTCGCCAACAGATCCGTCACCTATGCAAAATTCCGCATAGGCGAAGCGTCTAACCTGCAAAAGATAGTACTATAGCTATGCAAATATCAGAGCGGAAATAAAATGCTGTAAAATAAAATCCAATCACTGTACAACACGAAATAAAGTACAACATCCATCTCCTCAAATACAGATAATCACCATACAATGTCCTCAGTACAGCATCTCTCAACTATAAAAGGGAGATAAACTAAAACTATAGTACATCAGTCTCTACATCAGTCTCTCCAAATACAAAAGATCCCTCTCCAAAGTAAACAGTAAAAACCAGCTGACAGCTACAAGAAATCTCCAACCAGGGGATACAGCTACACTCCTCGGGCGGTAAGGATCTAGCTAGTGACTCCCTCGCCTCGAACAACGACCGAAAGACCAGCAACTCCACAGAAGACTCTGCAAAACAGGAGGAAGAAAAGAGGAAACAACAATGGGGGTGAGAACCACTAGTAAACCAGTAGCCTCCCCCAGTGGGTAAAGCCTCAAACTCCGGCGTACCCACTAAGTCTACCAAAGGCACAAAAAGGAATAAGTGGTAAAGCTGTAAACAGAACTGCTGAATAAAGGGAAACCACTACTTGTATGCCTCTAAATGCAATACCGAAAGAAATGACTGTATGAATGCATCAGGAAACAATATCTGACCAAATAAACCCAATCTAGCCACCAGTAAAACTGGTACTGCCTGCTCTGCTGTCGAACTCAAGAACTCAGTAGGGGACCAGCACACAAGGCTCGAAATCCCAAGGGACCAGCACACAAGGCTCGAAATCCCAATCAGATGGATCGGTACCCGTCACGATCTAAAGCCTAGCCAACATAGTCGCTACAGAGAGAAGACATGTCGATCACTCATCCCATCCCTTGGGTGAGTTTAGAACCCAATCAGGACTCTCGCTAAAAATCACGGCTCTCACGTGAGTCATCCTATGGTCCAACCACAAGCCTAGGGTTTCTAAGTCCCCAACGACCTACATCCTAGGCTCTGATACTACCCTAATCTGTCACGCCCCGGCATCGAAACTGCGACCTGGGCACGCCAACAGATCCGCCGCCCATACGGAAAGCCCCGTATAGACGAAGCGATTAACCTGCAAAAGATCAACTACACTATATAGATATCAGAGCTGAAAGTAAACTGCTAAAATGAAAATAAATACAACTCCCCACAAATACAAGCCAAGTCCTCACTAATACATAAGTCTCTCTAAAGTAAAAGAAATATACATGAAAAGTCCCAAAAGTGAACCCTGACAGTACAAATACATCACCAAAATGAGGTACATCTACTCTCTCTGGAAGACGACTAGTAGGGATCTAGCTCGCGACTCCCTTACCTCGATCAGCAGGATCAGCAACTGGAGCAGCAGGAACTGGAGTAGAGGTCCCTGGGGAAAAATCACCACGGCGGGTGTGAGAACTACATCCCACAGTAGTTCTCAGTGGGTACCGCCAATAAGCCTGACGATCTGCCCACTAAGTCTACTAGAGGCATAAAGTAACAAATGCAGTGCTGAAAGGAAAAGAGCTGGAAAAATAAACTCTACAGCTACTATGCCTCTATCTAGATGCTCAAGAAGTGGAACAGAAGGGAACATGATGCATCTACTATCTCTCAACTCAGATCACCCAATCTACACTGACTGCCACATAGGGTCCAGTCAAACCTGTGCCTACCTACTACCGTTACATCCAAAAAGGACCGGACTTACGTAGGGCGTCTGTGACTGCCAAAACTGGCCCAGCCAGAGGGACTGCGTCGACAAGTCGCGATAGCAAATATCAGGCCCAGCTTCGGAGTGGCACTCGAGGGGCGCGACCCCACCGAGGAAAGTATCCGCGCATCTCTGTGGAGCTCAAATGTGGCTCATGCAGGCTATAGTCCAAATCCTCAATCAACAAGATCGACAGTAACCAACAATACCCTCACTCACTCACAGGCTGGAAAACTATACAGCCGGGACCCACCGTCAACTCAGACGGCTCCCAAAAACAAAACACTGGTCTAAATACTGCTACCAGACTCCACTCGGCCCCCAGGCACGAGTGTAACATGCATCCCACAACAACCCGACCTCTCGGCCTACTACCTGGGCGAGGAAACTCTAAGTCCAGGATGAAATAATAAATGACAATGTGGGAATGTCTCAAACAATAATATCCTAGCCCAAGTTGGAGTTTTCTACTAGTCTGGTTAAACATGGAGCATATGACGGGGGTGCTAGGTCAAGTTCCAAGATAATAATAATTTAACAGATTTTAGGAAGTAGTAAATCACATGATCATCCAACTACATCAGAAACATCAATTCTTACATTCTAGCATGCTACACAATACATTCACAATCATGCATAATCCTACAATAATAGAATTAATATCCAGTCCGTCAATCTTGGAGACAAGGCAACCCACCTAGAAGTGCTAAATTGTCCAAAGTCCAACAAGCTGAAAATGCCCGGGAACAAATCTCCAATTTCCCCTAACTCCAACGGGTTTAGAAATACTCGCAAACTCTCCTGGGTACAATAATAAAGTCCAAAGTTACAATTTATTCCAAAAAAATCCAAGTGCACACAATCTGCTGGAAACAGTCCCAAATATGTGAAATTTTCACCTGTAAACAAAACTTCAAAAAATCCAATAAAAATACGATGGCGATCCTCGCGAAGTGTAGATATCAAACGAGCCCTTAAACGCCGAATTCCGATACCCAGATGTATAGATAAAAATCCGACAATGTGCTGCTGTCCAAAAAGATCCACCAGCAGCAAAGGGGGTCAAAAACGTACCAGAAACCCCAATAAAAGCTCAAATCTGAGGAAAGTGGACTATACAAAAATCGTATATCTACCTCTCTTGAAACCAACGCCGCAAAAATCGTCCAAAAATACTATCGAAGCAGCTCTGTGGATCTCACAGACCGAAATGCGATGATAACGGGCCTCCGATGAAAGAACGTCGCTCTGCGCTACGATGCCGAAGTCGTTGACGCCGCGGCCTCCAAAAATTCTGAGCCTCCTTCACAAGATGAAGAACAGGGAGATGAAGAAGTTTGCTAAGGGGCTCAGGTGGATTTGGGCTTGGGAAAAAGTCCAAACAGGAAGGGGGAGGAGGCCTATTTATAAGCCTCCACAAAAAGCCCACGAAAATACCCAAAATCCACCTAAAAGGGCTTTCGGGCCCAAAATCCGGACGCCCGAAATATTCGGGCGGCTACAGTGTTGGGCCCGGCCCAACACTGTGCGCGCGAAATTCCCAGGAGCTGCCATGCGTCCGCGCAGCGGTCCCCGCGCCCTGCGCAAGCGCGCCCGCCACTCGCGGAGTGCCGCGTGGCCCGACAGCGCGTCATGGGGCGGTTGCGCCCGCCAACCGCAGGGCGCCACGTGGCACCCCCACATCGCGGGCACCTGCCCCCAACTGCCCCCGCCTGGTCCCCCTGGCGAGTGGACCGTGTGCACGTGTGCCAGCCACTCGCAGGCTGCCACGTGGCGCGCCCTGGTCCATGCGCCAGGCCGCAAGCCCCCGTGGACCGCGCACCGCGAGCCCGCCAGTCAGGAGTAGTCACGTGTCCCCTGCGTCCGGCCCATGCACCAGCGCCACCGTTTCGTGGACCGCATCCCGTGCGCTGGCCAATCCGGTGCTGCCACGTGGCACCAGGCCGGTCCACGGCTTCGCCCATGCACCAAAATGCGCGAAAACTTCCGGGGGTCCCTTTTTGGGCATCGGACTTCGAAAAAGGCAAGTAAATAGCCGATTTTTAATGTTTTTCCACGCCGAATCCAAATATGACATCAGATTAGTCTAAAGCCCTTTCTAAATTCAGACAAAAATAGCCGGAAGGCAGGCTCAATCCCGAAGCCTCACTGAGTCTATCCAACGCGTCCATTTGACGCGTTGCGGGTCCCACACACCAATAATAGGTGTTCTACATCATGGGTCATGGGAGAAGCTACACAGGGATCGGGGTCACTACAGTGACGGTGCCGGAGCAAGAAGCTCGGCCAAGTGCATCATTTCCCGAAACTAGGGCAAGCCACCCCGACGTCCACAGTGCACCAAACCACCAAAAATTTGGAGGGCGGCTTGAAAACATCCAACAGAAGAAGCTAGCCATTTTATTTCTCGTCAAAAACCGCCGGGAGCAAAGTTAGCCCGAGGCGGAGCTAGGTTGGGTTTTCCGACGGTGCAACTCCACCGCCGGCCAACCGGCGACATCTAGACTGCCGGGCTGGGCAGGGAATGTCCTCTGATCAAGAGGAAGCCACTTCCAAAGGTCTCGGGTGCAAGGAACCAGTGGATCAAAGAAACTCACCTTGGCCGGAGTTGGAAAAGAAGGATGATGCGAGGCTTCTTCCCTAGCGTCGCGCGGCCACGGCACTCCCTCTAATGCACTCCTAGGAAGTAGTGGAGCTCACCAACACGCACAGGGAGAGTTTTGAAGGTTCATGATGCTGTGTTCTCCATCCTCACCCGAGCACATGAAGAATGCTTGAAGGCGGCTTCTCCTCCGGGCTCAGGGATGCTCTGCCGCATGGGAAACCGCCAAGAGATGATGAGGGTTGCGCGGAGTCCCTAGAAACGGCTCAAATAATTCCCCACCAAAAGCCCAAAGGTCTCCTTGATCTAACGCACATTTTGTAACAAAATGCTCCTAGGTCCCTGTACTATTAGCCTCTAGCCCCAGGGTCCCTACTGTAGGTCACTTTTGCAGAGAGAACCCTCTCCAAAAAGTCCCAATTGAATTGGTACATAAAATATAGACCTTATTGCGAAAATATCCTCTTTTTCACTATTTTTCATGCATTTTGAGGCACTCAAGTCGTCAAAATGGAAAACGGACTTCGCCACGACGTCCGGCTTGACAAAACCTATCAAGTAGCATATTTGGTTTCTTGATTTGGCGCCCCGATAAATTCTCGATCCATTTAATACAGTAAATTTATGCTGTGTGGCACGCACTACGATACTTTAGAGTCGACAAACGCAGATTTCGTCAGCACCATTGCGCTCAGAACAACAAAATGATTAAAATCGACTACTCATCAGATTCGGACTCCAGACGGTCGATCAGCCGACGCTGGTCGGCGGGGGAATTAAAACAGGGGTTACTATTCACAACTTAACTTGTGGGCCCCACTTCTTTATTCGCTGTTTTCGAGACGATCAGACGGTCGGATCGAAAATTCGGTCTATACTATTTTCAATTGGTTTGACGAGACGGTCGCACTGGTGATTTTAGATTTTCGAGATCAGACTCGGATTTGAAAGGCAGAAATAGTGCTCTGAAAACTATGTAATTTGTACACCGATTTTCGACCACTGAGGGTTTTTTTTTTTCATTTTCTCCGTCACATTCACATTTGAATTCATCAAATTCAAATCTGAATTTCTTAAGTACTACAACAGTAGCCACCGGTGTAGTTTCGATCGACTTGGTTGTGGCATTAGTCATCATCTCAGGTGGCACGAGGACAGTGGGAGGATGAACATCTCCTCTAAGGACATGGGCAGGTAGATGGGTAGAGAAACAGGTGGGGCAGGTGTAGTAGGAGCAGCAGTCTGCTGCTGTAAAAGAAGCTGGACCACAACAGTCAATGCAGTGATCTGATCCTGTAACTGTTGGAATCTATCGGAGCCCTCTGGCTCCCCCGATACTCTGGGAGGTCGACCAACACCTCGGCCACTGCCAGCACCTCGCCCAACACCACCATGATGCCTAGATCGAGTCATATCTGAAACACGATCAAACAGGTTAGGATAAACTCATATAGTGACCATACACTTGAGTTCTTAACCCACGAAACAATATACACCCCCGCGCTATCACGTCAGACGCTGGTCATCCTAGGGTTCAATCCTAACCATATACTTAGGTTTCTTAAACCTATTTCTCTTATACCATCTAATCTGTCAGACAACCTCAGAGCCACCCCGACAGGCTTTCACCGGTCAGGAATGATCCTCTACAGCTGAACTGAGCCATCAATCACGCTCCAGCCCTGAGGTCATGTTTCATCCCCCAGATTTTGTTGCCTGTCTCCTTTACACTCAAGGTTACAGTTGTACAACCTATAGAACAGATCATGTTCAAGTAAGGTCAATGCTACATAGCTGTAAAGACTAAGTGCTGAAATGAAAGCAACCAGAAAGAAGCAAATAAAAGGCTCAATAGCAATCACAAATGTTGAAGCTCAATCTACGGTCTGAAGATCAAACAATCGGCGAAAAGTCAAGGAAATCCCCACTGGGATACCGATACTGATGTAAATCATAATGCAGAAGCTAAATCCACGGTCTGAAGATCGGACAGTTGGCGAAAAGTCGAGGAAATCCCCACTAGGATACCGATACTGATACTTGCCAAGTACCAAAACTGGAACTCCTATTCTAAACATGTAGTGAAGAATAGAGTAAAAGGCAAAAACTGAGCTAGTGACCATCCAAGCATGGTATATGTCCAGATATATCTACTAATGCTGGAAATAACAAGCATACTAAAGGCTCATCTGTAGGATCAAGGCTATCAACAAAACAGGGGTCCGTCCTACCACGGTACCCGTAGGGCCGAAATGATAAAGCCCGGACCGAAGATAAACCCACCTCAGCACAAGCGGTCCTGAAATCCATTGGGAGGCTCACGAGCTGGCAACTAACTGCTGGGACCTTAATCATAATCACAGGTTAATAAATGACTCTCTCATACCCATCCCACTGACACACTATGTGCAGAAAGCTTAAACAGGGAACTTCGCTAAAGTCTAGGGATTTTGCCGAAATTTTTGAAAATCCGCCGATCGATCAACTATGATCTAATATGTGCTAAACGATATCCAATTTCGTGAAACTTCACGTGCTGTCCTGGAACGTTTAACTTAAGACGTTCGGGCACAAACATCTTACTCTGTGTAACCCTGTGCACCGGCGGCGCCATAACCACTGAAACACTTCCGAAAAGCCCATTTTGGCTCTGGAAGTTGCAAATGAAGAATTGAAATCACTAGACTCACCGAGACAAATCATGGCACACAACCCAATACAGCCCATGAGGCTACAATTGCAATCAGACCCCTAGGGTTTCACAAAATTGCATCAATACTTGCTTTTAATGCCTTTTCAAGCTTGCATTTCAATTCTGAATAACTTTGAACTGAACCAAGGCCACCAGTAGGTGGGCCTCGACGCACTGAATGCCGTGCTCACCATTTGGGAGCAGTGCGAAGCCTGACAACAACTTTGGGTCAATAAAACCCTTTGAGATATGGTCTACATAGCCATTTTGATCAAACCACTCAAGCAAACTTAAATCTAAGGTGAGCACCATGCTCAGGAGGTCGAAGAAACTCAGAGGCTCACAATGAAGGTGCAGCCAAACTGCTAGAACAGCTTTAGGGCCCACAATGGCCATTTTAGGTCTTGGCATTCAAGAACAACCAATCCCATCAGTCATCTATTGAACAGAGGTGAGCATCAAGCTCAAGGGATGGAGTAGAGGCTAGGGCTCACTATCGCGAAGACAAAATGCTGCTGAATCACTTTAAGGACCAACCTAGACTACACTAGGGCCCAACAAGTGGAGAATAATAATCCACTCAGTCATTTCCCAAAAGGAAGTGAGCAACAAGCTCCTGGGACTGAAGGGAGTCGAAGGCTCACTAACCGAGGGTCATTGGCCGGCCGGAGTAGTTGTTGAAGCATCCTCGGCCATCACCCCTATTAATCAAGAGCTCGGGCTAGGCCACACCAAAGAACAAGTGTTCTGGTGGCCCACAGAAGAAAGCACTAGCTTCAGCATCTCGAGGGCATCCCCAGGAGTGCAGCCCGGTTGGGCGTCGGCGCGCGGTAGCGGCGGTTGGCCAAAGATTAAGCAACAATGATGCTTAAGGATTCAATAATGGCGAACTTCCAACCAGGGGCTTTCAGGTGCAACCAACAACACTGCTAGTTTCCATGCATCAATTAAAGAAGGTATGGGTGGATGGACGGCGGCGGCGGGCGGTGGGTGGCCGGCCACCATTGTTGGAGCCAACCTTGCACCATTCATGGCAGATTCACAACCGGCCCGCATAGGTCGTATGCAAGGGCACCTACAGATCCCTCTCGACCTTGTGAAGGTTGTTGGGTGCATGGCTGGCGGTAGGAGGCGGCGATGGCGGCGGCGGAGCAAGCTCGCCCTACACAAAAATAGCCCAAAACTAAGGCTGGCTCGCGCGGGCTCTCCGCTGAACCAAATCAACCCAAACTTTATAGGGATGGTCTACAGGTCCAGCAGAAGGTGATCGGCATATTTTTCTAGAGCCCGAGCCATCGGATGCGGTGAACGACCGTGGCGGAGCAATTCTAGGGTTTCGGCGGGCATGTTGCTCCCGCCGGCCACCCAGGGCACCACGACGCTCAAGACTTCGCTAGGAAAGTCCCCACAACCACAGAAGATGAATGAGAAAGGTGTAGGTGCAAGAAAACCCATGATAGAGGAAACTCACCTTGGGAGCAAGTTGATGCATCCAACTCTTTCACCACCCAAGAATGTTCTTTAAGGTTTTCTCCGGCGATCTCTGGCGGCGGCTTGTGGTGCTAGGCTCGGGGAAAGTGGCAGAGGAGAGTGGGAAGAACTGTGGGGATTGTGGGGCTGTAGTTAAACCTAGTGGAATTGATGTAACCACCACTCACCATTGCTTATATAGTTAGTGTAACAAAATACCACTTAGTCCTTGCACAGTCCACAGCCACACTTAGGTCCTTTACTATAGCAGTATTTTGCAGAGAAGCCCTCCACAAAATCTCTTCTATGTTGGTCCATAAAATAATAAGTTTTCTTTAAAAATACCTATCTTTTTACTAATTTTCATGCATTTTGACGTAGTATAGTTGTCAAATCAAAAAACGGACAGCACCACGACGTCCGGCTCGACGAAACCTATCGACTGGTGATCTTGGTTCGTCAAGTTCAGTCCTCTAAAAACTTGAAATCCATCTTATACAATGAATTACAACGTTTGGTGCACTTTACGATGCTTTAGGTTCGTCAATCACAAATTTTGTCAGCGCCATTGCGCTCAAAATGACGAGACCGTTTGCACTGACTATTTGGATCATTGGGTTCGAACTCCAGAAGGGTGATCGGCCGACATTGGCCGGCGAGGTAATTAAATCAGGGGGTTACTATTCACGACTTAAGTCGTGTGCCCCACTTCGCTTTTCACTGATTTCGAGACGATCTGACCGTCAAATCGAAATTCGGTTTACATCTTCTTTAATCAATTCGACAAGATGGATCTACTGGCGATTTTAGTTTTTCGAGCTCAAATCCGAATATGTAAATTTGGGAACAGTTTTCTGAAACTGTGCAAATTTGCACTTTTGACTTATAATATTCCCATATATAGGGTTATTTGTACTCCGGTGTATATACAACTTAGATTTCTTTTAGAATTCCACACTCAACTTCAAATTTTCGAATTCAAATTCGAACTTTCAAATTAAAATTAAATTTTGAATATCTCGGGTACTACATTTTATACTAGTATGTACCACTTGCTCGTCTCCGTCTTGTTGTACACACTGGGATACATTCAGTTGTATCTCACACCCTCTGGTGACACCATTTCAGGTTCGTCGGGTGGTGGGATGTCGGGACGGTGAGGTGAGGATTCTGTGATAGAACTGTCCCTTGATGCTAGCTAGATAGCTGGCCAGTACCATTTTTTTTATTAGTGTTCTTTTACTATGATCAAGATTTAGTAGCTCTCGTTTATTGTTAGCTGTGGATTTATTTGTGATGTTTATGTTATCAGATTATTTTTAAGTTGTTTAAAATGTTCAGTGGTCCACTCTGATTGCAATTGAAAATTCGTTGTATCTGCCTAGCCGTGCGTGTATAGGGGAGACTTTGTTTAGGTGGACAGAGAATTTTCTATACACGTGGTGATCTGTTCATGTTCTGAGATTCCTGTTTAAACTCTGATTAAAAAAAAAAAGACTGCTTTTCAAAATTCAGGGCGTGACAGATTTTATGGTATCAGAGAATAGGTATACGACACCTAGGATTTGGTTAGGATCTGATTAGGATTGAGCCCTAGGATGACTTGTGATGTACATGAGAGCGCGAGGTATTTGTATAGAGGTTAGGAACTCAAGTGTTTATTCACTATTGAATTGTTTCCTAACCTGGTTGTTATAACTACAAGCGGTGTTCGCACGGGCTTTGGACTTAGTGGTGAAAGTGGGTGCAGTGTTAGTCGTGACAGTGGTATGGGTCGTGGGCTTGTTGTTTTCAGTGGAGCCAAAGGGCTCGAATATTTTGCAGCGGTTAGAGGATCAACTCACCGCTTTAGCTAGGTTAGTCCAACAGATGGCTCAGCAGTAGATGGCTTGCACCGGCCCTACCACTAGTCCTAGTGCTTGGAAGAGTTATTGATCCTTCGGCTATCCTCACGCCACTTGTGATGATGACTACTATCGCAATCATGAGTATCGGAGCTATGCTGGTGGTTGCTATTGTTGGTGATACCCCGATCATAGCTATCGGGATGGCTATGAGGTCAGGGATTTTGTTCCTACAGATGAAGTGTTTCCGACGGCACTTAATCAATGCAAGCCCCCGATCAGGTGTGTCTTGACCTTGATCTTTGAGATTCAGCCTTTGATCAAGAATTGTTCCGGCGAAGGTGGTGGTAGCAGTGAGTGCACTCGCACAGGTATGATTGTTGTACCAACTGGTTTCGGTGGCCTATGGGCCAAATAGTAACCCTGTTTGGGTTGATTTCGTATTTTGGCCCCACCTCTTACGCGGACTTCGTGGACCTTTGCAAATTCTCCTATAGTTTTACGGCAATAGTAGTTGTTGTTACTATTTCTGGGTGAGGTAGTATTGGTGTTAGATTTTTCGTCTTGCTGGTCCGTTGTGTCGTGCTTCTGTAAATGAGTTCTAGCAGTGCAGGTAGACTTGGGAGTCTGATGTGTCGAGTGTTTTCGTAGTTAAAGGATCTGATAGTGATCCTTCTTGGTATTGAATAGCGTTGATTCGTACGTTGCGTAAGCGCTGCTAGAGAGGTTGTGAACTCCCCTGTGGACGTTTTGAGTTGCGACTGGCATCGCTAGAGCTGTATTAGCGAATAGAGTTAAATTCGAAGTGTTAGTGAACACTGAAAGGTTACTCTAGTTTCCAGTGAGGAGCCATGATGGCACTCATGGTCACGATGTTATAGTGACAAGTTATATCGAACGACGGTATCAGCGATTTGAGGTTATGTTGAGTGTACGTGATAGTGCCCTTCGGACGGATGTACGGTGTGAGTAAGGTCCCTAACTAGTCGTTGGCAACAGATCGACTCGTATTTCACCTTTCTTTTGATAAGTACGTTGGCTGCAGACAACGTACTGTCGAAAGAGTGGACAAAATACTGTTTTCCTTTACGGGAATATTATGATTGGGTCTATTTGCATACTTTTCTGTAAGATAGTCTTCGAATTCGCTTTCTATGAACAGTAGTTAACAATGTTATCACAGTCCATATTGGACCTTGGGTAGATCACAGACCTTATATGCACTCAGTGGACTGATAGTCTTTGTGGTTGTTATGGACATCTGTCGTACCTTAGTGGCAGTGAGCCATGTTGATATTGTCTAGCGTAATTGGTTGATTCGATTAAGAGAACGTCTTGGTTAAGTTGTAGAATTGGATAATTAATCCAAACCAGATCGGTTAAGTTTTGTGGATGGCAATATCTAGTTATCAAATATCAGTGGTGTTATAGGACTGATCGAGTCAGTTATACTCGGCAATATTTGTGAGCAGGCGAAATTAACCAGGCTCTATTCTTTGAGGCAACTTTGTGCCTTATTGACAAGCTAAGTTATAATCTTGGACCTGGTGACGAAATTGATTGCCACAAGCAATTATAAAATGCATGTACTGAACTTCTAGTACAGTGGTTGGCAACCAAGTGGTATTTCCTTGGAAAGGAGGTAGTGGAAAGGAGTCAGTCTGGATATGGTCGAACTACCTTAATTGATTTATGGCGGTGTCAAGTTTCAGCTCCGAGCGAGCTAAGTGACAAAGTAGTTTTATGCAAGAGTATCGTTGGGATCCCTGAGAATATGTGATGAACTGGCAAAGTTGATTCAAGAAAATTGCCCTATTGGAACTGGTTATGCAGAGTAGCCCTTGGTCAAGCGTATAACTGACCTACATGAACTAGAGTCGACGTGACTTAAAATTTAAATTGGTGAGTATTATTGGCTCGAGAAATTGGCAGATATGTGAATCATGTGATCCTAATTGCAGCACTTGTTCAGTCTGCAAGTTGTTTATCGAATCATGATCCCGGCACGTGGTGATATAGAGCTTTATTGTTATTATGATGTTACCTAACTATGTTGAGGAGTGTGCTTGATGATTCGAAATTTATTCTGGATGCATCCCTAGCGAAGGTGTCCGCTATCCACCGAAATGCAAGCTTTCAAGCTTTAAGGAATCTTAATTTGACCTTTGCGTGGGAGGCATACATCCCCAAGTTGGAACTGAGTAAATCTAGTGTAGTGTGTTACTGACAACATGGATAGGAGTTGAACGATAGGCAATTGGACTATACTCAAAAGTAAATTAAGTTTCGGGGACGAAACTTCTTATAAGGGGTAAGTGATGTAATACTCGAGAATTTTTAAATTTGAAATTTTAATTTAAATCATTTTTTGAGTTTTCTGAAATTCAAAAATTTGGATTGTTGGTGTATTGGAGAACTGTTAATTGATTGGCCTAACCTGACCCACTCTCGACAAAGTATAGACACTACTTGATCAGTTTCATTTAGTTGAAGACTGTGTGTAGTCAGATCTTGAATCTAATATCCGGATCTCCCGAAAAATGCACATTTTATGTGATAGATCTGACCGAAAATTTAATCAATGAGATTCTTGGAAATGTAAAATTGCCACTCTGATGGCGTCGTCGAGCTGAAGACGGTGGTGCGATCGGATCTTAAATCTGATTTTTGGATCTCCCAAAAATGTAGTTTTTGCGCGTAAATCGGACCGAAAAATCAATTTACGGGGAATTCGGTATCTGTTACAGATGTTGCATGTGAAAATTGGTAAAATCAGTTATTTTGGGACATTTTGACTTTTGGTACGTTTCTCAAGAATTTAGAAATTCGAACATTGGGCATGAATTCAAAGAGAATTAGAAATAGGGACGTAAAGGTAATTTTCGTAATTATATGCAAAGGAATTAGGATTAGGGATTCAATAAACTAAATCCCTAACCTTAATTAAAACCCTAATCCCCTTTTTTCCCTTCTCCCTTCAGTCGCCTTCGCCCACCATCTTCCCTTGTTCGTACGCTGCTCGAGATCGGAGCCTTAGCCGTCGCCGCCAGAGCTGTAGACCAAGGTGTCGGGCTCCTCTCCTCTAGATCCGAGCGGCTGGACCATCTCGATGCCCTAGCCACCTCGGGCCGCCGCTCAGCACACGTGCCGAACGCTGCTCGCACAGCCGCGTGCAGCCGCACTGCCGCCGGGGAAGTCGCCGTGCCCTAGTCCCGCTCGGTCGCGCGCCGCCTGCGCGCGCATCTGCGCGTGTGCTGCCTGCGAGTGCCGCCCGCGCCGTGCTGCCGCACATGCGACCCATGCGCGCGCCTTGCCCTGGCCGCCCCTGCCTGCGCCCCTGCCTTGGCCGCTCCTTGCCCGCGCCCAACTCGCAGCCAGCCTCCCGCGCACCCCTATGCGCGGCCCAACCTACGTGCAGCCAACCTGCGCTGCACACGGCCCAACCTGCATGCAGCCGATCTGCGCGACACGTGCGCTCTGCCCATGTGCAAACCGCGCCGCTTGCTTCCTGTTGCGTCGCGCCGCTTGCGCGCTGCTTGTGTACACCCATGTCGTGCTCGTGAGTAGCCCGCACCGCACCGCGCGCAACACGCACTGCCTCGCCCAGCCACGCGTAGCCCACGTTGCTTAGCTTAGCGCAGCTGCATGCCACATGCACGAAGCCCGCGCACTGCTTGCACCGCACGCCACCGCGTGCAACTGGTGCCCGCGCCGTCTGCGCGCTGACCATGCGTGGCCTGCGCACTATTTGTGCCCGCGCACTACCTAGCACTTGCACACTGCTATGCCTGCGCAACCCTTGCACTGTTTTGCATCCCGAAAATTCCTGCGGCCATTGTTTCTTCGAACACGGTACACCCCGAACACCTGCTTTGTGCTTATTTTTCTTAAATTGCATAAAGTCGTTGCATTAGTGTTTATCACTGATATTTGTTGTTTGCAGCTCCGGTTGACCCGAATACAGGCTTTTTGACACCGAACAGACCCCGGACAGCAGCACATCTTACGAGACATCGCGTACTGCTTTAAATCTGCGTGAGTTGATTTTGAATCGCGAGATAAGAGGCCAGTCAGAAGCCTGTACGTGAGCCTAGCAGCGAATTCCATGACCGCCTACATTGAGGTGGGTACTCCGACCCGGGCATTGGCATAGTGTAACCTGATTGGGTACCGTAGTCGATCGGACCCTTTAGTTATCTTGCTAGCCCTTTTTTGTTTTTTTGTTTTTTTGTTTTTCTGCTCTATGATCTATCTTGTTTATTGTGACATACCATGATATTCAGGGTAGTTGACACTCTTAGCATCCTATTTGTCTTGCTAGATATCTCCTACTGCTGCATTCGGTCACCTGTCGTATGTTTGAATTTCTATACATGTAGAGTAGGAGGATATCATTGTCATTATGACATTGCTTGGCACCGAGAATATAGATGATCTAGTTGGTAATCTACGATTTGTTGGATCTTGACTCGTTTCTGTTTCATGAGTTGATTATGACTTACTAGTCGCTTTGTGATATATCTCCTACTCCTACATTTGTATCTTATCATTATTCCTGGATTACCATGCATGATAGAGTAGGAGGACATTATTATCACTATGATATTCGTTGACACTGTGATTTATCTCTACTTTACATTTATATGCCATGATTCACTCAATGTAGTTGACACTCCCAGTCTTTGTGTGATTGATATCTCCTACTGCTACCTTTTTGTCATTACTTTTAGAGTAGCAGGATATGTCATTATCATGGCATTTACTGGCACCGTGTTTGACTCTAGATCCCGTTTGGGAGTCCTCGGCTATTCGCCGTGTTTCCGGTCTTCTGACCGCGAGCTTGAGCATCTGCATTGAGATCACCATGCACCAGCTTTATATTTTCACGTACACCAGCGGACTGACCCCCGTTTTGGTAATCTTTACGGGTAGAGTGGTCTATGAGACCCGTGATCCTGTTTTACATGGTTGCACATGTGGGACCGGGCGATATTGAACCCCTTTTTATTATTAGTCAGCAGGTGTGGGGTACATGTCAGACTCGGTTCGGCACTAGCCTGAGGTCCTCGTGACCAACAATGGCACATGATTGGGTATCTTTACTTATCAGTTATGTTGATGCATGTTTATTTTTACTGCTTCCATACTTGCTTTATAGTTATTAATTCATACTTGATTCATAGTTATCGCTCTATACATGCCTTACAGTTATTGCTTCCTTACTAGCATTTCCTATTGATTATTACCACTTTGTGATTATTGTATGCTAGTAGGTACGACTTGCTCGTCTCCGGCTTGTTGTACCCACTGGAATACATTCAGTTGTATCTCACACCCTCCAGTGACACCATTTCAGGTTCGCCGGGTGGTGGGATATCGGGACGGTGAGGTGAGGATTCCATGATAGAACTGTGCCTTGATGCTAGCTAGATAGCTGGCCAGTATTATTTTTTTTATCAATGTTTTTTTACTATGATCAAGATTTAGTAGCTCTCAATTATTGTTAGCTGTGGATTTATTTGTGATGTTTATGTTATTAGATTATTTGTAAGTTGTTTAAAATGTTTAGTGGTCTACTCTGATTGCAATTGAATGTTTATTGTATCTGCCTAGCCGTGCGTGTATAAGGGAGACTTTGTCTGGGTGGACAGAGAATTTTCTATGCATGTGGCGATCTGTTCACGTTCTGTGATTCCTATTTGAAACTCTGATTAAAAAAATAAAAAAAAATAAAAAAAAAAAAAAAGAAAAAAAAGGAAAAAAAATTAGACTGCTTTTTAAAATCTGGGGCGTGATAATGACGAAGACCATTTTCCAACTTAAAGAAGAAGATCTGAAGAGGTTCTCATCGGAACGAACCAAATTGGATAAGCTACTTGGTCTTGGTCAAACAAATAGATTGGGCCTTGGATATGATCGAACTTGTGAGGATCCAAGTTCGAGTGAACCGAAGTTCTTGCCCCAGTCGGTTTTACCTCCTCCTCCGACTAAAATCGATTCATCCAATGTTGACAAACCTTCTACATCTCGATGGAACTCAATGTCAAACAAGGTGTGTCATCATTGTGGAGCAAAAGGGTGCACAAGAACTTCATGCAAACATGGAGAGAATCGAGCAAATAAAGCGAATCATGCATCGACCGCCATCAAGAACACTGACTGGAAATCAAGAGAAAATAGACCAAGTGTCAAGATTAATGGTAGTACACCCCCTGAGACAAAGCCGATGTGGAAACCCAAGAAAGGTGATCGACCGAACAAGATGAATTCACCAAGGAGTACAACATCACGATCATTGCCGACGTATTCCAATACTCGTAAGGTTTGGGTGCGTAAAGTCCATCCACTTTCAATGATTCATCACAAGTCTCCCCGAGTACTCCTATACCTCAAACTCTTCGAATCTCCATAAATCATCCGGAATCAAACATTACTGGAGATCCTCAAGAAAGAGTCCGAATTTGGAGACAATTGGAATGTGGAGTTGCATGTTATGTCTCCATGGTTGAACCCAAGAATGTGGATGAAGCTCTTCAAGATGAATATTGGATTGAAGCGATGCAGGAAGAGCTCAATCAATTTGAAAGGAATAAAGTCCGGGAATTAACTAAGCCCCCTAAGCAACAAAATATCATTGGTACTAAATGGATTTTCAAGAACAAGAAAAATGAAGATGGTACCATTGTGAGAAACAAAGCGAGACTGGTTGCTCAGGGATACTCACAGATTGAGGGCATAGATTTTGATGAGACTTTCGGCCTGGTTGCTCGTCTCGAGTCCATCCGTATACTTTTTGCGATTGCTTGTCATTTTAAAATTAAACTTTTTTAAATGGACGTAAAGAGCACATTTTTAAATGGTTATTTAAATGAAAAATGTTATGTGGCTCAACCGAAAGGTTTCATTGATCATAAACTTTCCAATCATGTTTTTCGATTGAAAAAAGGCTTTTTACGGACTAAAACAAGCACCGCGAGTATGGTATGAAAGATTAACTAAATATCTCTTGGAAAAGAGTTATACTCGAGGGGGAGCCGATCGAATACTTTTTGTGAAGTATTTTCAAAATAACTTCATTGTAGCACAAATATATGTTGACGACATTGTATTTGGTAATACAAACAAACAAGGATGCTTCCAAGTTTGCGAAAACGATAGAAAGTGAATTTGAGATGTCCATGATGGGCGAGCTTACATATTTTCTTGGATTGCAAGTAAAATAGTATGATGATGGAATTCATCTATGCCAATCCAAATGTGCAAAAGAGTTGGTCAAAAAATTCGGATTGGAAAATGCAAAGAACTATCCGACTCCTATGGGAACTAGCAATAAGGGATTAGGAAGTGAATCTTACGGAGAGAGTGTAGACGAGAAGTTGTATAGAAGTATGATTGGAAGTCTCCTCTACCTAACTGCTAGTCGCCCAGATATTTCTTTCAGTGTTGGTATTTGTACGCATTATCAATCTGCACCGAAAGAAATTCACCTAAAAGCGGTGAAAAGGATCATCTGGTACGTGAAAGGTACGGTTAATTTCGAAATTTGGTATCCTATGGGCACATCTCTTGACATTATACGATATTCAGATGCCGATTGAGCTGGATCAGTGGATGATCGAAAAAGCACTAGTGGAGCATGCTTTTATCTTGGCCATTGTCTTGTTGCATGACATAGTAAAAAGCAAAACTGCATTGCTCTATCTACTGCCGAGGCGGAATATATCTCTGCGGGAAGTTGCTCTACTCAATTACTTTGGATGAAAAGTGTTATGAGTGACTTTCGGATTCCTATATCCTCGGTGACAATTTTGTGTGACAACACCAGTGCCATTAATATTTTCTAAAAACTTTGTGTTGCTCTCGAGAACAAAACACATTGAATTAAGATATCATTTTCTGAGAGAACCAGTTGAATCGAATTCTCTTCAAATTTCTTATGTTTCTACCGATAATCAACTAGCCGATATTTTAACAAAACCTTTGGATCAAAAACGTTTATTCAATTGCAAAAATCAATTAGTATGCTTCCTTTTGCATAAATAATTTTTGAACCATTGCTAGTTAGGTTTTGTTTTGTGTTTTTGTTCTTTTTGTTTTGTATATGCATTTTAGAACATTAACGGAGTATTAGCTATATTGACTTTAATTGTATTGTTTCATATCTTGAGAATTTTATTATGATTTGGATATCATCATAACTCATTTGATACAATGATCATTTAATTGATCAAGTTCATTGTAGTGATTCGGCCCTTAGGTGTATTTTTGACTCACATGTAAATTATTTAAGTCCTTAAGTAAAATAAAATTATTTAATATTTAAAAGTCGGTCGGTGCGTGGTGCGAGTATTTTTCTGGCAAAGGGCCCGAAAAATGAAGACCGACGGTGCGATCGGATCGGGAATCCGATGTACGGATCTCCCGGAATGGGGTTTCTAAGATCGCGGTGACTTAGGGCGCGCATCGGAATTCGTGTAAAATATCCGACACGCTTTCTGAGGAAATTTGGATATTCTGTGTGATTAATTAATTAAGGAATTAATTAATTGGTGACGATAATTTAAATTGGGAATTTATTTTCCATGATTATTTAATTAAATAAATTAAATAATCGGTGACTAGGATTTAGAAGGTGGGATTTTTATCTCGTGGGAATCAGATATTTGTTAAGAGATAAATATCCGGATAATTGTAGGTTTTTCCTTTTTACGTACGTATGAAATAAAGAGGAAAATAATTAAATAAAGGGGATTATATAAGTGTTTCCGGTTATCAAAAGGAAAGAAAGAAAAATAAAAATCCTAACCGATGAGGAAAGAAAGAAAGAGAAAAGGGAAAAGACGGAACCCTAGCCGGAAGAAAGGAAAAGGAAAAAGAGAAAGAGCCCGACCTTCCCGAACGTCGAACCGAAGGCAAGAACGCGACCGGGCGACCTTCCCATCGATCTTCGGTTAGTAAAATATTTTTTTGTAATTTTTAGGAATTTTTCCGTCGTTCTCTTGTTGAGTTTTCGGGCTTCTCCGTCGTCTCCGTCACCGTCGTCGCCATCGTCGTCGTGCTAGGGCGTGGAACGGGCGACGGAGACGCGCGATGCCGCTAGGGCATCGCGCGGAAGAACCTCGCGGACGGACGGTCGCCGCCGCAAGCGGCGACGGAGGAAACAGCGCGGGCCCCGCGCGGGCTCCGCGCGGACCGTACCCGCGCGGCCGCCGCGCGGGCGGCCCCCGCGCGGGCCCGCAACCGCGCGGGCGCAGCGCGGGGCACCGGGAGGGCGCCGCGCGGCTGCCGCGCGGGCGGCACCCGCGCGGGCCCGCAACCGCGCGGGCGCTGCGCGGGGCACCCGCGCGGGCGCCGCGCGGGCTGCCGCGCAGGCGGCACCTGCACGGGCCCGCAACCGCGCGGGCGCCGCGCGGGCCCACAACCTCGCGGGCCCGCACCCGCGCGGGCGCCGCGCGAGGCGCCGAGCCGCGCCGCGTGGGCTGAAACCCACGCGGGCGCCGCCCGCGGAGCCACGCCGCGCGGTTTCGAGCCGCGCGGGGCTCCGGCTGGCGGCGACGGCGGCGCGGTGTTCCGGTTTTCGGCGTACCGGACGGTGTTGGACTTTTCTGTCAAAAAGAGTAAATTGGGTTTTTTCGTTTTGAGATGTTAGTACACGTTTTTTATTATAGTTTATCCTTGCGGACTTTTCTTAGGTCCGGGTGCGCAGCGGGAGTGTGTGAAAGATCCAGGTGCTCCGATCTTCCCGCAACAAGGTGGGTACAGTTGCTATAAGTGCAACAAGTGCAGTAAGTGTATCTATCATCATAAAAAGGTTCTTAATTTGTCTAACAAAGTAGATGGATAGTTTAACCTTTCGCATGAATGTATTTTATCTTATATAACAACTGTTGCGGCTGCGGTCGCGGTGCTTAATACACGCCGATCTCGGCAAGGTGTTTTCGGATGCTGCACGTACACAGGCGGAATGGCCCCCGCATGGGTGTACTTTTCCGGAGAAGTGGTCTAAATGACCCGTGTGCCCCACGTGTGTAGGGTGGGGACCTCTTCACGGCAGCTATAGGTGCCGCACTAGCCCCGTGAAGAGGTTAAAAGCATCAAAAAGGTGTTGTGCACGAGGGGAGACTTCTGTCTCTCCGACAGGTACTCTGGGGTTGGTGCCCGGCTTAATTATGTACAGCGTTTAACGAAAGGTTCCGGTGTAATCGGTTTGCTCTTTATCCCTTGTTGATATTTAGACATCTACTTTGTTTGTCACTGACTTTACCCACTCCGTGACAGGTTCGACTAGGTGCGTTAGCCGGGATGGCGGTGAGACTGCGTCGCGAGGACCGTAGTCAGGATATCTTGGGTTTATCTCATTTCCTTTATGCTTTTATTAGTTAGTTTGCTTGTGGATTTTGTGGATATTTACTAGTTGGCACTGTGGATGGGACGTACTCATATGATTTAGCTATTTTTAGTGATGTTTTCATATGCGGCATGTTTTCATGTTAAACCAAACGATTTCGAAAACGTTTTCTCAAAACGGAGTGCCGTGTGGGCACGGGTTTTACAACCGCTGGTTTTTATCCTTTCCAAACGGTGACGCCGCTTTAAATAAATGAATGTACTCTGATTTGTGGTTTATGTCTACTGTATGGTTGATGGTTGATGGTCGATGGTTGATGTTGTAAATGGGACGCCGTGCATATACAAAGGAGACTCTGTCCGATGGCAGGGTGAATTTGCGTATGTGGCGGTCTGACACGTACCGGGGATGAGGTTTATGTTAATTTATTAAGAAAAAAAAAATTATACACGCACTTTTCCGCTTGGCTTGACTTAAAAACCCCCGGGGGCGTGACAGTCATTACCTCTCTCAATGATCTCCTGGTATTATTTTTATCTTATTTGATGATTGAAATAAGTATGAATACGAGATCAATTTTTGGTTGAATACTTAATATCTTACATAATTAATAGCCAATTGAGGGGGAGTTTTTTTATAGTTTTTTATGCTCATAAGATGTGAAAAGAGTTACATCAATTAGTGTAGTGTGAAAACTACCACCACATGGAGAAAAGATCTACCACCTTGGTCGTACGAGTAGTGTTTGCAGCTACCATATGTTTTGAAAAGCATGGTGTTAATGATTATCTTGACTAATCAATGTTTAATGGAATATATGATTTATTCAATAATTCCAAGATTGGTATAAACTGAGATTTTTAAAAGATGCTCAAAGAGCCACTCCCTCAAGCTTATTGAGTAAATTTAATTATCTAACTTATTAGGGATTTCAAACATCTGTCGATCTTGGTGTTTCATATTTTTTACTCAATTGATGATTTGATAAATTTTTTACTCATTAGATCGTGATTGATGTTTCGAACTTGCTCAATTTTAGAGGTTATAATTTTTATAAATTTTCGTTTCACAATCTGAGATATTTTGATAGATTTCTCATAATCTAATTCTTTTCATATGAAATGATACTTTTTGTATAAAGTTGATATGCAAGAATGTTTACATACTATTTTTGGATTTTCTAGAATTTTTTTAAATTTTTCTATAGAAAAAGTTGTAGGCAGTTCGGATTGGGGTTAGTCAGTCCAAATCCCGAACGATGGGATTTTTCTAATTTTTCTGCGCAAATCCAGTCCGGACTGACTTCCCGATGATCCGGACTGGGCGCTAGGGTTTAATATGAAACGAGAGGTTTTTGATTTTTTTCACTCTACAAATTAGTTTTTGCTTTCACTCTTTCTCTCTCTAGAACCAAATAGCACTTGGATCTCTTTTTGACTCGATTTTGCATCAACAAAGTTTGTTTTTAGATCTCAAATCTCTTTTTTGCACTGTTCTAGCTATTTTCTTCCAAAACGAGGTGAAATTCAAGCCTTGCACTCATTGTTTCATATTTTTTTCTGAAATTTCTTGCAAAATTAGACTTGTGAATGCCTAGAATACCATTCCATGACTGTTCTTCACACATTAAACGAATTTTTGGGCTTCAATTTTAGAAATTTCGAATTCTAGGGCATATTTTGAATTTTTTGAAAATTATGGAATTGATCTATAATGATAAAAATATTTAATAATATTTCTTGATCTCTTTCTTTTACATGACATAAGAATTGCTTGGGTATAATTTCTTAAAATTTTGGAATTAAACATCTTTAATTTTTATGTATTTTTGAGATCTTGCTCACAGGAGAATTTTCGAAAAATCCAGCAAAGATGGTTTTTGCATGGGTCATTGTGTTCATAACTACTATTGTCAGTACGAGGGTGTCGAACAAATTAAAGAGAGCAAGAAAAGACAAGGATGAAGCGAAATTCGTTCCGTTGGACGAGTCTGAGACCAAATTGAAAGAATGGGAACAGATAGCTGAAGAAGCAGCAGCTTCAGCAAAAGAAAAATCACCTGCCTCTCCACCACCTACAAAAGGGAAATCCCAGGCAACAGCAGCAGAAAAGGGAAAAGCCCCTATGGGCTCTATTTCAACAAAGAAGAAGAGCGTTGCAAGAAAGAAAACACGATTCTGTGACGCCCCCAATAGTCCCACATCGGATGTGGATGGAATTGTCATTGAGTTTATAGGAGACATGGACACTAGTAATAATAACTGGGTTTAAGCATTTTGGGCTGTGGTTTGGGCCCAACGAGTTATTATTGCTAGTGGGCCGGGTCGTTACATTTGGTATCAGAGCCAATAACCAGCCAGAAGTGTGTTACGAGTCTCGGCTGAGCCTGGGCCTAGATGACAAGGCTAGCGAGACGAGTCTCACATCGCCTGGTGATCTTGGGCTGCTGTGTGTGTGTGTTTGGGCTGACGAGGACGTCAGGCCTAAACGGTGGGAGTCTGTGACGCCCCCAATAGTCCCACATCGGATGTGGATGGAATTGTGATTGGGTTTATATGAGACTAGACATGGACACTAGTAATAATAATCGGGCTTAAGCATTTTGGGCTGTGGTGTGGGGCCAACGAGTTATTATTACTAGTGGGCCGGGTCGTTACAGGGGCGCAGGCTTGACTGGACCAGATTTGGCAGTTAGTGAGATTGGGTTGATGTGAGCACCTCGTGAGCGAGTGGATGCATAGCATGTTCATAGTTGAGTGTTATTTCTTTGAGCATGGTAGCTAGGGGCATGTTAGCTGTAGATTTCTTTCTAGTTGAGCTATTCTTATTTACAGCATTCCCTATTATCTTATGCCTCTAGTAGACTTAGTGTGTAGACCGTAGAGTTGGAGACGGTACCCACTGAGAACTACCTTCTGCAGTAGTTCTCACACCCGCTGTGGTGACAGGTATTTCTGAGGTAGCTATTCCGGCTTCAGTTCGAGCGGAGGCAGCAGACCGAGGTAAGGGCGTGGCCGAATAGTTCCTTACCAGCTTATTTGAGAGTTAGAGGTAGATGTACCTTGTATATGAGATTTTATTTTGTACTGGGCAGTCTGAGAGATTTATTGTATCATGTTCATAGTGGGAGATGACTATGTATTTTGGATTTTATATATTCAGATGTTCAGTTTTTGATTCTGTAGCTACTTATTCTTATTCAGCTCTGATACATGTTTAGCTATAGATCTGACTTGTAGGGTAGACGCTTCGTCTGTGCGGAGATTTTCGTACAGATGGCGGATCTGTTGGCGAGCCCGGGTCGAAGCTAGTTTCGACTGCGGGGCGTGACAAGCATGGTTCAAGTTGCACCAATGCTATTTTTAGGCTCCGTGCCACCTCCCAACAGTGAGCACAGTGTTCAACACATCGAGGCCTATCTATTAGTGCCCTTGGATCAGCCTAAAAGTCCTCGAATTTTAGTAAATAGTATAAAAGTCTTACTTTTACATATAGTTATGTAATTATTGGAAACCCTAAGGATCTATTTGCAAATATAGCCTTATGGACTGTCTTGGGTAGTGAGTTGATGATTTCTGAACTCTTCGTTCAAGATCTGACGGCTTCCGTTGAACGAAATTTGATTTACGAATCGTAATGTGACGCCCCCAATAGTCCCACATCGGATGTGGATGGAATTGTGATTGGGTTTATATGAGACATGGACACTAGTAATAATAATCGAGCTTAAGCATTTTGGGCTGTGGTGTGGGCCCAACGAGTTATTATTACTAGTGGGCCGGATCGTTACATTTGGTATCAGAGCCAGGTTTCGATCCTGGGACCTGGGGGTTATGGGCCCACCACGCTTCCGCTGCGCCTGGGTCTAGATGACAGGGCTCGCCAACAGATGATAGGGCTAGCAAGACGAGTCTCACATCGCCTGGTGATCTTGGGCTGCTCTGTGTGTGTGTGTGTGTGTGTGTGTGTGTGTGTGTTTGGGCTGACGAGGACGTCAGGCCTAAACGGGGGGAGTCTGTGACGCCCCCAATAGTCCCACATCGGATGTGGATGGAATTGTCATTGAGTTTATAGGAGACATGGACACTAGTAATAATAACTGGGCTTAAGCATTTTGGGCTGTGGTTTGGGCCCAACGAGTTATTATTGCTAGTGGGCCGGGTCGTTACAGATTCGGTGGAATTCGGATTGAGGAGCCACTTGCGAGTGCTCCACCCCCCGTGGAAGAGAACATTGTTCATATTGACACTCAGAGAATGCAAGCATTCGAGAATCAAGAATGTATTGGTGAAAAACATGTGAATGTGGGAAATTTGCGAGATCGATCGGCGGCTTTTGGTATTCTCTTTGATCAAGCCGGTCTCTCTCCGATTTGCAAGTTTTCGAAAACGACAGGTTATTACATTCATCTTGTCAGGACTTTTTATCTTTGTGCTAACAAGCTTCAGGAAATTGAGGGTGGACCAATGGAGTTTCAAACAACGGTCCGAAACACCCGTTTAACAATTACTCCTCAGCTCATCGGTGAGGTTTTGGGAATGTTTGCACAGCTGAACAGGACCCATTATATGAAGGGTCGCCCAGTGATAAGCCTGGATTGGCGTTGAGTGGTGGATGGCATCTGCATGCCGGACACTCGATCAGCAGGAAATTTGGTAATTTCAAAGGAACTTCGCTTAGAGTACCGATTTCTAAACTTTATTGTTTGATACAACATCTTGCCAAACATGCAGACGAAGGTTCTTTGGTGGGATAGGATGCTATTTCTTTACCTTTTGGGACATCCCACTGAAGCTCGAGGGTTTAACATCAACATTCCATATATCATTTGGTCGAGAATGACACGTTATGTGGAGCATCCACATCAGACGGAGAGACTTCCGTTCCCTATGATCATTATGCGCATTTTTCAAAAATTTGACGTTGATAATCGCTCGTCAAGTTACATGCACAGCTTGGGAACAATTAATGATTCAACCATTGTGAAGTCCCTCCCTCGACAACTAGATGATACACCGACCCCTCTTAGAAGCAAAGCCCTTTGACTTCCTCACCAGCACAAGCAGCACCAACAGCACAACCAGCACAAGCAGCACCAGCAGCAGAACCAACACAAGCAGCACCTGCTATGACAGCACCACCTATTTTTGACACCTCAGAGAATGATGCCTTCGTGACTTCAATTTATCGAGAACAACAAAGGCTATCTTCTGAACAAGAGCAGATTTCTCTTGACCTGTAGCGTATCACAGTTGACCAGCACGACTTGAAGAATAAGTATTCGAAACTATCTGTTGGGTTATATGTAATAAGGATCTAAATAGGGGAAAAACCACCTAGAGGGGGGGGTGAATAGGTGTAAACAATAAACACACCAAAATCGTTGCGTAAAAATAAGCCAATGCGGAAAATAAATAACACGCAAGATTTTACGTGGAAAACTCCAATCCAGGAGTAAAAAACCACGGGACCGATCACACGGTGAAATCTACTAAGATTAAAACACGTACAAGGTGATATAACGCACACACACGACTCAACCTTTTTCATACGCTCCGAGTAGATCTTCGCCGCTCGCTCCACAGCGCACCTCGAATCCACGAAGGCGTCCAACGCCGAATCCACAGCGTGTCACGTCGAATCCACGACGCCAGACCGAATCCACGGTCTCACCCAAGTAGCACGTCTCGAATCCACGAGCGCACCTCGTCTCGAATCCACGAAACGGTAACACCTTGAGTCCACAAGGCCACGCGAATCCACGCGCCGATTTCTGGGAAAATCGTTGTTTTGTTGGTGATGATATTTGAATACTTAGATCATCATAGATAGACAAGGAATCACCCTCTAAGTATTCATCGATTTGATTCTTTCAAAAAGATATAGATTTGAAACCCTAGAATCAAACCGATCAATAGAGAAAGAAAACCTAAAATAAAGAGGTGTTTACCTTTTCTTCTCTATGTGGATTCTTACCTTTGATCCCCCTTGGGATAACCCTAAAAGATGATATTAGGGTCTATTTATAGGCTAGAAACCTTTTGGAAAGAGATAAGAATCAAAAACTAACCATATCTGGAATTTTTCAGGACGGCGATCCGGATCGGATTTACTGCGATCCAGATCGTCGTAACGTGATAGACAATTCCAGAAAACCAGGGTTCGGGATCCGGATTGCAAAGCCCGATCCGGATCGTTCATACAATTCAGCAAAATCCCATGTTCGGGATCCGGATTGGAATGGCCTTTGATCCGGATTGGATTGCCAATGAACAACCCACCCTTCGGGATCCGGATTGGATTGTCTGATCCGGATCTTGAACATGTCCCATGTCCAGTTTTTGATTCTTTGGCCATAGAAAATATTCCAAAGTATTTCTAAACTATAAGAAGTATTCGGATCATCAAAAATCTTTAGTTAAACGTACCTGATCCTTTTGAATTCTTCTTTCTTGAGATTGAGGTATATGATCCAAACTCCTTCATCTTCAATCTTCAAGACTTAATCCTTTTCACGAAATACGCCAACACAAAAATCCTTAACACTATCCAAGTTGGTCGAAGCTATTTTCGACAAACTCGGATTTTGCAGCTCCGAAGGAGAATCCGGCTCTGATTGAGTTCTGAAACAAGTGATTTTTAGTTTTTTTTTTTTTTTTTTTTTTTCTCTCTAACAATTTTTCTTTCTCTTGCATGCATATGACTTTTCCTCTTGCATTGGCATTTTCATTTCTTGCATGAGAACCTTGGGCCGTCTTCCCCTACTTTTTCTTTTGGCTCTTAGTGACAAAAAGGGGGAGATGAGATTACATGAAAGAAAGATGATGAACTAAGAACTCTCAACTTTGAACTTGAAACTTGAACTGGCCACTAACTATTCGACTAACTATTTGGGCTTGTAAATAATCTAACAGGCTAACAGAATAGAACAATAAGTGACAGTTAGAACATGGTGGAACTTTGAACTTTGTTAACTTTGACATTATGGTTTGAGAACTTTTGTGATATGCTAAACTTGATATGCGAATTTGATTGTTTATATTTGTGCATGTCTAATGTCAAGTTGAATGTAATCTCTTTGGTTGCTTATTGATTAAATTCTTGTAGTATTAATAAATTTTTCTGTCAAGAATTTTTCTTTTGCAGAGAGAACAAGAATTGAAGACTTCTAATTGTGCTTATGTCTAGAGTATGTATTAGGCGGTCATCTCTTGTATTACATTTTTTTTGGATAGTTCATGCGTATTTTTGTTGTTTGGTGATTGCAACAAAAATCATCTTTCTTTATTTTTGTGGATTGTATGTTTTGTCATGAAACCGCCAAAGGAGGAGATTATTAAGGATTTTGTATTGGCGTATTTCGTGAAGTTGTTTGAGTCTTGAAGATCGAAGATGAAGACTTGAAGATCAAAGACATCAATCTAAAAAATAATGAATCCATAATAATCAGATACGTTTAATTAAATATTTTTGGTGATTTGAATTTATTCTTATAGATTAGAAACACTTGGAATATTTTCTATGGCTTAAAAATAAAAAAACTTAATATTTTGAGTGTTCAGGATCTGGACCAGATAGATCCAGTCCGGACTTCGAACATGGTTTGGTTCATGCGAATTTCTAGTCCAGATCAACTTGGTTTTAGTTCGCTCGAACATTGTTTTTCTTATTTCGTATGAATCAGACCGGATTAGACACAATTCAGTTCGGATCCTGAACCTTTGGTTTTCGAATATTTACAACAGTTGCGTCAATCCGGGCCGTCGTAAGTCCAGTCTAAACCGTCGTGCGAAAAAAATTCTGTTAAGACAGCTTTTGATTCTTATCTCTTTCCAAAGGTTTCTAAACTATAAATAGATCCTAGAGATTTTATTTTAGGACAAGCCGAAAAAGATGCACATATAGAAAAGAAAAGAAAATTGCGATCTATTTTATGTTTCTTTTTCTATATTTATCGATTTGATTCTTGATTTTTCAACTCGTTATTCTTTTGTAAGAATCAAATTGATAAATACGTAGACGGTATTTTTCTTGTCTATCTATGATTTTCTAAGTATTCAAAATCACCAACACCAATAAACAATAACGATTTCCGAAAGGAACATCAGCGTGTGGATTTGCGTGAAGACCTTGTGGATTCAAGGTTTGCGACTTCGTGGATTCGGAGTTAGGCGTGTTCGTGTGATCGATACATGCTACATTGGTGACGATCGTAGATTCGGTTAGACTTCGTGGATTCGAAGTTGGATTTCGTGGATTCGAAGTTAGACGCAAATCGTGTGATCGAGGCGAGTCGAGGACCGCGGAGAAGATATACTTGGAGCGTATGGAAAAGGTTAAGTCGTAGGTTTGCGTTATATCACCTTGTACATGTTTTCATCTTAGTAGATTTTTTCGTGTGATCGGTCCCATGATTTTTTACTCCTGGATTAGAGTTTTTCACGTAAAATCTTGTGTATTTTCTTTATTTTCTGCATTAGATTATTTTTACGTAAAAATTTTGGAGTTTTATTGTTTACACCTATTCACCCCCCCTCTAGATGATTTTTTTCTCTATTTTAGTGTCACACCCCGGGGTTTAAAGTAAGCGGAAAAACGTGTACATTTTTTTCTTTTTTTTTTTATATAAGTACCCCCGCCGGGCACGTGCGCAGATCCTCCACATATACAAATTTACCCCGCAAACAGACGGTCTCCTTTGCATATGCACAGCGTCGCAAGTATAAAACGCACTTTAACCATACTAGCCAAACAGTTTCGTTGAAGGAAAAGATATCATCAATCGCCATAACCAAGCCGGCCACCCACATTTTGAAAGGATAAATCCACAAGTTGTAAAACGGTGCCCACACGACACCCTAATTTTATTAAATATTTTCGCAATTCTTTTTACTTGATTTGAAAAGAGTGGCCGGAACAACAACTAGTAAGGGAAACATTCATCCACAGTTCAAATCCAACATCCACACAACAAGTATCACACGCACATAAGCTAACTAACCAAAAGTAAACGAAACGTAAGTTAAAAAAAAAAGTCACCAGCCCCTAATCGGGCTAAGATCCTAGAGTCGCGGCCTCACTGTCGTCCCGGATCCCACCCTTGACCGAACCTGTCACAGTGTGAGAAGTCAGTGACCGAAGAGTAAGAGGTAGATATCAATATAAAAGATGCTAAAAATACTGAAAGGAAAGCAAACCGATAACCAGAGCATCCAAAACTCCCCGTCATGAATCCACAATACCCTTGTAAGTCAAAACGGAACACCTGCCAAAAGGTCTAAAGACCTCCAGCGAACAGATTCACCTTGCTCTCACCTTGGAGCTTTTAACTCCTCTACGGTACTTGCGCGGCACCTTAAGTACCCGTAAGGGGCCCCCACCACGTCACCTTGCGGAGTACACGGGTCAACGTACCACCTCTCTGGAAAAGTACACCGATGCGATGGCCAAACCGCTGGTGTGCGTGTGAGCAGCCATGAGCATAAAAACCGAAGACGGTGTGCGATATGGAACACCGCGACACCCGTCGTAACAGATAGTCATAAAGGATCTCATGCGAAAAGGGGTTAGTTGTAAACTGTCATGCCCCGGGTCGAAAACTGCGACCCGGGTTCCCAACAGATCCGCCGCCTATGAAAACCCTGCACAGGCGAAGCGTCTAACCTGCAAGAAAAGGTACTACAGCTAACAGATATCAGAGCTATGAATAAAAATCTGCTGTAAAACTAAAATCAACCACTGTACAACTGAAAATAATATAATAATGTCCAACTCCCAATGGTATAATCATACAATATCCTCAAATACAAAATCACAGAACTCAACAGGGAGGTATCTCCAATAAATACATCAGTGTACAGGCTCTCAATACATAACATATCCTCACTACAAGAATCTCTCAAAAGAGTAAATAAAATAAGTAATCTAATGAAGATCTCCTCTGAAGGGGTACCGCTACTCTCCAACGATGGGTAGGGATCTAGCTCGCGACTCTCTCGCCTCGATCAACAACCGCAGAATCAACAACACCCGCTAAGACTCTGCAAAACAAAGGAGAGAAAAGAAAGGGAGGGGGAAAACCCCCAATGGGTGTGAGAACTACACCAAAAAGGGAGTTCTCAGTGGGTACCACCGCCAGGCCCGACGATCTGCCCATTAAGATTACTAAAGGCAATAAATAACCATGCAGTAAAAACTGAACTAGAAAGGCTGGAGATACCCTACGGCTACCATGCCTCTATCTAAATGGTCAATGGGTGGTACAGATGAAGATATATGTAACTACTCGCACCCAAGGTGCTGATCGCCCAATCGAACTGACTGCCTCATAGGTCCAGTCAAGCCTGCGCCCACCTACTGCCGTTATATTTACGGAGGACCGGGCTTACGTAGGGCGTCCGTGACTGCCAAAACTGGCCTAGCCAGAGGGACTGCGTCAATAAGTCGCGATACAAAAGTAACAGATCCACTCCGGACGTGGCACTCGAGGGGCGCGACCCCACCGAGGAAAAGGTATCCGCGCACTCTGTCGAGCTCAAAGTGGCTCCTGCAGGCTGTAATCAAAATCCACACTCACTCTCAGAACGGAAAGACTCAAGTCCTCAGCATCTCGCACAACGGTCGGAGCACTCACAACGACACGGCTAACCAGCTCTCACAATATCAAGACACTAGCGAACTCAACCCCACCGTGGTACTAAACTCACTGGCTGGAGATACTCCACAGCCGGACCACCGTCAACAAACGGCTCCCAAACGAACACCCCACTCGCCACGCTAAACACATAGGCTGGAGGTACTCCACAGCCGGGATCGACCCACAACGGACTAACAAAACTGGTCAGACGAACTCAACGACCCGGGACCACCGTCAACCTCAACGTTTCCCAACAACATTAGAACAGGTCTAAACTCAGCTACCAGACTCCACTCAGCCCCTGGGACGAGTGCGACAATGTCCCCACAACTAAATCCAATCTGTCCCAGACAAACAGTCCCGACTACACTATCCCAAACCCTTGCTCGAATCCGAGCAACATGAATCTAGGGAAAAAGGGAAAGAACAAATATGGTTCTCCTAAGTCAGATTTCAACAAGATAGTGTAGCAGTAAAAGATGCCTATCTAGATGTCCATTCAAGCTGCTTTTGTCCTCAGAAACGATAAAAGAGAATGAAACATATAATAGCAAGGCATGCTAAAGTATTCCTACTATGATATACCAATCTCACATAAGTAGGTCAATGAATAATCATGTATGATCTCTATATCATCTAGTGTGGGATAAATATAACCGTCTATCATATGCGAGTCTCTAATTCACCAAACATGTACATAATCAGGTAAGCATCTATCCACATGATCTAGGCCATTTCCCCTGCTTACCTCTCACTCTATCGGTTGTACATTAATTATGTATGCTATCAATCATACGGGGTGACATTCCCATAGGTGCACTTACATTAACCATAACAAAACATCATTATTACAACTCCCATAAGGCACAACATGCATAAAAACCTTATCATTCCCTTATACAGTTACCATTATTAAGCTTACCCACCTGAAGCGCTTAATCCAAGGCAAACCTGAAGTCGGTGAAGAGCGTGGCCACATGCTAACAAAGCACTAAACCCGCATCCTCGGTACAAGGTTGCACAAGCTTCAGCTCTAAACAGCACACCCACAGCAACCCACACCAAAAAAAATCAAACAACACACACACACACCTCACTAATCATACCCAAAACGTACACCAACAGCGTTGCTATTTTCCCAACCAGCACAAAGAAGGGCATTCTCACCTCAAGCAGTGCTCCAAAAATTCCAAAAATTCATAGTTGCGATCCTCGCGATGAGTAGCCCCAAAACGATTATTTATACACGCCCCGTTTCGACACCTGTAGGCAAGATACAAATTAAACAAGGTAGTGCGTCGTAATCCACAATACTGCGAAAACTGCGGGATACAACCCCAAAGAAGCTTAAATCTCACCTTCTAAGAATCCTCAGAAAAATCCAATAAAAATACTAGTGTGTTCCTCTCGAAGAGTAGATGTCAATCGAGTCCTTAAACGCCTCATTCCGATGCTCGTAGGTCAAGATAGAAAATCGACAAGCCTCTGCTGTCCAAAATCACGCAGCAGAAAAAGGGGTCACAAAAACACCTCGGGAACAGTGCCGAAAACTCGAAACGAGGAGAAGTGAACAACATGGAAAACGAAGCCTTACCTCTCATGAACGCGCTGCCATGAAAATCGGCTCCAAATTCCATTCGGGTGATCCGGTGTGTCTCGCGAACTTAAGAGCGACGGTAAAAGCCGAAAATCTAAGGAGCGTCGATGTGCGCCGCATCGCAGATAATGCCGAAGCCGCAGTCTCCAAAATTGCTTAAGATCCAAGGGAGAGTAGAGGGTATAGTGTAGAAGATCTCTGCAGAAGAGGGAGCTCCAGAAAAACTCCAAAACCCGCACAAAAGGGCCCTCAAAGCCTATTTATAGGTTGAAGAAAAAGGGAAAAAACATACTTCCTGGTGCATTTTCGGGCGCCCGAAATTTCCGGGCGCAAACAGTGCCGCCCAGATCCACCGTCCATCGCACGCCCGAATGCGCCAGATCACGCCACGTAAGCCCCGAACAGCCAACAGCCAGCTCCGCCACCACCCTTGCGCCACGTGGCCCACCGCACATGCCGACGCGTGGCGCGCCCGAGCGCAGGAAACCGGTCAACGCGCGCCCACGTGCGCCTGCGTCGCCGCCTGCACCCTCTGCACGCACGCGCCCCGAGGCCGGGCGCACCCGCTCCATGGACCCGGTCCACTGCACCGGCCTATCCTAGCCCGCCACGTGTCTGCACCCATCCAATAGGATAGCGCCATGTGGCACGGCGGACCCGTGCACCGCGCGCCTGCCCTCGCGCCTGCCCGCGCCCGCGCACCTGCCCGCGCCTGCTCCGCCACCTGCCCGAGCCCGCACCGCCGAGCTCCGCCGCCGCCGCTGCCCCCCGGCCGCCAGAACAGTGCCAAGTGCCTCGAAATCCATGCGCGTCATCCGAGCTCCAAAAAATACAAGTAAATAGTCCATTTTCATCGTTTTCGCACGCTGAATCCAAATCCGATGTCTGTTTTGTCAAATTCAAACTCTAAAAATTGTCGAAGGCATCCGAAAAGGTGTTCTTTTGTCCAAACTTCGCGCTGAGTCCAATTTTAGTATCCGCTTCGCGCGAAACTACTTCTAAACATCCGACGGGGTCCTCCGATCACTCACGTGATCCATTTTAAGCCCGAAGTCCATCACTTGTGTCCAAATTGTGCACAAACACCACCGACACACCACATAGGCCCCCCGTAAGCTGCCAATCAACCAGTAAACTCATCGTGGGGATCCGAATCCTCAAATAAACCATTAGCACGTCTGCTTTACTCTTACAAAACACAAATTGAGACCTCACTTTAAAAAGGACGCACGATAAGGGTACCCACCTTGGATCGTGTTGAACAGAACACCTGAAACCGTCCTGCGCCCTTGTGTAGAGTACCGGGATTTCGGATGCCGCACCGACCTCGCAAGATGGTGTGGTGCGGAGAAATCGCCTTTGGCGTGTTCCATATTTGTTTACAGTTGAGTTCGGGTTGATTCGGATCAACGCGGAAGCCCCAGCTGGAATCGGGGTTTTCCGGGCTTGACCGCCGGTAGAGGACTGGTTTCGGGGAAGCCTCGACTTCGTGGTGGGGTACAGGAAATTGGAAAATGCTTGGAACAGGTATACTTTATCCTTACAGCGGAGTTCGGGAGGTTCCGGACTGACGCGGAGGACCCGAGGGCAAAAAGTGAGTTGGAACTGGCAGTTTTGGAGCCGGTTTTTGGATTGAGCACACCGACTCCACGGTTGAGCTTTTGGGAGGAGAAAAGCTGTGAGCATGTATTTTCAGATTACAGCAGAGTTCGGGAGGTTCCGGACCCCGGCGGAAGGCCCGAAGCCAAAAAGTGAGTTATAGTTGGCTTATTGGAATATTTTATTTAATTAATTATTTAAGTGTAGGCTTAATTAAGTGTTGCTTCTGTTTGTGCTGTTGAGGGGGGTGTTTGGCAGGGAGGAGGTGGTGTTGAATTAATTAAGGATGGTGGTTTTTGATGAGAGTAATTTATCCCTTAATTAATTCCCTTTGCTTTCTTACCAACTCCCCTTTTTAAAAAGGCTCCACCTCACCACCTTCTTCCCGATTTGGGGAGAGCACCTGTAGCTTGGAGTGAAGCAGAGAAAGGGGAAGGAAGGGAGGAAGAAGAAGAGGAGAAGAAGGAGGAGGTTTTCTTGGGCGTTTTCTTCTCCGAGCGAGGACGTGGAGCCGACCGTGGGCGCGGCAAGCCTCGTGGAGGTGTGTATTATTTTAGTATTTTTTATTTGAGAGTGCTTGGGTTTTTCTCCCTCCTCCCCTTTTCTTTTTTTTTTTGGCTGCGGCGGCATGGCGGAGATACGGGCCGCGCGCGCGCAAGTGGCGACGCGCGGCTATAAGGCAGGCCGCAGCGCGGCGCGTATGAGCGCCGCGCGCAGCAGGCGCCCTGCTGCTGCTGTTGTGCAGCAGGGCGCCAGGCCACCAGCGCAGTGCCGCGGGCGCCGCGCGGGCGGCCCCTGGCCACGCGCGGGCTGCAGGCCGCGCGCTTGGGCGCGCGGGCACTGCAGGGGCCCCGCGCAGGCGGCCCCTGGCCCCGCGCGGGCTGCAGGCCGCGCGCTTGGGCGCGCGGCACTGCAGGGCCCCCGCGGGCAGCCCCTAGCCCCGCGCGGGCTGCAGGCTGCGCGCTAGGCGCGCGGCACTGCAGGGCCCCCGCGCGGGCGGCCCCTGGCCCGCACTGGCGGCCATGGCGCGCGCGGCCTGCAGGCCGCGCGCTTGGGCGCGCGGCACTGGAGGGGCCCCGCGCGGGCGGCCATGGGCCGCGCGGGCCTGAAGCCGCGCGCTAGGGCGCGCGGCACTGCAGGGCCCCGCGCGGGCGGCCATGGGCCGCGCGGGCCTGCAGGCCGCGTGCTTGGGCGCGCGGCACTACAGGGGCCCTGCGCGGGCGGCCATGGGCCGCGCGGGCCTGCAGGCCGCGCGCTAGCGCCGCGCGGCACTACAGGGCCCGGCGCGGGCGGCCATGGGCCGCGCGGGCCTGCAGGCCGCGCGCTTGGGCGCGCGGCACTGCAGGGGCACCGCACGGGCGGGCCCTGTGCCGCGAGCCCCGCGCGGCATGGCAAGGTGCAGAGGGCCCCGCGCGGCAATGCAGCTGCGCCGCGCGGGCGGCCCCCGTGCCGCGGGCCCCGCGCGGCATGGCCGGGCGCCGCTCGGGCGGCCGCTGTGCCGTGCGTGCCCCGCTCGGCAAATGCAGGGCGCCGCGCGGGCGGCCCCTGTGCCGCGGGCCCCGCGCGGCATGGCAGGGCGCCGCGGGCCCCGCGCGGCACTGCTGGGAGCCGCGCGCTAGGCGCGCTGCAGGCCGCGCGCTAGGCTCGCGGCACTGCGCGCCGCGCGGGCGGCCCTTGTGCCGCCGGGCTGGGTATAGAGCTGTGCACTGCGCCGCCATTCCGCGCAGGCTGCGACTCGGCGACACGCCGCGGCGTGTGCGCGATGGGTTTTCCGCGCGACCGCGGCGTTCTCGTCGCCGGATGGGTTTTCTTTCGCCTTAGTGAGCGCGGGTTTCGACCGCGGTTTTCTGATCCCGTTTATCTCCTTCTCTCACAGTTTGTGGCTTAGTGTGGAAACTCTCACGTGGCAGTGGCGCGTGTTATGTCACGTGGACTGCGGGATCGCATCGGACTCCGTTTGGCGCAACGTTTTGGCGGATGATCGCAGGTGGGTTGGTTTCCTTCCAAATGAATTGCGGAATGCCCTTTTTGCTCCCGAAATGCAAAGGTATCGTTCCTTATACTACAGGTAAGTGCGGGACAGTCTGTGAAGTCAGGTTCCGTTTTCGACTTGAAACGAGTGTTAGTAGCGCACTTGAGTGTACGAGTTTTCCGATCTATCGATCGTGGACCTTTAGCTTGCATGCGTTTGCTGCTGAGACATGTTCTATGCGCGGTGGGTATTTTGCTCCGATTGCATAGTTGTATTTGATAAATATCACTGACCGAGTTACCAGAGGGATAAATATCACTGGCCGAGTTACCAGATGATGAATATCACTGGCCGAGCTACCAGATAGATGAATCCACTGGCCGAGTTAACAGATGGATGAATATCACTGGCCGCTTTAACAGAGGATAATATCACTGGCCTAGATACCAGAGGGATGATGTCACGCCCCGAAACTGCTACCAATTTGGCATAGTTCGGGCGCGCTGAACAGACGCCGAACGGACAGAACCTCCCCTGTCCGCCCAAGGCTAAGCAACAAGATCATGTACAAGAATCACCCAGGAATTAATTCTAGATATACACAATCACAACGAGAGCACAACCAGTGCTAACAAGAACATAAGAGCAAGGTACGAGTATATAACAGTAAACATACAAGCAACAAAGAGAGAAACTCTATCTATTACAACCATTGCATTCGAGCATATGAATAATACATAGATCACATCCAAAACATCCTCACCCTATACAACATCTACTCTCAAAATGTAAAGACAAGGTGACAAGAGCTATAGATGTAGGGAGGCTGCTACCAACGTCTCTAGGGCGCCAAGCCCTTACCGCGATCCTCGCCGGGAGTACCTGTACTCGGCCCTGTAATAATAGTGGGATGAGAACTATGGTCCATAGTTCCCAGTGGGTTCGGCCACCGACTCCACCGGTCTTCCCACTAGGTCCAAGAGGGCAAAGCAGATAGATAGATAGATAGATAGATAGATATATCTGAAAACTGTAAATGCAGTAAATAACTACACTACTATGCCCAACACGGAAAAACATGTATGCATGCTCAGGGGAGAGATATCCAAATATATCACTATGTCCAAGAAGTACTATTTCATACTTGTTCTCTAACTCATTTTCAAGAAGTGTGGTTTTTAACACTTCATCTCAAATCTCACGGCACACCCGAAGGTTGCCCACGGCTCACTATCACGACGAGGGAGACTATGTCTCAACCTACCAATCGAACGCGTCTGCGGGACCTGACTGTCCCTCGGGGTGGCGTGCCCCGTGACCAACTCCGGAGTAGGCGGCCGTAGAGGAGCGACCTCCACCAGCCTAAAACAGACTATGAGCATGATCCAATCCTCTCCACACGAGGATACCCTATCTATAAGGCTAATGGCAACTGAGATCCCTATAGATAATACACAATCTATGTCTCACAGGTGTCATGATAGGTTTACCTACACTACTTTTCATATGCCACTCGTTCATTTATTGTGTGGTGTTCACAATTTCTACATATATGCCACTCGTTCATTTATTGTCGACTCACAAGTCCAACACCCAATCCGCACTATAGGATTCCTCGGTATCGACCCAATCTTTCCCAATCCACATATTAGCATAACATTTGCTAAATATCTATATCAACCGGAAAGTATAAAGATGGCAATACATACTATCCTACAATGCAATGGTGCGATATGCAATAGTGTAAGTGGCTAAGACATAGAGAGAAGCCCAACGGCTTCGGTAAAAGCACCACCCACCTCGGGTCCTTGGCTCGGCTCGGCTCTCCAAAAAAAATCTACGAGAGCACCGGTCTCGATCACAAGGGTCGCCTCAAGTCGGATGTCCTAAACAAGTCCAAAACGGCCTATTAATAACCTCCAAGCACTATGCTTAGTGCTTTCACGTGCGCGCAAAAGCGCCGACGAAAGACGACGAACTTCCACGATTTGTGGCCTGGATCGTCAAGGGTTTACCCAAAACCCCTCCATGATGGAAGGATTCCATTTAAATCCCCCACCAAAATTACTAATGTAATTATTTCTCTTTTTGCCTCAAAAGTCCTAGAGCGCGTATTTCGGCTCTAACTTTTCGACCGTTTGACGGAATGTCGATCCGTCTTCGCCAACACGTTTCTTTACATAGCAATTGGGTTTCCATAGGTTCAAATGAGATCAATCCCATGAAAATCCAAAAACTCCTCTTTTAACCCTAGGTTTCATATACACATTTATTATGATTTTTTTCCACGATTTTCGCCGATTTCTTCGACAAGAATTCTTCTAAGATCATATAGATTTTAGATCTAAAAATTTACGGCAAAACCAAATTTAATTTTTACAAAACTCACCTCAAAGAGCTAGGATTCCAAGCTTTTCTTGGTTCAAAAGCTCGCCCTCGCTCGCCTTAGTCTCCTCGCAAATCGCTCCGCGATTTCGTGCGCGTTAGAGTGAGTAATTTTAGAGAGAGAAGGTGAGGTGAGAAGGAACGAGAGAGCTTCCATGGAGGTGTGCTCTGTATGTGTGCGCGTGGGGTGCGTGGTGGAGAAGAAGAAGAAAAGGGTAAAGTTGCTTTTATGCATAAAGGACCCCCCACAATAGTGTTAATTTACTATTTAGTCCAATTTTATCTGATACTTGCCTGCGGAACCCTTCTGGATGTCCGTTTGTGCTCAAATTTGACAGGCAGGCTCATCTCAACTTAATTTATCACGAGATATTTTAAATTTTCAGTTTGGGCTATTTTTGGGTCACCAAAAGTCTCGCTGTACTTAAAATCGCTGTCAGGTACCTTTCTCACTGCTCGGGTATCCGATTGATGCGAAACTTTTATTGTAACCTTAAAACATAATTACGAAGCTCCCGTAATTTTCTCAGAATTTTTCGACACTGTTGGCGGAGCCCGTTCTCACTATCTGGCATCCGATCAACACGAAACTTTTTCTGTGGCCTTAAAATAATATTACGGAGCTCCCCGAATTTTTTTGGAATTTTCCGACACTGTGAATTTTCTGCTAATTTATCTGCCCCGTCTCTCACAGAAAATATTAAATCTTCTGTTTTCGCTCCGATTTCGGCGCAGGTCATTTTCAACCTATATTATGCTTCTATGAGTCCAATAAAAATAGTATCTTACACTATTTTTATTTTTATTTATATAATAATTTTTCCGACTTACTATATCCCACCGTAACTTCTATATTGTATTCTTTTAAAAGTTGAACTTGCACATTTTACCTATGGTTAATTAGGATTTCTTTGAATTAATTGGGCATATTCTACTTAATGTCTAACTTCTACTTTTAGAAGTTCGGTATCCTACATTCTTCCCCCCTTAAGCAATTTCGTCCGCGAAATTGAAATTTAATGCAATTCAACCGAATCGAAATTCATACCTCTAATTCATCTCCTCGAAGAGATGAGGATGGTGCGCCCTCATCGTTTCCTCAAGTTCCCACGTGGCTTCGCGATCGTCGTGATTGCTCCACCGGACCCTGACATAAGGAATCTCGCGGTTCCTCAATTTGCGCACCTCCCGAGCAATAATCGCCACCGGGAACTCCTCATAGCTCAAGTCATCCTGAAGCTCCGGCGGCTCATATAGCATCGCATGCTCCGGATCGGGTACATATTTGCGGAGATTGGAGACGTGGAAGACGTTATGTACATCCGCCAACTTCGGCGGCAATGCAAGCCGGTACGCCACCGTTCCCACACGCTCCAATATCTCATAGGGGCCAATATAGCGGGGACTTAGTTTTCCCCGCACTCCAAATCGCTTCACGCCCCTCATGGGCGAAACCTTCAAGAAGACGCGGTCGCCCACCGCGAATTCCAAATCCCGCCGACGCTTGTCCGCGTAGCTTTGTTGCCGAGATTGCGCCGTAAGCAATCTTTTGCGAGCAAGGCGGACCTTCTCCTCCGCCTCCCGCAAAATGTCCGGCCCGAACTCCGTGCGCTCGCCCACATCACTCCAATAGATAGGGGATCGACACTTCCGTCCATAAAGAGCCTCGAACGGTGCCATCTCCAAACTAGCGTGATAACTGTTGTTGTAGGCGAACTCGGCCATCGGCAAGTACTTGCACCAACCGCCCTTGTAATCGATGACGCACGCCCGCAACATGTCCTCCAAGGTCTGAATGGTTCTCTCTGTCTGACCATCAGTCTGAGGGTGAAAAGCGGTGCTAAAATCGAGCCGTGTGCCAAGGGCCTCCTGCAGATTCCTCCAGAAATGCGAGGTGAACTTGGGGTCTCGGTCCGATACAATCGACTTCGGCACCCCGTGCAGCCTCACCACCTCGTCAAGATATACCTGTGCCAACTTCTCTCCCGCCCAGGTGGTGTGGACCGGCAAGAAATGTGCCGACTTGGTGAGACGATCCACAATCACCCAGATCGAGTCGTGGCCTCCTGTTGAGCGAGGCAACCCGACGATGAAGTCCATAGAGATGTCCTCCCACTTCCACACGGGAATAGGCAAGCTTTGGAGTTTCCCCGCCGGGAGTCGACGCTCCGCTTTTATCTGTTGACATGTAAGGCACTTTGCCACGAAGCGCCCAATGTCCGCCTTCATCCCCGGCCACCAATAGAGCATCTTCAACTCGTGGTACATCTTGGTGCCACCAGGGTGCTCGGCATAAGGTGACCGATGCGCCTCTCGCAATATCAGTTCGCGGAGCTCCTCATTTTCCGGCACACACCAACGGTTCCGAAACCGAAGTGTGCCATCGGCGTGTACATGGAAATCGCCGCCTTTGCCCTCCTCGATGTCACGCCGCACCTTTTGGAGACTTGAGTCGGAAGGCTGCACATTCTTGATCCTCTCCAACAAGGTCGGCTGAATAATAAGCGCCATCATCAGGGCCGGCACCCCGGGAGCGACTACCTCAAGGTTCATCCGCCCCATGTCCAAACATAACGGCATTTGATTCGTGACGTCCATAGCGAGGTTCCTCGCCGTCTTTCTACTTAGTGCATCGGCGACCACGTTTGCTTTGCCGGGGTGGTAAAGGATATCGACATCATAATCCTTCAGCAGCTCCAACCACCGCCGTTGCCGCAAATTGAGCTCCTTCTGGGTGAATAAGTACTTGAGGCTTTTGTGGTCGGTGTAGATCTCGCAATGTGCACCATACAAGTAGTGCCTCCACAACTTCAGCGCGAAGATCACCGCCGCCAACTCCAAATCGTGAATGGGATAGTTCTTTTCGTGGTCCTTCAACTGGCGGGATGCATAAGCGATCACTTTTCCGCCCTGCATCAGGACACACCCCAGACCCAGATAGGATGCGTCGCTATACACCACGAAGTCCTCGCCCTGCACCGGTAAGGCGAGAATAGGAGCCGACGTCAACCTTTTCTTCAATTCAATGAAACCCCGGTCGCATTCGTCGCTCCAAACGAACTTGACGCCCTTTTGCGTCAGCCGAGTAAGTGGAGTCACAATCCTCGAGAAACCCTCCACGAACCGTCGATAATACCCGGCCAAGCCCACAAAACTGCGGACTTCCGTGACATTCGTCGGGCGCGGCCAATCCCTAACCGCCTCAATTTTCTTCGGGTCAACTGAAATCCCCCCCTCAGAAATAATATGCCCGAGGAAAGCCACCTCGCGGAGCCAAAACTCGCACTTCTTTAGTCTTGCAAATAGCTTCTCCTCCCGAAGGATTTGAAGCACTATCCGCAAATGCTCCGCGTGCTCCTCGTCGCTCCGCGAATAGACCAAAATGTCGTCAATGAAGACCACGACAAATCGGTCCAAGTACTCCCTGAACACACGGTTCATCAGATCCATGAACGCCGCCGGGGCGTTAGTAAGCCCGAAAGGCATGACCGTGTATTCGTAGTGACCATAGCGTGTGCGAAACGCCGTTTTCTGAACATCCTCCGGCTTGATTTTCAACTGGTGGTAGCCGGATTGGAGGTCAATTTTGGAGTACACTAGCGACCCTTGCAATTGGTCAAACAAGTCGTCGATTCTGGGTAACGGGTACTTGTTTTTGATGGTAACCTTGTTCAACTCCCGATAATCCACACAGAGTCGAAAAGAACCATCCTTCTTGCGCACAAATAATACCGGGGCTCCCCACGGCGATACACTTGGCCGAATGAACCCTTTGTCGAGAAGATCCTGCAACTGATCCCTCAACTCCTTCAATTCTGCCGGCGCCATACGATACGGGGCCTTCGAGATCGGCGCCGTCCCGGGAATCAAGTCTATGATGAACTCGATCGCCCGATCCGGCGGCATCCCCGGTAACTCCGCGGGAAACACATCAGGAAACTCCCGCACCACCAATAACTCCTCCATGATCGGAGTCGCACGGTCCACCTCCACAACGGTCGCCAAAAATGCCGGGCAACCGCTATGGACCAACTTCCTCGCTCTCGTCGCCGACACCGTTGCAACGAAGCACGAGCTTTGATGAGCTCGATAGATAACCTCCTCCTGTCCCGGCTCCCGAAAAGTGACCAACTTCCTCCTGCAGTCGATCACAGCGTGATACTTCGAGAGCCAGTCCATGCCCAAGATGACATCGAACGCCTCCAACTTCTTGAGCTCGAGCAACCGGACGGGCATAATCCAGTCGCCCACTTGCACCGGGCAGGATAAGCACCCCGTGTAAGTAATAGATGACGACTCCGGGCCTTCGACTCGCCACTTGCCCGTTGCCTCCAAGATAATACCATGAGTGCGTGCAAATGATCCGCTAATGAATGAATGCGTAGCACCTGTATCAAAAATTGCCCTGGAGCGAACTCCATGTATTAGAACCATACCTGCCACGACACTGGGCTCCTCGATGTCGACAGGATCCTGGGCCTGGGCCTGAACGGCGAATACCCGCCCGCTCGGCGCCGATCGCGTCATCTCCTGCTGCCTAGGAGCCATCGCGCGCCCCGCAGAGACGGGAACATAAGGAGCGCCTCCATAATGAACAGGGGTTGCCGGAGTCGACGCAGTTGAGGGGGCACGCGAACCCCTCGCTGGGCACTCTCGGCTCATGTGCCCCTCCTGCCCGCAGCTATAGCATCTGCCCTCACGCTGCCTGCACTGCTGCACCCGGTGGTCCCTGCTACCGCATATAATGCAAGGCCGTGGTCCCTGCCTCCACGGCTGCGATCTCGGTTGCTTCGGGGGCCTCCTGGAGCTAGACTGTGCCCCCGAACCACCGCCCTGGCGCTTCTTGCCCTTATCCTTGGACCCCGCCGCCATCTCGCGCTCCTCGCGCACATGGGCATCCCCGTGCTCTGCCCACAGCGCTCGATCAAGAACCTCGGCGTAGGTCGTGAGCTTGAACAGCTGCACGGCCCGGTAGATCCAGGGCTTAAGCCCCCGCAGAAACCAATCGGCCCGGTCCGCATCGTCGCGAACAACATCGGGAACACAGTCGATGATGTGGGTGAACTCCTCCTCGTACTCCATCACCGAGCGATTTCCCTGCTGCAGCTTGCGGAACTTTTCCTTCATCACCCGCTTATCGGCGTCGGGAAAGTAGTGCCCGTACACCGTCCTCTTGAACTCCCCCCACAACATCGGAGGAAGATGCGCGGGTCGATCACGCTGCACCCGCTTCCACCATACTAACGCCGGTTCTCCAAAACTATGCGTGGCCAGGGGCACCTTGTCCCTTTCCAGGACAGGGAGATCTCCAAAGATAGTCTCCATAGCGCCTAACCACAACTCCACTACCGCCGGCTCCATCTTCCCTCCCTCGAAGGTCCGAGGTTTGAACTTTAGGAACTGCATCAGAACTGCCAATGCGCGCTCCCGCTCCGCCTTTTCCGCCGTCATATCGGGTGTAGTAGAACCCGATGCCGCCAGAGGCGCACTCCTCGGAAGGGGGCACGCCGACAGTGGAACGGCCCCCACGCCCTCACCCTCAACCGCTCCCGGCGCGTGAGTCGAGGGTGCAGGCGGATCACGGCTCCCAGCCGCCGTCGCGGCCGCCAACGCTGCCTGCTGCTCCAACAGTGACTGGAGCTGCTCCAATTGAGCCCCCTGGCGCTGCATCGCGCCTACCAAAGCAGCGACCTGCTCTCGCAGCTCCTGCACCTCGCCAGATCCCGACTGCTCGGGCGCCGCTGGAGGCGGCACCGGAGAGGACCTACGAGTGTGGCGTCTCCCTGACATTCCTTCCTGGAAACAAGAACTTAGTCAGTTAGTTTAACCCGATAGCTCCTTAGCATTTACGAAACTAGACAACTCAATAATAAATCGGGCGGAAGCATACAAGCATACTAGTCCTAGACCCTTAGCATCATGCCGTCGGCCGCCGACATAACACTTCGTGTCACCGAACAAGCACACTTGAATCCGTCTCTATTCTCAATTAGAGACATATAATCTTCTTTGACCCAATCGATTTCACTTCCGCCAACGTCAAGGGTTCACGTTTCACTCACGTCCCTACAACCTTAGGGTTTACCAGCCTAGGGTTTCCTAAGTCATCCTAGACTCTCTCTCTTTACTTGCTCTTATCTTGCTCTGATACCACTTTATCTGTCACGCCCCGAAACTGCTACCAATTTGGCATAGTTCGGGCGCGCTGAACAGACGCCGAACGGACAGAACCTCCCCTGTCCGCCCAAGGCTAAGCAACAAGATCATGTACAAGAATCACCCAGGAATTAATTCTAGATATACACAATCACAACGAGAGCACAACCAGTGCTAACAAGAACATAAGAGCAAGGTACGAGTATATAACAGTAAACATACAAGCAACAAAGAGAGAAACTCTATCTATTACAACCATTGCATTCGAGCATATGAATAATACATAGATCACATCCAAAACATCCTCACCCTATACAACATCTACTCTCAAAATGTAAAGACAAGGTGACAAGAGCTATAGATGTAGGGAGGCTGCTACCAACGTCTCTAGGGCGCCAAGCCCTTACCGCGATCCTCGCCGGGAGTACCTGTACTCGGCCCTGTAATAATAGTGGGATGAGAACTATGGTCCATAGTTCCCAGTGGGTTCGGCCACCGACTCCACCGGTCTTCCCACTAGGTCCAAGAGGGCAAAGCAGATAGATAGATAGATAGATAGATAGATATATCTGAAAACTGTAAATGCAGTAAATAACTACACTACTATGCCCAACACGGAAAAACATGTATGCATGCTCAGGGGAGAGATATCCAAATATATCACTATGTCCAAGAAGTACTATTTCATACTTGTTCTCTAACTCATTTTCAAGAAGTGTGGTTTTTAACACTTCATCTCAAATCTCACGGCACACCCGAAGGTTGCCCACGGCTCACTATCACGACGAGGGAGACTATGTCTCAACCTACCAATCGAACGCGTCTGCGGGACCTGACTGTCCCTCGGGGTGGCGTGCCCCGTGACCAACTCCGGAGTAGGCGGCCGTAGAGGAGCGACCTCCACCAGCCTAAAACAGACTATGAGCATGATCCAATCCTCTCCACACGAGGATACCCTATCTATAAGGCTAATGGCAACTGAGATCCCTATAGATAATACACAATCTATGTCTCACAGGTGTCATGATAGGTTTACCTACACTACTTTTCATATGCCACTCGTTCATTTATTGTGTGGTGTTCACAATTTCTACATATATGCCACTCGTTCATTTATTGTCGACTCACAAGTCCAACACCCAATCCGCACTATAGGATTCCTCGGTATCGACCCAATCTTTCCCAATCCACATATTAGCATAACATTTGCTAAATATCTATATCAACCGGAAAGTATAAAGATGGCAATACATACTATCCTACAATGCAATGGTGCGATATGCAATAGTGTAAGTGGCTAAGACATAGAGAGAAGCCCAACGGCTTCGGTAAAAGCACCACCCACCTCGGGTCCTTGGCTCGGCTCGGCTCTCCAAAAAAAATCTACGAGAGCACCGGTCTCGATCACAAGGGTCGCCTCAAGTCGGATGTCCTAAACAAGTCCAAAACGGCCTATTAATAACCTCCAAGCACTATGCTTAGTGCTTTCACGTGCGCGCAAAAGCGCCGACGAAAGACGACGAACTTCCACGATTTGTGGCCTGGATCGTCAAGGGTTTACCCAAAACCCCTCCATGATGGAAGGATTCCATTTAAATCCCCCACCAAAATTACTAATGTAATTATTTCTCTTTTTGCCTCAAAAGTCCTAGAGCGCGTATTTCGGCTCTAACTTTTCGACCGTTTGACGGAATGTCGATCCGTCTTCGCCAACACGTTTCTTTACATAGTAATTGGGTTTCCAAGGGTTCAAATGAGATCAATCCCATGAAAATCCAAAAACTCCTCTTTTAACCCTAGGTTTCATATACACATTCATTATGATTTTTCCACGATTTTCGCCGATTTCTTCGACAAGAATTCTTCTAAGATCATATAGATTTTAGATCTAAAAACATTACGGCAAAACCAAATTTATTTTTTACAAAACTCACCTCAAAGAGCTAGGATTCCAAGCTTTTCTTGGTTCAAAAGCTCGCCCTCGCTCGCCTTAGTCTCCTCGCAAATCGCTCCGCGATTTCGTGCGCGTTAGAGTGAGTAATTTTAGAGAGAGAAGGTGAGGTGAGAAGGAACCAGAGAGCTCTCCATGGAGGTGTGCTCTGTATGTGTGCGTGTGCGTGAGTGGAGAAGAAGAAGAAAAGGGTAAAGTAGCTTTTATGCATAAAGGACCCCCCACAATAGTGGTAATTTACTATTTAGTCCAATTTTATCTGATACTTGCCTGCGGAACCCTTCTGGATGTCCGTTTGTGCTCAAATTTGACAGGCAGGCTCATCTCAACTTAATTTATCACGAGATATTTTAAATTTTCAGTTTGGGCTATTTTTGGGTCACCAAAAGTCTCGTTGTACTTAAAATCGCTGTCAGGTACCTTTCTCACTGCTCGGGTATCCGATTGATGCGAAACTTTTATTGTAACCTTAAAACATAATTACGAAGCTCCCGTAATTTTCTCAGAATTTTTCGACACTGTTGGCGGAGCCCGTTCTCACTATCTGGCATCCGATCAACACGAAACTTTTTCTGTGGCCTTAAAATAATATTACGGAGCTCCCCGAATTTTTTTGGAATTTTCCGACACTGTGAATTTTCTGCTAATTTATCTGCCCCGTCTCTCACAGAAAATATTAAATCTTCTGTTTTCGCTCCGATTTCGGCGCAGGTCATTTTCAACCTATATTATGCTTCTATGAGTCCAATAAAAATAGTATCTTACACTATTTTTATTTTTATTTATATAATAATTTTTCCGACTTACTATATCCCACCGTAACTTCTATATTGTATTCTTTTAAAAGTTGAACTTGCACATTTTACCTATGGTTAATTAGGATTTCTTTGAATTAATTGGGCATATTCTACTTAATGTCTAACTTCTACTTTTAGATGTTCGGTATCCTACAGATGTCTGGCCGAGTTACCTGGATAAATTCACTGGCCGAGTTACCAGATAGATGAATACCACTGGCGAGTTACCCGAGATAAATTCACTGGGAGTTACCTGATAATATCACTGGCCGAGACCAGATAGATCTTCACTGGCCGAGTTACCCATGGATGAATACCACTGGCGAGGTACCAGAGGGATTAATATCACTGCCGAGTTCCACCAGAGGGATAAATATCACTGGTCGAGTTACCACTTGAATGAAATCACTGGCCGAGCTACCAGATAGATGAATTACCACTGGCCGAGTTACCAAATGGTGAATATCCACTGGCCGAGTTACCAGAGGGATAAATATCATAGCCAGATACCAGAGGGATGAATACCACTGGCCGAGTTACCAGCGGATAAATAACTGCCGAGTTACCAATAGATCTAGACTGGCCGAGTTACCAGATGGATAAATATCACTGGCCGAGTTTACCAGGGGATAAATTCACTGGCGAGTTACCAGATAGGTGAATATCACTGGCCGAGTTACCAGATGGATGAATACCACTGGCCGAGTTACCAGAGGGATAAATATCACCGGCCGAGTTACCACCAGAGGGATAAATATCACTGGCGATTACCAATGGTGAATATCATGGCCGAGTTACCAGAGGGATAAATATCACTAGCCGAGTTACCAGAGGGATAAATTCACTGGCCGAAGTTACCAGGGGGATAAAGATCACTGGCCGAGTTACCAGATGGATGAATATCACTGGCCGAGTTACCAGATGATGGAATATCACTGGCGATGTACCAGATGGGTAAATATCACGGCCGAGTTACCGATGATGCATGCCCTGGGCCGAGTGTTACGGAATTTGAGTTGGCGTATTTCGTGAATGTATTAAGTCTTGAAGATTGAAGATGAAGAAACTTTGGATCGTATACCTCAATCTCAAGAAAGAAGAATTCAAAAGGATCAGGTACGTTTAACTAAAGAATTTTGATGATCCGAATACTTCTTATAGTGTAGAAACACCTGGAAGAGGTTTTAATTGCTTAACATCAAAAACTGGACATGGGACATGTTCAGGATCCGGATCGTGGCTTTCAATCCGGATCCCGAAGGGTGTTCGTTCATACACTGGTTCAATCCGGATCGCAGCATTCCATGATCCGGATCCCGAACATAGTTTTACCTTTTGCTTGAACGATCCGGATCAGGAATTGCAATCCGGATCCCGAACATGATGTTTTGGTAAAACTGTATGAACGATCCGGATCGGGGACTACGATCCGGATCCCGAACAAGCAATTTTCTGGAAACCGTCTTTGTGCTTCTGCAATCCGGATCGTCAAATCCAATCCGGATCGCCGTCGGTAATTCTTTCCAGAAAAGGCTGTTTTTGATCCGAATATTCTTCCTAGGGTTTCTAACCTATAAATAGCCCTTTATTCATTTCTAGGGCATCCGTAAATAGAAAAGATAGCCGAAAGAAAAAATCCACATATATAGAGAAGAAAGGAAATCATTAGATCTATTCTATGGTTCTTCATCTATATTGATTGATTTGATTCTAGGTTTTCCATACTCACATTTTGAGTAGAATCAAATCAATGAATACTTAGATGGTATTTCCGATCTATCTTTAATCTAAGTATTCGGCGGATCATCACCACCCAAACAAACAACGATTTACCCAAAATCGGCGCGTGGACTCGCGTGGCCTTGTGGATTCAAGGTGCAACCGCTCTCGTGGATTCGGAGCGAGGTACGTTCGTGGATTCGAAGCGTGCCATTGGGTGAAGACCGTGGATTCGGTTGGACGTCGTGGACTCGACGTTGGACGCTGTGGATTCAGCGTTGGGCGCGGATCGTGGATTCGAGAAGCGTCGTGGAGCGAGCGAAGAAGATCTACTAGGAGCGTATGGTAAGAGGTTGAGTCATCAGTGAGTACGCTATATCACCTTGTACGTGTGTTAATTCTAGTGGATTTCGTCGTGTTATCGGTCCCGTGGTTTTTTACTCCGGTTTGGAGTTTTTCCACGTAAAAATCTTGCGTGTTCTTTTATTTTTCCGCATTGGGTTTATTTGCGCAATGATTTTTTGAGTGTTTATTGTTTACACCTATTCACCCCCCCTCTAGGTGTTTTTTCCCCTATTTAGATCCTTATTAACCTAAACCCAACACGAGTTACCAGGTGGATACTTGAATTAAGTTGAGATGACTTTTAGTGTCTCGTGAGAGTTCTAGCATTTCCAGTGCGGGGGCGGAAACTATGGGCGGCTATGCCTACAGCCTGCTCTTGTTTGATAGGGTTGTAGGGGGCAGTCGTTCATAGTTTCCAGGCCTCCCGTGAGAGAAATTGAGAACTTATTCCCTGCATTGCATCGAGACATATAGTGGTAGATTCATTTCCAGCATTCATGTTTTATCTATCTATCTATCTATCTGTTTTTGTTCTCCAGCAGACTTAGTGGGCATACCGTGGGTTTTGTCGTGGTACCCACTGAGATCTGCCTGTTGCAGTAGATCTCACGCCCGTTGTGATGGCAGGTGTTCCTGAGGCGACCTTTCCGGGCTCGGTTCGTTCGGAGTCTTCAGACCGTGGCAAGGGCGTGGCTGACTAGTGCCTACTGGGTCTGTCGTGTCGGGGGTAGAGTTACCCGTGTATTTTGGTTTCCACTTCTGTACCAGACTGTGTTGTTGTATTTATGTTTTGGGTGATTGTGGACTTGTGTACTTGGACTTTTATCTTAGTGATTTAGTAGTTCAGCTCTTCTTTTCAGTATAGCTTCCTTTCAGCTCTGATACTTGTATAGCTATAGATCTCTACTGCAGGTTAGACGCTTCGTCTGTGCGGTAGTTTCCGTACAGACGGCGGATCTGTTGGCGAGCCGGGTCGCAGTTCGACCCTGGGGCGTGACAGATTTAGGTGGTATCAGAGCCTAGGAATATAGGTCGTTGAGGACATAGAGACCCTAGGCTTTTGGTTGGACAGTTGGAAGACTGTCGTGAGAGGCGTGACCTTAGCGAGAGTCTTGTTTGAGTTTGTACCTCCCCAAGAGGATTGGGTCGAGTAATCTCGCTTGTTATTTTCTCTAAAGGTGATTATGTTGGCTGCAGACAACATAATGCCTTAGAACGGCTAACATGTTATAGACTTTCGCTTGATCAGGTCGAGAGATTATTGCTCTCTGACATCTTTTGCCTCGTTGCAGAGTGCTTGCGATGCCTCCAAAGCGTCGCGTGGAGACGACGGCGCACTCTATGACAGATGAGGAGCCCGAGCACCAGGAGGCAGAGCAGGGCGAGATTCAGGAGCTACGGGCCCAGGTAGCCCAGATGTCTGAGGCTTTGCGGCGCCAAGAGGAGACGGCCAAGCGCCAGGAGGAAATCATGGAGCGCATGTTGGGGTTGCTTGAACGCGGGACGCCTGGGTCTAGTTCTGGAGAGGAACGCCGAGCGCCACCTGAGTTGGGCCAGTCGAGCAGGCCGAGGCCACCAAGGCCACCACGTTACCAGCCTCGAGGTCGCGGGGTACAGAGGAGGCAGAGGTCAGGGGGCTCTCGACCCCCTAGACCACAGCAGCACCAGCAGCAGCAGTGGAGGCGCGCTGATAGTTGTATGATTTGTGGCGGACCCCACGCACCTCCACAATGTGAGCAGTGGCAGGGCAGGTGTTACCGATGTGGGCAGGCAAGGCACAGATCATGGTCTTGTCCTGGAGCGGGATCAGCAGTAGCATCGACAGCTTTGGCCCCTTCTCCGCCAGGCCCCTTCTTCCAGACAGGCGGAGCTTCGACAGGTTATGGCCAGATAGTGAGGGCCACTGCTTCGCGGCTGCCTAGCGGGCGACCGACCCCGAGCGGGAGAGTCTATGTCGCACAGGATGAGGATTTGGGGGCAGCTAGCCACGTGGTGGCAGGTATTGATCTTATCTCCCCTTCTCGCTCTTGAGCTGTATTTGTTACCGGAGCAATGCATTCTTTTCTTCAATTGGGCTTTTGCATTGTGGTTTGGGCTAGAGTTAGGACCCTTAACTTGTGCTCGTGAGGTTCAAATACCCGATCACGTGTTGCACGTAGATGAGTGTTGTTGGTCCTGCTCAGTGCTGTTAGGGCCTGGTTTTTGCCTGTTGATCTTTTGGCCCTTCGACGGCTCCGGGGATTTCGTGGTAGTTTGGGTATAGGGCTGTGAGATCTGAGACCTTGATGCCACACCGTTGATACACGGTGGTGATGCCACGCCGTTGATACACGGTGGTGATGCACGCCGTTGATACACGGTGGTGATGCCACGCCGTTGATACACGGTGGTGACGCCACGCCGTTGATACACGGTGGTGACGCCACGCCGTTGATACACGGTGGTGACGCCACGCCGTGATACACGGTGGTGACGCCACGCCGTTGATACACGGTGGTGAAGCCACGCCGTTGATACACGGTGGTGAGGCCACGCCGTTGATACACGGTGGTGACGCCACGCCGTTGATACACGGTGGTGACGCCACGCCGTTGATACACGGTGGTGATGCCACGCCGATGATACACGGTGGTGATGCCACGCCGATGATACACGGTGGTGATGCCACGCCGTTGATACATGGAGGTGATGCCACACCGTTGATACACGGTGGTAATGCCACGTTGTGGGTACACAACGGTGAGAGTTCTTGGATGGTTCGAACGCGGACAGATTTGGTTTGTGCTTGGGCTGAAGCCTTTCAGTGATGGTAGCACTGTGGGACCTTACAGCCGAGGGCTGTGCCTTGATAGTGTTTCAGAACCAGTAAGGGCAGTTTAAGCTGTTAGCGAAGTCAAGTGGATTGACTGATGCCCTACCGACCTTTAGAACTGTGTTTTTCCCTGTTGCGTTTGGACGGGTTGGTGGTATTACCGTCGTGGGTATTTGGTTTATTCCGAAGCGACGTGGAGCTTGTGGGGCACTTGAGGATAGTGCTACAACTTCTATGAGGAAGGAAGTTGTTCGCCAAGCTGGAAGAGTTGCTTCCCAACATCGGAAGGTTTTGGTCATGGCTTTTTAGAGACGAAGGTAAAGCTGAGGAGGATAACAGCTTGATGTAAATGTTGCCAGCCAAAAAAAAAAAAAAAAAAAAAAAAAAAAAAAAGAGAATTGAGTTATTCTTGAATCCTCGAACTTAAAGTACTTGGATACTCAGGAGGTTTGAATTGAGGTAATGCCGGTGGATAGAATTTGCAAGGATGTATGATGGCCTTATCCCGGCAAGGACATTATGTTCAGTTACGCCTTGTTTAGGCGAGCAGTGTAACCTTGGAATTTGAGAGTCAGCAATTGAGGGAAGGTTCCCGAGGTGGAAAGTCTTCCCCTGTCAAGGGATGTGAAATTGTATAGTGGAACAGGATTTTTTTGGTGGCTAAGGAGCAACAGAGGGGTTTTGCCTTTAGGGGGCTTAAACTTCGGTTTTATGAGATCTTGAATTGAGAAATTCACCAGCCGCAGGGTTATTTATGAAATTGAGTTTTTACGAGGTGTTGGTCCTCGAGTAATAACCAGGCTAGTTAAAGTTTGTTTGAACCTCGCATGTTTTGTATTTCACTTCCTTGAAGTGGGTCGAGGATTGTGTTATCAGGATCGACCGATGCAATTCTTGCTGGGGAGACAGAAGGATTTCGCAGTCGGGTCATACTTGGTGAAGTTGCAGTGGAGCCATCTTGATGAGAGAGAGACCACTTGAGAGCCTGAGGATGAGTTGAGAGTTTTCTATTCCTATTTGATCAAGACTCTCCAGAGATTTGGATTTATTTTGGGTTTCGAGGACGAAACCTTTTTAAGGAGGGGAGAGTGTAGAGTACCGGGATTTCGGATGGCGCACCAACCTCGCAAGATGGCGTGGTGCAGAGAAATCGCCTTTGGCGTGTTCCATATTTGTTTACAGTTGAGTTCGGGTTGATTCGGATCAACGCGGAAGCCCCAGCTGGAATCGGGGTTTTCCGGGCTTGACCGCCGATAGAGGACTGGTTTCGAGGAAGCCTCGACTTCGTGGTGGGGTACAAGAAATTGGAAAATGCTTGGAACAGGTATACTTTATCCTTACAGCGGAGTTCGGGAGGTTCCGGACTGACGCGGAGGACCCGAGGGCAAAAAGTGAGTTGGAACTGGCAGTTTTGGAGCCGATTTTTGGATTGAGCACACCGACTCCACGGTTGAGCTTTTTGAGGAGAAAAAGCTGTGAGCATGTGTATTTTCGGATTACAGCGGAGTTCGGGAGGTTCCGGACCCCGGCGGAAGGCCCGAAGCCAAAAAGTGAGTTATAGTTGGCTTATTGGAATATTTTATTCAATTAATTATTTAAGTGTAGGCTTAATTAAGTGTTGCTTCTGTTTGTGCTGTTGAGGTGGGGTGTTGGCAGGGAGGAGGTGGTGGTGAATTAATTAAGGATGGTGGTTTTGATGAGAGTAATTTATCCCTTAATTAATTCCCTTTGCTTTCTTACCAACTCCCCTTTTTAAAAAGGCTCCACCTCACCACCTTCTTCCCGATTTGGGGGAGAGCACCTGTAGCTTGGAGTGAAGCAGAGGAAGGAGAAGGAAGGGAGGAAGAAGAAGAGGAGAAGAAGGAGAGGTTTTCTTGGGCGTTTTCTTCTCCGAGCGAGGACGTGGAGCCGACCGTGGGCGCGGCAAGCCTCGTGGAGGTGTGTATTATTTTAGTATTTTTTATTTGAGAGTGCTTGGGTTTTCTCCCTCCTCCCCTTTTCTTTTCTTTTTGGCTGCCGGCGGCATGGCGGAGCTACGGGCCGCGCGCGCGCAAGTGGCGACGCGCGGCTATAAGGCAGGCCGCTGCGCGGGCGCGTATGAGCGCCGCGCGCAGCAGGCGCCCTGCTGCTGCTGTTGTGCAGCAGGGCGCCAGGCTACCAGCGCAATGCCGCAGGCACCAAGCCGGCGGCCCCAGGCCACGCGCGGGCTGCAGGCTGCGCGCTTGGGGCGCGGCACTGCAGGGGCCCCGCGCGGGCGGCCCCTGGCCCCGCGCGGGCTGCAGGTCGCGCGCTTGGGCGCGCGGCACTGCAGGGGCCCCGCGCGGGCGGACCCTAGCCCCGCGCGGGCTGCAGGCCGCGCGCTAGGCGCGCGCGGCACTGCAGGGCCCCGCGCGGGCGGCCCCTGGCCCTGCACTGGCGGCCATGGGCCGCGCGGGCCTGCAGGCCGCGCGCTTGGGCGCGCGGCACTGCAGGGGCCCCGCGCGGGCGGCCATGGGCCGCGCGGGCCTGCAGGCCGCGCGCTAGGCGCGCGCGGCACTGCAGGGCCCCGCGCGGGCGGCCATGGGCCGCGCGGGCCTGCAGGCCGCGCGCTAGGCGCGCGCGGCACTGCAGGGCCCCGCGCGGGCGGCCATGGGCCGCGCGGGCCTGCAGGCAGCGCGCGCTAGGCCGCGCGCGGCACTGCAGGGCCCCGCGCGGGCGGCCATGGGCCGCGCGGGCCTGCAGGCCGCGTGCTTGGGCGCGCGGCACTGCAGGGGCGCCGCGCGGGCGGCCCCAGTGCCGCGGGGCCCGCGCGGCATGGCAGGGTGCCGCGCGGGCGGCCCCTGCGCCGCGGGCCCCGCGCGGCAATGCTGGGCGCCGCGCGGGCGGACCCTGCGCCGCGGGCCCCGCGCGGCAATGCAGGGCGTCGTGCCGGCGGCCCCTGTGCCGCGGGCCCCGCGCGGCATGGCAGGGCGCCGCGCGGGCGGCCCCTGTGCCGCGGGCCCCGCGCGACAATGCAGGGCGCCGCGCGGCATGGCAGGGCGCCGAGCAGGCGGCCCCTGTGCCGCGGGCCCCGCGCGGCAATGCAGGGCGCCGCGCGGGCGGCCCCTGTGCCGCGGGCCCCGCGCGGCACTGCTGGGCGTCGCGCGCTGCAGGCCGCGCGCTAGGCGCGCGGCACTGCAGGCTTCGCGCGGGCGGCCCTTGTGCCACCGGGCTGGGTTTAGAGCTGTGCAGCTGCGCCGCCATTGCCGCGCAGGCTGCGACTCGGCGACGCGCCACGGCGTGTGCGCGATGGGTTTTCCGCGCGACGCGCGGCGTTTCTCGTCGCCGGATGGGTTTTCTTTCGCCTTAGTGAGCGCGGGTTTCGCCCGCGGGTTTTCTGATCCCGATTTATCTCCTTCTCTCGCAGTTGTGGCTTAGTGTGGACTCTCTACGTGGCCAGTGGTGCGTGTTATGCCACGTGGAGCTGCGGGATCGCATCGGGACCTCCGTTTGGCGCACGGTTTTGGCGGATTGATCGCAGGTGGGTTGGTTTCTTCCAAATGAATTGCGGAATGCCCTTTTTGCTTCCGAAATGCAAAGGTATCGTATCCTTATACTAACAGGTAATTGCGGGACAGTCGTGTAAGTCGAGGGTTGCCGTTTCCGACTTGAACACGAGTGTTAGTAGCGTCACTTGAGTGTACGAGTTTTCCGATCTGATCGATCGTGGACTTTAGCTTGCATGCGCTTGCTGCTGAGACATGTTCTATGCGCGTTGGGTATTTTGCTCCATTGCATAGTTGTATTTGATAAATATCACTGGCCGAGTTACCAGAGGGATAAGTATCACTGGCCGAGTTACCAGATGAATGAATATCACTGGCCGAGCTACCAGATAGATGAATACCACTGGCCGAGATACCAGAGGGATGAATACCACTAGCCGAGTTACCAGATGGATAAATATCACTGGCCGAGTTACCAGATAGATGAATACACTGGCCGAGTTACTAGATGGATAAATATCACTGGCCGAGTTACCAGGGGGATAATATCACTGGCCGAGTTACCAGATAGATGAATATCACTGGCCGAGTTACCAGATGGATGAATACCACTGGCCGAGTTACCAGAGGGATTAATATCACTGGCCGAGTTACCACCAGAGGGATAAATATCACTGGCCGTGTTACCAGATGAATAAATATCACTGGCCGAGCTACCAGATAGATGAATACCACTGGCCGAGTTACCAGATGGATGAATATCACTGGCCGAGTTACCAGAGGGATAAATATCACTGGCCGAGATACCAGAGGGATGAATACCACTGGCCGAGTTACCAGATGGATAAATATCACTGGCCGAGTTACCAGGTAGATGAATACCACTGGCCGAGTTACCAGATGGATAAATATCACTGGCCGAGTTACCAGGGGGATAAATATCACTGGCCGAGTTACCAGATAGATGAATATCACTGGCCGAGTTACCAGATGGATGAATACCACTGGCCGAGTTACCAGAGGGATAAATATCACTGGCCGAGTTACCACCAGAGGGATAAATATCACTGGCCGAGTTACCAGATGGATGAATATCACTGGCCGAGTTACCAGAGGGATAAATATCACTAGCCGAGTTACCAGAGGGATAAATATCACTGGCCGAGTTACCAGGGGGATAAATATCACTGGCCGAGTTACCAGATGGATGAATATCACTGGCCGAGTTACCAGATGGATGAATATCACTGGCCGAGTTACCAGATGGGTAAATATCACTGGCCGAGTTACCAGATGATGCATGCCCTGGCCGAGTTACCAGGTGGATACTTGAATGAAGTTGAGATGACTTTTAGTGTCTCGTGAGAGTTCTAGCATTTCCAGTGCGGGGGCGGAAACTATGGGCGGCTATGCCTACAGCCTGCTCTTGTTTGATAGGGTTGTAGGGGGCAGTCGTTCATAGTTTCCAGGCCTCCCGTGAGAGAAATTGAGAACTTATTCCCTGCATTGCATCGAGACATATAGTGGTAGATTCATTTCCAGCATTCATGTTTTATCTATCTATCTATCTATCTGTTTTTGTTCTCCAGCAGACTTAGTGGGCATACCGTGGGTTTTGTTGTGGTACCCACTGAGATCTGCCTGTTGCAGTAGATCTCACGCCCGTTGTGATGGCAGGTGTTCCTGAGGCGACCTTTCCGGGCTCGGTTCGTTCGGAGTCTTCAGACCGTGGCAAGGGAGTGGCTGACTAGTGCCTACTGGGTCTGTCGTGTCGGGGGTAGAGTTACCCGTGTATTTTGGTTTCCACTTCTGTACCAGACTGTGTTGTTGTACTTATGTTTTGGGTGATTGTGGACTTGTGTACTTGGACTTTTATCTTAGTGATTTAGTAGTTCAGCTCTTCTTTTCAGTATAGCTTCCTTTCAGCTCTGATACTTGTATAGCTATAGATCTCTACTGCAGGTTAGACGCTTCGTCTGTGCGGCAGTTTCCGTACAGACGGCGGATCTGTTGGCGAGCCGGGTCGCAGTTCGACCCCGGGGCGTGACACCTTGCACGATTCCCAGACCTAAAAAGGGAAAACCCCAACAAAATAATACATCGGTAAGCTAAACCGAGACCAGTGAAAACCGTAGCCTCGAACTATGTCCAAAACAAGACAGAGAACGCCAAGACCCACCCAGACGTGGCGCGAGAACAGCGTGGCGCAAAGACAACGCGGCGCGGTGGCGCGGCGTATGTGGAACAGCCCCGCGCGGGCAACAGCCCCCCACACGGGCGCGCGCTGCGGCGGTGCGGCCCCGCGCGGGCACCAGCCCCGCGCAGGCGCGCTGCATGCGGCGCAGCCCCGCGCGGGCTCCTGCCCCGCGCGGGTGTGCGCTGCGACGGCGCGGCCCCGCGCGGGCACCAACCTCGCGCGGGCGCGCTGCATGCTGCGCCGCCCCGCGCGGGCTCCAGCCCCGCGTGGGTGTGCGCTGTGGCGGCGCAGCCCCGTGCGGGCACCAGCCCAGCGCGGGCGCACTGCGTGCGGTGCCGACCCCGCGCGGCGCGCGCAAGGGGCACGGCAGCGGCGGCTGCCCTACGCGGGAACAACCCCGCGCGGCCAGCAAGCGGCGCGGCGGTGGCTAAGGCATCCTAGGTCGCCCAAACGACAAACAAAAAACGTAAAATCCCGAAACCAAAACACGAAACTCAGAACAACAAAAACGAGAGAGAGGTAAACGCCGCTAACCTCGCTCAAACGGAGAAGACAGCCTGATCTGGTTCCTCGCGGTAGTGAGAATCCGGATCCGCTCCCTGTTGACGGTGACGCTCCGATCCCGGCTTCCGACACGTTGATCGAAGAAGATGGAAGATCCGATCTTTTTTTTTCTTCTCCGAAATAGGGTTTCCTTTTGTAAGACCTAGCCTTTCTTTGACTTTTCCCGTTATCCCTCCTCTCATGATGTCCGACTGAGGGGCTAATTTTGGTGTCTTTCCGAACAGTCCGTCGGGGCTCGCGAACAATTTTCGGCTGTAGAACTCGCGAAACGGAGCGCGAGGACGCATTCGGTTTCGGTTTCCGACTCCCGGTTCATCCAGAATAATTTTTTGAAGTTTGGACCCCCTAGTAAGTGCCCCGGGATCCGTGTTGGGTCCGCACGGTTTTGAATATACTTATTCGAGAGAAAAAGAGGGGGGGGCTTAGGGTTTTTCTTATCTTCTTCCTCTTCTTTTGCTTCCCTCTCGTAGCCGTCGGCAAGGTGGAAACGACCGGAAAAAAGAAAAGAGATCGGGGGCTAACCGAGGACTCGGACGCGGGTAGATCGATCAAGCGGACGATCCCTCTTCTCCCTTTCTCCTCGCAAATCAAGGTACGTTTTTCCTTGGAGTTCTTGATTTCGTAGTTTACGGTAAAGGGGGAGGGGCCGTCTTCCGGTTTCGGGGAGCGATCGGGGGCCGCCGCCACCGCGCCGCCGCCGCCGCGGCCACCCGCGCGGGCCGCCTGCAGGTGGGGCGCCGCGCGGCAGGCGCGCCGCGCGGGCGCCACCCGCAGGCGGGCCACCGCGCGGCAGGGGCCGCGCGGGCCGCCTGCAGGCGGGGCGCCGCGCGGCAGGCGTGCCGCGCGGGCGCCACCTGCAGGCGGCGCCGCGCGGCAGGGGCCGCGCGGGGCGCCTGCAGGCGGGGGACCCGCGCGGCAGGCGCGCCGCGCGGGCCACCCGCCCGCACGCAGGCGCCGCGCGGCATGGGAGCCGCGCGGGCCGCCTGCAGTCGGGCGCCGCGCGGCAGAACGTGCCGCCGCGGGGCGCCGCCTGCAGGCCGGCAACGCACGGGCGGGGGCCGCGCGGGCCGCCTGCAAGCGGGGGCGCCGCACGGCAGGCGCGCCGCGCGGGCGCCCGCCCGCAAGCGGGCGCCGCGCGGCAGGGGCCGCGCGGGCCGCGTGCAGGCGGGGGCGCCGCGCGGCAGGCACGCCGCGCGGGCGCCCGCCCCCGCATGCAGGCGCCGCGCGGCAGGGGCCGCGCGGGCCGCGTGCAGGCGGGGCGCCGCGCGGCAGGCACGCCGCGCGGGCGCCCGCCCGCATGCAGGCGCCGCGCGGCAGGGGCCGCGCGGGCCGCGTGCAGGCGGGCGCCGCGCGCGGCAGGCACCGCCGCGCGGGGCCCGCCCGCATGCAGCACCGCGCGGCAGGGGCCGCGCGGGGCCGCGTGCAGGCGGGGCGCCGCGCGGCAGCGCGCTGCGCGGGCGCCCGCCCGCATGCAGGCACCGCGCGGGGCCGGGACCGCGCGGGCCGCATGAAGGCGGGGGGCGCCGCGCAGCAGGCGCGCCGCGCGGGCACCGCCCGCATGCATGCGCCGCGCGTGCTGGGGCCGCGCGGGCCGCATGCAGGCGGGGCGCCGCGAGGCAATCGCGCCGCCACGGGCGCCGCCCGCATGCAGGCACCGCGCGGCAGGAGCCGCGCGGTTTGCCGCATGCAGGCGGGACCCGCCGCGGCAGGCGCGCGTGTGAGCCGCCCGCGGGCGGGGCACCGCGCGACGAGCGCGCCGGGGAGGGGGGTTTCGCAGACAAAGGGCGCACCGCACAAGTTGGTGCTGAGCGGGGGACTCGCCGCTCGAAGTCCGGGGTTGCGCCCGTTGTCTGTGTCCGGCCTGGGGTCGGTGTGGGTTTCGGTCCCCTCAGTCTTGACATATCCTTGTTCCTCCAGGAGTGCGGCACGTCGTTGGCGACGGGTGCACGGACACGGACGAGCCGAGCGCAGGACGACACGCACGAGGTGGGTACATTCCCGGGACTGTGGGAATATGATTTTATTGATAGAAATAATATGTTTGGGGCAAGGTGAATTGTAAGTCTTCTCTCATTTTTATGCTAACCCTGTCCTATTATCATTCTGCTTATCGTCGATCTGAGGCTCTGGTTTTGCTACACGCACACCGGCGGATTGGCCTCCGCAAGGGTGTGTGCTTTTCCGAAAGTGGTACGTTGACCCGTGTACCCCACGCGATGGTGGCGTTAGGAATGGGGGCCCTCATAGGTGGGGGTGTGAGCGGTGGTGCTGAGGTAGGTGCTCGGCGGCCGAGGCAGGTGCTCGGCAGGGGACACCGGGGTGGGGGCCCGGTGTGGTGGTCGGAAAGGTGCCCGGTTTTGCTATTGTACAGGGTGTGATCATTGTAGGCGGTGTTTGAGAGAGACGGTTGCTCCGGTTGCGATGGTTTGCTATGTTTCTAGTCTTTTTGCTTATCATACTATTTCTAGTCACTGACTTCCCACTTCATGACAGGTTCGTCCAGGGGTGAGTGCTAGAGCACCGGTGAGGCCGCGAGGGTGCTGTTCTGACATTAGTTGACTGCAGACACAGTGATTCTTTTCCCTTGATGCTTTATTTCATTATTCATATTAGTTAGCTGTGGTTTGCGACACCCCCGTGGGGTCGAAGTGGATGTTTGCCTTTCTTTTCATATACGTTATTGAATGTTATTCTATTCCTTACTGGGCCGTTTTAAACGATGTGATGCAAAGAAAAATAAAACCATTTGCGAAAACTGCTTTTAAAACGTGGGTGTCGTGTGGGCACCGGATTCCAAAACTCTGTGGATTTATGTGGTTTCGAAACAGTTTTCAAAAATAACGGCGCCGTGTGGGTGTCGCTTTTAAAACCTTGCGATTATTTATCCTTTCGAAGCAGTCGGCCCTTCTTCTTTGTGTAAAAGTTGATGGAACATTTGGAAGGCATGATGTATGTGTTTGTACCTCGATTAGTGTGGTTAATGCTTGAGATGAATATATGATGTAGTCAGGACGCCGTGCATATACAAAGGAGACTCTGCCCGTTTGTAGAGTAAACTTTGTGTATGCGGCGGGTCTGGGCACGTGCCGGGGAATAAAAAGGTTTTCAAAAAAAAAGAAATATATACTCATTTGGGAGCATCGGTGGCTCTTCTTCCGCGCAATTAAACCCCCGGGGCGTGACACCTTTTTCTCTCTTTTCTCTCCGATTAGGGTTTTCGCTTTCTTGAAAATAATAAGTAAATATTTTTATTTTCTCCCTTGTACGTACAAAATAAAACCCTTAATCGGAAGATATAACAGAAAGATCCCCATCTCCTCAAAAAGCGTGCCGATCACGTGGCACGGGTTTCGGTGAATCCTACGAGTACCAAAACCCCCAAAATCCCATTCCGGGAGATCCGCAAATTGGATTTCAGATCCGATCGCTTTGCCGTTCCCCATTTTTCGAGCTCTAACACCGAAAAATACCCGCACCCACCGATGTTGTACTCAAGAAATCCTGCTAATTAATCCTTTAAATAACTAATTTATTCAAAAGGGGTTGAAAATAAACACAAGGTAGTTCGTGATATTACATTTAGATTCTTGGATCCCATAACACACAAGGGCTAAAACCTATAAACACCAATGACTTGATATATATATATATATATATATATATATATATATATATATATATATATATATATATATATAGAGAGAGAGAGAGAGAGAGAGAGAGAGAGAGAAGAGAGGAGAGAGAGGGAGAGCTAGGCTTGTGTGCTTCCGTGCTCCCAAGTTATTTTCAATATTAGAATTTTCGAATGGACGATCGGTTCCGTTAAACTTAATCTAGAGTATTTAAAAGGTTAAGAAAATAAATTTCATTTGCCTACTGATCAAAGGGACTCAAGTTGAATAACTTTAATGGTTGTGGTGAACTGTTTGCAAATTTAACAGTGTAAAAATATCCAACTTATGTAAAATTTTAACAGAAAATTTTTTATAAACGAGGTCAATATGTTTGATCTAAAATTTTAGTATCATATCATCACGTTTTGTGAGATTTTTAATTTTAGTCGTTGGTTTTGAGCCATTTCAATTTCTAGGTAAATGATATCGAAAAATCGTAAAACTTATTTTCTAAATATTTCAAATATTCTAGATCAAATCTACCAAAGCCGATTGTCCATTCAGAAGTTCCAACATCGAAAATAATTTAAAAGCACGGAGGTTTTCGTATTTCTAAAGGCACACAAGTTGAACTATATATATATATATCCGGCTAGTATGCTATCGATAGTACCAAACACTTGGTGCTACCAAGTTTTCCACTATTAGATCAACCATTTTGATCATTTTTAATACTTAGATTATACTATTCAACCAACCACTCACTAAACCCTAGGGGCTCACTATCTTTCTAATCATACATCCTTTTATCCAAGAGTTAAAAACTTAATAACATCACTATCTTAGTGCTATTAATAGTATAGTAGCCTTGATGCGCGTGTGCATATATGGCCACAGGTTAAAATACCCCTAAACTTTAACTCATTTAGAAATTGACCCCTAATCATTTTTAATTTGATTACACCTCCACTTATTAATCGTTTTTTTTTTTTTTTTTTTTTTTTTTTTTTTTTTTTTAAGCTCCTTCATAGGTAATTTTAGAGACTCTGTTAAAATAAAAATAAATATCCACAAAAGCTACAGGTGATTAAGAATTACTTTAGTAAAAAAGAAGGTCATGTGAACTTAGGTGGGCGTTTAATTCTAATAGATTTCTCAAAATTACAAATAAAAAAAATTAAATTACTGTTGGTAAGTAGAGAGAATGTAAATTAAATAAATAAAAAAATAGTTCTTGAGGTCAATCTTAAAATTGGTTAAAGTTTAGGGAATGTTTACACATTTTAATTAACAAAGAATGTATAAAGATGTCGGGAATCTAATACTCTGTACCACTACTAAATTTTGTAAATTCACAATCTGCTTTATTACCAATTATTGATATTTTGTAATAAAAATATCAAATCGAATTTTTACCGTAAATCCGTCTTTTCAACAAAAACTGAAATTAATACAACCACAAAAAAAAAAGAAAAAAGAAAAGAAAATACGTATGAAATAAAATTAATTAACTAAAAAAAAATTACACATGACTCATTTTCTACAATAAAATAGGTTCAACATAAATCCTCTTTCTGAATCTCACTTATTCTTTTCTTTCTGAATCTCACTTATTCTTTTCTCGTCTTTTATATCATGAGAAGATTTCTCTCTTTCGGAACCCACCTCTAGCATAATATGTTCTATAATAAAGCCTATAAAATATATTCAAATCTAGTATAATTAGAAATCATACTCTAATTAATATTTAATTCTAAATTATTTTATTTCTAATAAATTTATATATTAATTTTAATCTAATTAAGATTTAATTATAAATCTATTCAAGTCGCAAAAGACCTACAATTGGCTATTTTGAATTATGTCTCTAATTTTTTTTTTATTTTTTTTTTTTGTGATTGATATCTCTTCAGCTTGTTTTCCTTTGGATTTAAGACTAAAAGTCCCGTTTGGTTCGGATATAAATTTAAGAGGTATAAATTTTTTTATACATGGGATAGCTTGTTATTCCGGGATAATGAATTATAAAAGTTAAATTGCATTTGGTTCAAAAGTTGGTATTTTTGGAATAAAAAAAATTGTATTTGATTAAAATGATGGAATAGTAGAGAATAGTGGAAAAAGATGATAAATATTTTATCAAAATGCCAATTTTACCCTTACCTTATATATATATAAATTAATTTTAATTATTATAAATTAAATAAAATGATAATTTAATTGTTAATAAATTATATCTTACATAAATAAAATAATTTTTTATATTTTATAGTATATTTTAGTAAATAATAATTAGTAAACAAAATTAATAAACATAATTAGTAAATAAAATATAAAATAATTTTTTATATTTTATAGTATATTTTAGTAAATAATAATTAATAAACATAATTAGTAAATAGTATATTTTAGTAAATATAGTCTCAGATAGGAAGATAAGTAAAGTTTAAAAAAAAAAAAAAAAAAATCAATTCATTGTCTCTAGGTATAAACCTTATTCCAGGGGAGAGGTGGAATAGAAATTAACGGATTATTTTGAAATAACTCGTTAAGCTGGAAATATTTTAAATATTTATTCCTATATTTTTTTTTCTCTTGTTCGACAAAAATTAAAGAATAAAAAGAGTTATTTCTCTTTACCCCCAACCAAACGGGTACTTAAGGTTTGTTAACTTATAGGTCACTAACAATCACCAAAGTTCCCACATTTTAAACTGAAAAGTGGTCAGAATAGTAAAATTTAATGCCAGCGCTATTTAGTTTTTAATTCAACTGAATTAAACAACTTAAATCAAGTCGAAAAGATGTGAGTACAAAAAAGAAACATGGGAAAGTCAATCGGATATTATTTTGAAATAATTTATTGTATAGTTGAGGAGGTCTAAAATATAAAAAATATTTCTAAATTTAAGAAAATACTAATATTAAATATAAATATATTTATACATCGTTTTTTTTACAGATTTAAAATTTTTGAAGAGGAGCGGATGTTTTGTATAATTTAATATATTATCAAATTTTTGAAAAACAAAAGTTATTTTGCATTATTTAACATGATATTGAAACAGATAATATTATTAATTTTTTTTCAAAATATTTTGAGCCCAAACATGAAAGGAATGTTAAATATAAATATTTTCATATGATATGAGATTGTGAGGAGTGTTAAATATAAATATTTAAATATAATTTTTTATTAAATTATTTTTTTAGTATTCAGATTGTGAGGAAGAGTGTTAAATATAAATATTTAAACATAATTTTTTATTAAATTAATCTTTTAAAAATAATAATTATTTTATATAATTTGGGAGGGGATAGATCACAAAGATAAGTAAAGGAGAAGAGGAGAACCACCATTCCATAACTATCGCTTTCCTACAAAAGGCGACAAGGCCGAAACAACATACCTGTCCTCAAAGAGACTTTTAATTTAGAAAAATTTTTTTATTAAAAAAAAAAATAGGTACAATATAAATAAGTCCTCAGATCTCATCCCCTCCCTAGTATCTCCCAGGTCTCACCTGGTGTAGCCCACCAGGACCACCGTCACTAATAACTGGTTCAGGAGGACGGGCTTTTAATTTTTTTTTTTTTTTTTTTTTTTTTTTTTTTTTTTTTTTTTTTTTTTTTTTTTTGTCTTTTACAGTGATGTACAGAGGAAACCATCAACTATAGGGATTCTGAGAAAGATCCCTCAACTTCCCCTCCTCGTCTTTATATTTTTCTAACTTTTAGTTCTCCTTCTGTATCTTTGTCAATTTTTTATTTTTTTAAACTGTTGGAAAAAATTCGGTACTCGTCCCGGTACCAGATTCTCTAAATCCGCAACCCGCTCTGGTACCTCAATTCACGTTGGTACCACCTAGAGTTGGGATTCCGCAGCGGAAACGTCAAATCGAATTATTTACCATAAACCCATACTTCTCAACAAAACTGAAACCAATACAACCACAAAGAGAAGAAAAACCAATATAAGGGAATATACGGGTGAAATAAGATTCATTAACCAAGAGAAAAATTATACCGATTACACAGACTTCTCTTCTGCAATAGAGTAGCTTCAACCCTAGCCCTCCTCCTGAATCTCTCTCACCCTTCTCTCATCTTCTATAAACCTAGAAGACTATGGGTGTGGCTAAATTCTAGCCCAATCACCTCCATCGGTGTTATCACTACCGTACTGTGAATACCACTATATGGGTGTGGCTAAATCCTAGCCCCCAACACCTCCATGGGTATTACCCGTACTGTGAATACCACTATAAGGGTGTGGCTAAATCCTAGCCCCCAACACCTCCATGGGTATTACCACCATCGTGGGTATATCCTCCTTAACACCACCGTGTTGTGAATACCACTATATGGGTGTGGCTAAATCCTAACCCCCACCACCTCCATGGGTATTA
>CM054935.1:5554454-5599454 GCA_029168755.2 Tillandsia fasciculata | reverse complement strand
TAAAACAATTTGAATCAAATAAATAAATTATAATATAATACTTTAACATACAACACTATACTTTATGGTAGGGCTGTATAAATCCGGAGAAAATTATGTGATGAGTGATTAAATTTATAGACAAATTGTTATAATCTATGTATATTTGCTCCAAAAAATATAAAAGAAAATTTTGAGCCTTCAAAAGGTAACTTCTAATAATATCTTTTTCAATTGTAGAGATAAGCTACTCAAGAAAGTGTGATGTTACACTTTTCTCCTACTCAAACTACACTTTATTGAAGTATAGCAAAAGGGCACCTCCAATTAAACTTTTTGGTTAAATACTTTAGTTTGAAGCTCTTCCATATATAGGACCAATTTTACTTGTAGTCCCTAAGCTTTCTAGACAGGTTTTACTTTGGTTTTTAAATTATCTGAGTTAGACATTAGACACTGAGAGCTTTTGAATGTGTTTCATGTTATTTGCTATCAGATGAAAAGTTTTTTCCTGTACCTACTGACATGTGTGCACTAAAAATTTATCAACCATTTTGTTGGGGCCGAAATGCCTGACCGTTGATCTGGGCCGGTCCGCGATCGGCCTCCGAATTGACCCTCTTGATGTGTGCGCCGTGTGCCAAATGATTAGATCGAGGAGGGATCCGTTCGGCCGGGTATTTCTCAATCGAACTCTTAATCAAGTTCGATCAGGAGGAGCCCAACTGAGACAAATGGGTATTGATCAACACGGATGAATCAGCCGGCTCGCTTTGTATTGCTCGAGAAAGGATTACAAGAAACGAATTACAAGTAGAACTATTCCTAGAAAAGCTATAAGTAAAGCTATAAATGCTGGTAAGAAAATCTATCTAGAAAAGTGGTCAGGAAAGCGGTAAACTTAGTCTAAGAAAGCTGTAAATGTAGGTATTGAAAGTATTGAATAGTAGGGGTGGTCACTGGCTTACGAGGTTGTAGAACCACTATCTCTTTGATGGTTTGCTTATTTATACTTGTCCGAACCACGTAGACAGTTGTGTATATCGTAATTTAAGGGGAATCATCGCATATCTCTCAATTACTTTTTTCTGAGTTGATTTTTCTCGATTGGATAGTAGCTCTTTTCTGTTCATGTTCATCCCCAAGATTGACGCGCCAAGACGTGATCCCCGACACTTCTCGATGTGGGGCACAACTTGCTAATTCTACGTCAGTTACGTGATTCGTTGCGTGATTCGTGCCCTGCACTCCATGTCTATATTTTTCAGGATCTTTCTTTTTGCGGCTCCAGCAGCCGATTTTCGATCCTGATTTCTCCTCTTTTTATCGTTTAGCTGAGACAACTGATGATTTATAATCAGCCAGAGTCGTTCAGCTAAGAAATTACAGTTGTCTCAGAAGGCATACATCCAGCGTGTTTTGGAACGGTTCTGCGTAAAGGATGCCAAGCCAGTAAGTACGCCCTTCGCTACACATTTTAAACTTTCAACTGATTTAGCACAAAAAACAGATGATGATAAAGCATACATGGAACGAGTTTCTTATGCCAGCGCAGTCGGAAGCATTATGTATGCTATGGTCTGTACGAGACCAGACCTTGCGCATGCTGCTAGTGTGGTAAGCAGATACATGGCAAATCCAGAAAAACAACATTGGCAAGCTGTGAAATGGATTTTGAGGTATTTGCGAGGTACTACAGATGCATGTTTGGAATTTGGGAAGTCTGAAGCAAGCCTAATCGGTTTTGTAGATTCTGATTATGCAGGAGATCTTGATAAAAGAAGGTCACTTACCGGTTATGTTTTCTCACTTGGTGGATGTGCAGTTAGTTGGCGAGCTTGCTTACAACCCACGGTTGCATTATCCACGACGGAGGCTGAATACATGGCAATTACAGAGACTGTGAAGGAAGGCATATGATTGAGAGGCTTATTCAATGGATTAAGCATAAGCATTGAGAAAGTTACAGTATTTTGCGATAGTCAGAGTGCTATTTATCTGAAAAAGGACCAAATATTCCGTGAGAGAACAAAGCATATAGACATCAGGTATCACTTTGTTCGCGAAGTTTTTACTCAAGGTAACATTGCGGAGAAAAAGATTAACACTTTGGAGAATCCAGCTGATATGTTGACAAAGCCTCTTTCGCATGTCAAGTTCAAGCACTGCTTGGACTTGATTAGCATTGCTTGCTGATTGGAGTGCCCTTAGGGGCTTGTGGAGAAGGTGGAGAGTTATTACTCATGTTTTATTTAAAGGGAATTTTGAGTCAAGGTGGAGATTTGTTAGATGTGACTCCGAAATCGCTTCGATATTATGATTTCGGTTCGCGGACAGCTTCGCGGTGCGACGAGGTACGGATTGGATCAGCTAAGGAAAATCTTTATTTTCTTTTTTGTTTTTGCCTAAGAGTGAGATCGAGCGATTGTACGAAAAAAAAAACTTTATATTCTCTCTTTTCTTCATAGTGAAACCTCTCCTCTTTCGCCCGTGGTTATTTCCCTGTAAAGAGTTTTTACGTAAATCTGTGTGTTATTTCTCTGTAGTGCAATTTTGGATTTACTTCTGTGTCGTGATCGCTAATTGATTTTGTTTAGTTTGTGCGCTCGTTGCTAACAGATTTGAATATAAAATTTAATAGTTTAATGATCTTAGGATAAAAACACAGATATAATGAGGGAGCCTTCTATGTAATCGTCATATTATATTATTTATCTTTCAATTAATCCAATCTCAATATTTGATAGAAAAGTATAATTTAAATAGTTTTTAAAAAAATTATGATTGGATGAGTGAATTTTAGCTGCCAACTTTGGTCCGTAAAAAATACTGTTTCATTATGTGACAGTCACATTTTGCAATTTATTTCGAGGATAAGATGATATGTGATAGGATTGATATTTAATTCCTTTTCTCTTGGAGGCAGCTGTCATATCCAATGAGATCCTTGGCAGCACATGAGGGTCATCTTTGATATTAAGAATCTATGGTCCTTTTCATGTTTAAAATCGGAGGGCCTTGCTTCACCATTGGTGTGCTATTTTAATGTCTTTGATTTTATTCTCGGCAGTGATGTAACACAATCGGAAATGTCAACATATATTTTAGTACCCTTTTGATATGGAATATGGATCACATGGATTATTTGTTTTGTTGTTTTTTTTTTTTTTTGGTCGAAAGGAAATAAACTCATAGACACCTTTATAAAAAGAGTAAAGTTTGATTAGAGTAGATTTAATTTGCAGGCCTAAAATGTACCAACTTAATCATGACGACTGAAGAAATGGAATCCAAACCCAAGCGCATGCATGGAAATGAATAAATGGGAGAAGGTACGGAGGATGGTCTGTAAATCTAAACTATTTGAAAAAAGAAATTAACCTTACGAGAGTATTAAAATCCACACAAAAAATCAATCTTAAACACAAAAAATCAATAAAAACTAATATCAATATATATATATATATATATATATATATATATATATATATATATATATATATATATATATATATATATATATATATATAGTCCGGCTACTATACTATCGATTGAACCAAGCATTTGGTGCTATTAAGTTTTTTACCTTTAGATCAACTTCTTTGATTATTTTCATCCGTTAGATTTTACTATTTTTTAACTACCTATTAAACCCAAGGGGCCCACTATCATCTCAACCACACATCTTTTAATTCAACGGTTAAAAACTTAATAATATCAATAACTTGGTACTATTAATAGTATTACAGTCCAACTCTCTCTCTCTCTCTCTCTCTCTATCTACATAGATATATATATATATATATATATATCCATTCTCTCCTCTCTCTCTCTCTCTCTCTCTCTCTATATTATATATATATATATAGATATAGATATATAAGAGAGAGAGAGAGATAAGAGATGAGAGAGAGAGAGAGAGAGAGAGAGAGAGAGAGGGGAGGGAGTTCGGCTATTATGCTGGTACAAGCACCAAATAATGGGTGTTTTTAAGTTTTCTATCATTATATCTATTCATTTGACTAATTTCTTCTCTATATCAATCTATTTCACTAACCACTCACTTAACCCAACGAGCTCATTATTATCCTAACCATCCATCTTCTCATCCAAGAGCAAAAAACTCACAAACACCAATGATTTGATACTTTAAAAGTATAGGAGCACAAATTATATATATATATATATATATATATATATAGAGAGAGAGAGAGAGAGAGAGAGAGAGAGAGAGAGAGAGAGAGAGAGAGAGCTTGTATATTTTTAAAAGTATAAGTCCAACTATACTTGTAAATTTTTTATTCTAGAATTTGCATTGAGATTCGTATTTTTTACTCTCTCTTTCTCTCTCTTTAGTTGATTTTACAATAGCATTGTTACGCCCTGAGTTTTAAAAAATTGTCTATTTTATTATTATTTTTTTAATTAGAGTTTAAAATCTTGAAACCCAGGACGTGAGCAGACCGTCACATGCATAGAAAATTCTCTGTCCACACGGACAGAGTCTCCCCTATACATACTCGGCTAGTCAAGTACAATAATATAATAAGAGAGCAACTATCACTTAGCTAAACATAAACATAAACTTCTACACTAAATACATCCACAAGACATAATCCCAATAACTCCAACTCAAAAATATAGAGACAAAACTAAGGTCATGATACTGAAACTGTAAAGGCTAGCACTGGCCACTGCGGCCAATAGCAGGGTCAACTCTATCCAACAGCTCACTGGATCGTCTCGACATCTCAGCACCTGAATGACCTGAAAAGTGGTCACCTAGGGGGTGTGAGATACACTGTACATGTATCCCAGTGGGCACGACGGGCCGAGAAATAGCAAGTCGTATCTACCGGATACTGTAATAAGCGGATAGCAATAACTAGATATAAACCGAAAGCTGAAAGGTAAGGTGCAGATATGAAATCTAAGCATGCTGAAGTGAAAGCAGGGGTACTTAGATATAAAGCTAATCATGCTGTAACTGATAAATCTGATAAACATGAACTGATCATGCTATAGAGCAGAGCTAGTATGATAATCAATAATATCAATGCTGTAAACAGAGAATGCTGATAATCACGGGTCAGTCATGCTAAATAAATGCTGAAGCAACAATATCAATAGATCATGCATCACTACTAGAAGTAGAGTACCCAATCACCTGCCACTATTGGTCACGGGGACCTCAGGCTAAATACCACCTGTACACCAATTTGCTGTCATAACCCTCTGGGCTTACGGGTCGCCACTGCTGACCACTTTACCAGTAAGGTACACTACTGTGGGGGATCAATTCCGCTAGTGTACGTGAAAAAACAGCTGGCTCTGTAGCAATCATAATGCTGATGCTCAAGCTCATGGTCTAAAAACCAAACACACGAAATAAAGCCGAAAAATCCCTGTCGGGATGCTGAAACTGTAATCTCAACTGGTACTGTATAACTGAATCTGAACAACAGAAACTGAATATCTGAGCTGTAAAACTGAAGCTGAATAACAGAACTGTACTCCTATTCTATCATGCAACATAGAACAGGAAAGGCTAATACAACTAGGCTGGTGACTAAGCTAACATGGCATATGTCAAGCTGTATGTATGGATATACCAAATACTGAATATGAAATCATAGTGAGAAACTAAACTGAATGGCAGAACTATAAACTGAATTGTAAATTGAACTGTATAGCAGAAGCTGAACTCCTATTCTAACATGTAAGAGAAGAATAGGAAATGCTGATATGAAATGAACTAATAATCACTCTAACTAATGTCCAATCAAGCATGACACATGTCCAGATGTATATCACTATAAATACCAAGTGCTGAGAATGAAAGCATATAGAGAGCTCAACTGTAAGATCAAGACAACATAGCTGTAATGACTGAATGCTGGAATGAAAGCAAATAGAAAGGCTCAACCATAGGATCAAGGCTATACCAAAAACAGGGGTACCCGACCTATCACGGTACCCCATAGGGTCGAAATGATAAAGTCCGGATCAAAGATAAACCCACCTCAAGGTAGTCGATCACGGTAACCACCGGATGGCTCACAGGCTGGCGGCTGACTGCTGGGACCTGAATAATAATCACAGGTCAATAAATGACTCTCTCAACCAACCCACAGACTCACTAAGTGTAGACAAGCTATACGGGAAACTTCGCTGAAGTCCCGCTCAACAAAAGCCGTCAAATCTCCAACGAAGGGTTTAGAGATCATAGGCACACAGCCCAAAACAGCCAAGCAAGTCACAATTGCATTTAGACCCCTAGGGTTTCACAAAATGGTATTAAAAATAATTGTCAAGTTATTTCTTGCCAACTAAATTGGTTGTCAAGTATAATTATTTAGAGTTCCAAAAGTGAGACTAATTGAAATAAAAATTAAAATTTGACATCTACTTTAAAGCAAATTGATATTTATTGACCTTTTATGTTATTAATGTATGTAGGAGTACATTGGGATTACATGTACAAATGCACAAATTTAAATACTTTGATATTGTTGGCCACAAATTAGAGAGGTGTGAAATAAGCATAAATACTTTGTTAAAAATATGATTCAAAACAACTCAAACGCTTAAGCATATGCACCAATTCAAATCCTTTTAAATATCATTAATGTTATAGAATAGTGATAAAAAATTACCATCAAAGAACAAAATATCATAATAATAGAGAGATCGTTATGATACTCTAAGTACAACATTAGTTCTCCAATAATTTAGCAGTATATATACATTAGGAAGAAATATTGGGTAGCCCTCTTAATTCAAACGATCTAGTTTAGTATATTTTAAATTTTATTAAATTTATAATATTAAAAAATAATAAATAAGATAAGAATTTATTATAAAATTTTGAATAAGTAGGTATAAAATTTATTTATTTTTGGACGGTATAATTACCGATCATTTTTTTTATTGTATTTTTATTAAAAAAAAACTATAAAGAAGTCAAACAATCATTAATAAACATTTAATCACACGCTTCACCAGTATTTTACGTTCCTACGTTTTATACAAATCACCGTTGAGTTTGTAGGTTGATAGGTTGGCATACAAGTTGAAAGTGGCACTCTAATTAGCACTCTTGATTTGTTACAAATTGCTAGTTAGAATAAATCATGTCTAACGACTAAAAAATAATAGTTTAAGTTAATATATATTTCTTGGAGAAAGGATACAAATATTGACCATTTTGGCAGAGTTAATGGAGATATTAAAATTATCGTAATATGTATTTCCTATCGCTTGGTCTAAGAAGTTGTCTACATCATTTTGTAAGTACACAGGTAAGCACAGTGACTTTCAAACATTAAGATGCTTAACTTTTTGACTTTGGATTTAGATGTATAAAAACCGACACATAAGAGATAAGTATGATGATGTAATTCTAATAAAACTCTAAACTAATGAGAGAATCGTGACATTTCAATAATTTTACATCGGATGAAAATATGGTTGCGTTTGGATATATAAGAGATATAAACACTAGTAATAATAATTGGATTTAAACATTTTAGGCTATGGCTTTGGTCTAACGAGTTATTATTGCTAGTGGACCGGATCGTTATATTTGGTATCAAAGACAATAACCAGCCGGAAGTGTGTGACGAGTCTCGGCTGAGTCTGGATTTAGATGACATGACTAGCAAGACAAGTCTCACATCGTCTGATGATCTTGGGCCGTGTGTGTTTGGGCTGATGAGGACGCTAGGCCTAAACAAGGAGAGTCTGTGACACCCCAATAAACGGGGGGAGTCTGTGACATCCCAATAAACGGGGGAAGTATGTGACACCCCAATAATTACACATCCGATGAAAATGTGATTGCGTTTTGGTATATAAGAGATATGAACACTAGTAATAATAACTGAAATTAAGTATTTTGAGTTGTTGTTTGGACCCAACGAGTTATTATTAATAGAGTAAGTGCCGGGTCGTTACAAGAATCTTATATGTGACTAAGAATCTTATATAGTTATTATTACTAGAGTGAGTGCCGAGTCGTTACAAGAATCTTATATGTAACTAAGAATCTTATATGTAATTTAGTCAGTTAATTTAAAAATTATTCATGAATATAAAAATTTTAAATAAAATAATTCATATGTGATTTTCTCACATAAATTCGAAATAAAATATAAAATTTTGAGTTAAATTTATATTTCGCAAATAATTCGCATCTACTGATCTATTCGGCGAAAAAAAAAATGTGAATAATTTTTGGATAAAAATTTTAGTTAACGAATTATTCGTAAATTAATTATTTTCAAAATTATTCATAAATTATTGAAAATTCTAACAAAACAGTGGTATGCACTATAATGAATGCATACTTTATCTTATATTTAATTTTCAGCTATACTATTATGTGAACCTTGTATAATTTATATTTAAGTACAAACTATTTTAGCCTTTTATTTGTTTAATTGTTTATATTTGGTGGTGTATAATATGATTGGCTATTAAGATGTTTAGGATCTATTTTTCAATCTGTAATGGTCCAGGTTTCCATGCAGTTTTTTCCGTGAATCCACAGTGTGAAACATCTATCATTGATGTGTCGAGCCCATAATACATCAAAGGGATGCCTTGGATGGACCCAGTGAGGTTCTGGATTTGTGTTTGGCATTCCGCTGCTTTGCCAAATTTTAGAAAATGATTTGGGCCAAACAGAGGTCGGTTTTGGATTCAGCGCGGAAAAACGCTATTTGCTTATATTTTTCCGAGTCCGGATGCCCAAAAACGGACTCTCGGAAGTTTACAGTGGATTATGGTGCATTGGGGAGACCATAGACCGACGGGATGCCACGTGGCGGCCTGTCATTGGCCGGTTTACAGCGTGCGGTCCACAGAGCGCCGCGGGGTGGCGCATGGACCCGGCGGGGACACGTGGCGCTCCCGGATTGGCCGGCACAAGCTGCGCGGCCCACGGAACCCCGCATGGGTGCATAGACCAGGCGCGGGGGACACGTGGCGGCCTGCTAGTGGTTGGCGCTCAGTGCGCGGTCCACGGAATCCCCGCGCGGGTGCATGGACCCGGCGTGGGGGACACGTGGCATCGTGTCATTAACGGGCTCACCGAGCGCGGTGCACGGAGGCGCGGGGGGGCGCCTCGGGTCGCGTGCGTGGCAGGGCGGTCAGGCGGCGCCTGCCCGCACGTGCAACTGGTCACCGCGGGGGACACGTGGCGCCCCGCTATTCGCGGGCGCCACCTACCCCCGCTGACCGCCCGTGGACACACGACGGCACCCGGCTGGGCATGCACCGCTGTCCCGTGTTCGGAACACGTGTCAAGCCCAGGTGAATCCGGGCGCTCCTCGTGGGGAATCTCCCAGCGGAATCGGGCGCCCGAATTCAGTCCGAGCGCCCAAATCCGGGAACATGGAGGGAATTTTCGGAATTCTTCAGTTGAGTCTATAAATAGGGCCCGAATAGCTCCGTTTCCTCTCTTTTCTGGCCGGATTTTCACAGAGAATTCTACATTGAACTTCTTCATCTACCTGTGCAACATCCATTTGATAGTTTCTGAGATTTTAGGAAGCATCTGCATCGAGGTCTACAGCGATACGGCGCGTCGCGACGCTTCTTATCCGGCGACCCATTCCGTCACGTTTCAGTATGCGGACTCCCCCGGGCTATCCCGACAGTATTTTTGGACGATTCTTGCGCCGTTGTCTTCATGACAGGTAGGGCTACGACTTTCATATTTTTAGCTCCCCCTCGTTTCGAGTTTTTCTTAGGCTCCGCTTGGTTCGGGTTTAAGAGGGCTTTAGTTATACCGGGGATAGGTATAAATTATGGTTTAAGCTGGGGATAGAGTAAATTTGCGTTTGGTTCGGTTTAAGAGTTATACCGGCTTTAAAGAAAATTGTGTTTGGTAAATTATATAGGAATAAGAAGAATAAGACGAATAAGAAAAAATTGTGTTTGGTTGGAAATAGAGGAATAAGAAGAATTGAGGGGTTAAATATGTGATTTGACTATTTAGCCCTTTTAATTAAAGTTTAAGTGGGAGTAAAAATTTATAGTGAGAGTAAATAAAAATTAATTTTTAAATTTTAAGTGGGAGTAAAAATTTTAATTTTTAAATTTATATAAATTTTAAAAAATTTATAAAATAATTGTATAAATTTTAAAAATTAAAAATTAATAATTTTTTTTCCAAAAATGAAATAAAATAAAATTTTTAGATTTATTAAAAAATAAGTTAAAAAAATTAAAATTTTAATTTTTAAATTTATATAAATTTTAAAAAATTTATAAAATAATTGTATAAATTTTAAAAAATTTATAAAATAATTGTATAAATTTTAAAAATTAAAAATTAATAATTTTTTTTCCAAAAATGAAATAAAATAAACTTTTTAGATTTATTAAAAAATAAGTTAAAAAAATTAAAATTTTTAAAATAAAAAATGTTAAAATTTTAAATTTATAAATTTAAATATCTTTTAAAATTTAAAAATTTTAATTTAAAAAAATAATAAAAGAACTCATTTTTATTAGTATGAAAAAAAAAAAAAAAAAAGAATGGGAAACACGTACAAGAGAGAGAGAGAGAGAGAGAGAGAGAGAGAGGAGAGAGAACCCCCTGCACCCATGTGCCTCGGTCACCGTGCCGCTCCTATTCCACTATTCCCGCAGTGGGGGGGAATTGCTTAAACCCCCCCTTAGCGGGTTATCCCTGGATAACCCGCTAAGGGGGGTTTAGCAATTCCCCCCCACCCAATTTGCGTTTGGGTATTATTTTGGGGATAAGGGGGTTATTCCCCCCTTATCCCCTTAACCAAACGGGGGCTTAGAGTTTTCGAGCCTTCTTATGACCCCTTTTCTGCGGCGGAGTTTTTGGACAGCACCGGAGTATTTGGGGGATTTCTCAGCGCTCGAGCATCGGATCGAGGTGTGCAAGTACTCATTTTGCATCTAGCCCTCGTTTCGAGTTTTTCTTGGAGTTTCCGAGCCTTCTTGTGACCCCTTTCTGCGGCGGAGTTTTTGGACAGCACCGGAGTATTTCGGGGATTTCTCAACGCTCGAGCATCGGATCGAGGTGTGCAAGTACTCGTTTCGTATCTACGCCTCGCGGGGATCATCATTGTAATTTTTCTGGATTTTTTTGAGGTTTCCCCGAAGGTGAGAATCCTACTTTTTCAGGGCGGAGTGCTACAGAATTTTGTCCTTGTGGAGTTTCGCGCTTACCGCCTTGTTTATTTTGTAACTCGGCCTACAGGTATCGGTTAGGGCGAGCGAGTACTCGTTTCGATCGGCTCAACGCGACGATCACAGCGGTGATTTTTCTAGATTTTTCGAAGTTCATCTCGCAGGTGAAAATTGGGCTTTTTTGGACTGTTTGCGCAGACAGCACCTAAGTGTTGGTTTATGAGTTTAATCGGGCACCGTTTTGGGCATTTTTGTAGTTTCGCGGCGTGTGTTGGTTCTTCTCGAGCGGGGGCATGTTTGGACTTGTGTTTAGCGTTCGAGGTGGGTAGTTGTTGTGGACCTCTTCTTTTGACTTACTCACTAGGGATATTAGAGTAATCCCCGAATTCGGATTGTCGTTTAGTGCATTGATTGATTAATTGCATGCTTTTATGGAGTTGATGTATACCATGTTAGCATTTCACCTTCCTATGTCATTGATTATTAAATTTGGATATTATGCTCTAGTAGATGCAAGAACACTGTTAGATGTCTTTCTTTTTATTCTATCTGAGGACATATTGTTTGCCATGCTAGCACTTAACCTTGCATGTGAAATTGACTATTACATTGGAACAATGTGATTTATCCTGTTGGTGGGTATTATTCGAGGATTTTATGGACATGCATAGGTGGATGGTGATTATGATCGATGATTTATTCCTTTGCGAGATTGTTACCTAATGCTCCTTCTTCTATCTTTCTTGAGAAAACTTGCATGCTTGTATGGACATCTAGATAGGCCACCTTTTTCTGCTACACTATCATGCTGGGATTTGACCTAGGAAAAACCATGATTTTTATTTTCTCCTTTCTATTTAGACTCATGATATTTGTTGCTCGGGTTGAGCAGGGTTGTAGGATAGTGTAGCCGAGTTTATCGAGTCTGGATTAGTCGTACTCGATTGTGGATTTGTGGGGTATTGCGGCGACCGCGGACATTGGGCGGTTGACCGGACTTTTACTTATGCATCAGATTGGGGATCGGGGTTTCTTTAGTGGACGGATTTTCCCACTTGAGCATAGACGTGATCTAGTCCTGCTATATTATGATACTTGTTACAGAGATACTTTACTCGTGTGGGTCGCTCCCCTCGAGTGCCACTCCGGAGCGTGCGACCGTGCCGGACAGAAGCCGATCTGTTACTTATTTTGGGATGCGACCGTACCGGTCAGAAGTCTGTCTGTATCCCGCGGTTGAGTTCTTGAGTTCGACAGCAGAGCAGGCAGTGCCAGTTCTTACTGGTGTTTAGATTGGGTTTATTCAGGCTGGCACATTCACTGATGCATTTATTTAGTTATTCCTCCTGGCATTGCATTTAGAGGCATAGTAGTGGTAGCTTTCCTTTATCAGCAGTTTTTATAGCTTACCACCTCTCTTTTTCTTTTGCCTCTGGTAGACCTAGTGGGCACGTCAGAGTTTGAGGCTTTACCCACTAGGGGAGACTACTGATTTTATATTAGTTCTCACCCCTATTGTCCTTTTTTCCTTTTTTTCCCTTTATTTTGCAGAGTCCTCTGCGGGAGTTGTTGGGCTGTCATCAGCAGATCGAGGTAAGAGGATTGCAGACTAGATATATCGTCTACTCCGACTGCGAGCTTAGTAGTGCTTTTGGTTGTACCCCTATATTCTCAGACAGTTGTATTTTATTTTTGGGTCTGGCTTCAGCCAGCTGTTTGTATTTATTTGGTGAGCTGGGAGAGACACTTGTACTTATTGAGAGTTATATTGTACTTTTGTTTTTCAGCTTCAGTCTGAGATGTATTAGTTTTCGTTTAGTTCTATTTTTATGCTCTTTTATTATATCTCTTATATCTGAGCAAGTTACCAGCGCTTCGTGTACCCGAAAAATTTCGTGTGCACGGCGGATCTGTGGACGGGCCCGGGTTCTGATTTACACCTGGGGCATGACAGATTAGGTTGGTATCAGAGCGTAGGGATAGGTCAGTTGGGACTTAGGAAACTCTAGGCTTTTGGCAGACCCTAGGATGATAGGGTGCGAGAGACGTGATATTTTGCGAAAGTCGGTGATTTACTTATTTGACTCTTTCAGTGAGTGAAGAGGGATTTACATATCCTATTTCTGATGAACAATTATGTTGGCTGCAGACAACATAAAGTTACAGAAATAGGGTGATGTCTTTGACTTTCGCTAGATTGGGTCATGTGGAGTTTTGTTGCTGATTTGTGGTTTCTTGTGACAGGATGCCGCCCCGACGTCGTTTTTCCGCCGGGGGTACCCCCACTCCCCCTAAGGAGCCTGGGCAGGCGGTATCCGCCGAGCTGGGGGAACTGCGGGCCTTGGTGACCCATTTGGTAGCAAGGAGCTTTCGACAAGACCAGCGCTTGGAGCAGCTGTTCGCGTAGAGGGGTGATTCGGCAGTCGAAGAGAGGGCCAGGGCTCCAGAGCAGCGTTTAGAGAGGAAACGCCCAGCCCCGGATGTTGATAGACAGGCCAGTTCTCGGAGACGGCCACGGCTTCGGGGCAGGTGTACTTTCTGTGGAGGACCTCATCTGCCACATACCTGCGATCAGAAGTGGGGTCGTTGTTTTAGATGTGGACAGTCTGGCCACATCCGAGCTACTTGCCCACTTCCGACCTTAGTAGCACCTTCTTCAGCCTCGGCTCCTATCGCATCTCAGCAGAGACCACGATCGCGACAGCAGAGACGGCCGCAACAGCAGAGGCAGTCCCCACCGACAGGCAGGTGTATCTTTTGCAAGGGCCAGCACTCCGCCGGTACTTGTGAGCACAGGTGGGGTCGCTGTTACAGGTGTGGACAGCTTGGGCACATTCGAGCTATGTGCCCCACGGGGACGCTGCAACACCTACTTTAGCATTTGTTCCTACTAGTTCCCAGTTGCGACTGGGAGCTTCACCGACGGATCTCCAGGCAGACCGAACTTCGCCTTCCCGCCCACTTGGTGAGGGACAGCCGCTGTCGAGCGGCCAGGTTCGCTTAGCGCTGGCGGAGGATTCTGCTATAGCTGACTGTGCGGCGGCAAGTATGATTTATTTCTGGCATTAGGATTCATACCTTATTTGATACCGAAGCATCGCATTCTTTTATTAGTAGATCATTGCATCATTACATGGGTTAGAGGTAGGACGGTTGCCACTTGCACGAGAGGTTAAGATTCCTGATCACACTTTGCACGTGGAGGAGTGTTGTTGGTCCTGCCCGATGCAGATCGAGTCCTGGATTATGCCAGCAGACCTGTTGGTCTTGAGACAGCTAAGGGACATTGATGTGGTTCTCGGGATGGATGGGCTGGCTTGGTATTTCGCGACGATAGATTGTGCCGCGAGGACTGTCACTTTTAGAGAGCCAGGCCAGGAGATGTTTGTGTACCGGGGATGTCAGAGTGCTTTCTTTGCCTCTATGGTTTCGACTTCCCGAGCGAGGCAGATGATCCGCTGTGGATGGGTAACCTTTTTGGCTAGTGTAGTTGAGGAGCCTACGGCGGCGCCGGGACTCGGGGATATCCCTATTGTTCGCGAGTTATCGGATGTTTTTTCACCCGAGTTGACTAGTATGCCGCCGGATAGGGAGATTGAGTTTTTGATTGACGTAGTCCCAGGAACTGCGCCAATCTCTAAGGCTCCTTACCGGATGGCACTGGCTGAGCTGCGAGAGCTAAAGGCGCAACTCCAGGATTTGATGGATAAGGGCTTTATTAGGCCGAGTGTGTCGCCTTGAGGAGCGCCGGTGCTATTCGTGAAGAAGAAGGATGGTTCACTTCGGCTTTGTGTGGATTACCGAGAATTGAATAAAATGACCATCAAGAACAAGTGCCCTTTGCCGCGCATTAATGATTTATTTGACCAGCTGCAAGGGTCTTGTGTCTTTTTGAAGATTGATCTGCAATCAGGTTACCACCTACTGAAGGTGAAGGCCGAGGATATCCCGAAGACGGCGTTAGGGCGTCCCACACGGACTACGTCGACAAGCTGCGAAAGATATGTAACAGGCCTAGCTCCGGAGTGGCACTCGAGGGGCGCGACCCCACCGAGGAAAGTATCCACGCATCTCTGTCGAGCTCAATATGGCTTATGCAGGCTATAGTCCAATCCACGATCAATCCGATCGACAATGTCCAACACACAACACTAACCTGTCACGCCCTGGGGTCGAAACTGCGACCCGAGCTCGCCAACAGATCCGCCGGCTATACAAAACCCCGCATAGGCGAAGCGTCCAGCCTGCAATAAAAGGGACTACAGCTAAACAGATATTAGAGCTATAAAATACAACTGCAGTAAAGCTAAAATCCAACCATCTGTACAACTGAAAATAATGATACAATATCCATCTCCAAAATATGATCATATACAAAATCGTCTGATACAATAACCCAGAACTCAACAGGGAGGTAAACTGAAATAATACATCAGTGTACAGCCTCTCAGTACAAGTCAGATCCTCACAATACAATAGTCTCTCAAAAGTGAAAATAAAACTAGTCTACTGACTGTACTCAGGATCTCCAATGAAGGGGTACCGCTACTCTCCACAGACGGGTAGGGATCTAGCTCGCGACTCCCTCGCCTCGAACAGCAACCACAGAATCAGCAACACCCACTAAGACTCTGCAAAACAAGGGAGAGGAAAGCAAAATAAGGGGAAAAATCCCCAACGGGTGTGAGAACTATACCAAAAAGGAGTTCTCAGTGGGTACCGCCACCAGGCCCGACGGTCTGCCCACTAAGTCTACTAGAGGCATAAGATAACCATGCAGTAAAAACTGAACAAGAAAGCTGGAGATACTCTACAGCTACCATGCCTCTATCTAAATGCTCAAATGGGGAAAAACCAATAAAAGGTATGCAACCACTCGCACACGAGGTGCACAATCGACCCAATCGAGCTGACTGCCACATCTGGTCCAGTCAAGCCTGCGCCTCCCTAGTGTATCCACGTAGGGTGTCCAATCGAACTAACTCGCTATCGAATAGTGGCACCTGCAGGCTATAGTCGAAATCCACGCTCTCTCTCAGAATAGATAGACTCAAGATCCTCAACATCTCGCACAACGGTCGAAGTACTCTCAACGACACGGGACCACCGTCAATCCAAACGGCTCCCAACAACACTAGCACTGGTCTAATCTCAGCTACCAGACTCCACTCAGCCCCCAGGCACGAGTGCAACAATAAAAGTATCTGTCCGAATAAACCCAATCAAATGAACCGGTATAAAACCCGGTACTGCCTGCTCTGTCATTAATCTCACGAACTCAGTATCTCCAACTATCCAACTGACCGGCACCCGTCATGGTATAAAGCCTACTCCGGAGTGGCATTCGAGGGGAGCGACCCACATGAGTAAAGTATCACTGTCACAGGTATCATAAGTATCATAATATAGCAGGACTGGATCACGACTCTGATCAAAGTGGAAAAATCCATCCACTAAAGAGAAACTCGATCCCCAATCTGATACAACAGTAAACAATAAGTGGGAAACTCCATCCATTAAAGGAAATTTGATACCCAATCTGATGCACAAGTACATATCCGGTCAACCTCCTAATATCCGCGGTCGTCGCAATACCCCACAAACCCACAATCCGGTATAACCAATCCAACTCGACAATCTCGGCTACACTATTCCAAACCCCTGCTCGAACCCCAGCAACATGTATCACAAGTCTGACTAAAAAGGAAAAAAGAAACAAACATGGTTTCTCCTAAGTCAAGTCCCAGCATGATAGTGTAGCGATAAAAGATGGCCTATCTAGATGTCCATACAAGCATGCATTGTCCTCAAGAAAGATAAAAGGGAGTAAATCACATAATAGCTCCACAAGGGTATAACCACATGCCAAACTCACTAACCAACAATACCTGTCCACAATCCAGGTCCATCCTAAGTCATCAGAATGATACCCGCACATAGATATGTTATCCCACCCCATCGAGTAATAATATCTCATAAAGGCTATGTGCTAACATGGCATGCTAATAATCAAAAGAGCAATATTCCCTTAGGTAAGCTTTCCTTAATCATCATCAAGGATATATAGATCTTGCAAGTTCCCATAAGTCATAACATGAATAATTAACTTACAATTCCTTATACAATTATCATTCCTAAGTTTACCCCTCGACCACATACATTGTACCCTAAACATGCATGCATTCTATCAGATAGAATTAGAGAACTATCCACCGGTTCTGGAGACGAAGCAACCCACCTGAATCGCTTTCCGCAGGCAAAGCTGAAGTCGGTGAAGTACGCAGTCACTCACTATCAAAATCCACCGAAACTGCACCCTCGGTACTCAGTCGCACAAGCCTCTGCTCCAACCAACATCACAACCACAACACACTAATCAATACCCCACACACACCAAATAGCGTTTGCTATTTTTACAATCCAGCAGAGAGATAGGGGATTTTCACCTACGTGCAGTCCTCCGAAAAATCCAGAAAAATAACGGTTGCAATCCACGTGAAGAGTAGATGCAAATTGAGTATTTATACACCTCATTCTGACACCTGTAGGCCAAGAAACAATTAGAAAAACACGGTAAGCCAACTTCCTCACGAACACAAGCCTGTAGAAAAATAAGTCGCAAAGAAGCTTAATTATCACCTTCGAAGAGTCCTCCAAAAATTCCAATAAAAATACGACCGCGTTTTTCTCGAAGTGTAGATGCCGATCGAGTCCTCATATGTCTCGTTCCGATGCCCGTAGGCCAAAAAATCCCAACAATACTCCACCACTGTCCTATACCTCACAGCAGTACAATGGGGTCAAAAGATACCTCGGGAACCGTGCCAAAAACCCAAAACAGAGCAAAGTGATCAACATGGAAATCGAAGGAGTACCTCTCCTTAACGCGCTGCAGCAAAAATCAGCTCAAAATTCCATTGGGGTAGCTCAGGGGGCCTCGCGCACCGAAATGCAACGGTAGAAGCTAAAATGGAAGGAGCGTCGAAGTGCGTCGCGTCGCAGAAAACGCCGATGTCGCGACCTCCAAAAAATCCGGGAATCCTTCACAAGATGCAGCACTTGTAGAGGCCTTGGTTCCCATGCAACGTTCTTCCGATGAATCCACTGTTAGAACACCTAGAGTTGGTGTATCTGGCCCATGGTGCATCAATGGGATGCCACAGATGGACCCTGTGAGATATTATTAGCTGTGTTGGCCTTCGGCTAGGTTTGCTGAAATTTCTGAAAAGAATTAGGCCAAACAGAGGTCGGAAATGGATTCAGCACGGAAAAACGCTTGAAAATGGCTATTTGCTTGTTTGATTCTGAGTCCGGATGCCCAAAAACGGACTCTCTGAAGTTTTTAGTGGTTTTTGGTGCATGGGAGGGGTCGTAGACCGCCGGCATGCCACGTGGCGGCTTGTCATTGGCCGGTTTACGGCGCGCGGTCCACAGAGTAGCGCGGCTGGGTGCACAGACTCGGTGCAGGGACACGTGGCACCGCCTGATTGGCGGGCTCAGGGCGCGCGGTCTATTGGGTGAGCGCGGCGGTGCATGGACCAAGGCGGGGGACACGTGGCAGCCTCCGGTTGGTCGGTGCACGCGGCGCGGTCCACGAAATTCCAAAGCAGAATGCGTGGACCGGGTGTAGGGTACACTTGTCACCCTTTGATTCATGGACGCAGCAGGCGCGGTGCACGGGAGGCGTGGCCGGCGCCTCGGGCTGCGTGCGCACGTAGGAGCCACGTCGCGCGACCGGCGCGTGCGGCGACCGGTCGGCGGGTCAACCGGCTGGACACGTGGTGCCCGCTCATTAGCGGGCGCCAACCGCCTTTCTGGGCGATGGGTGGACACGTGGCAGCCGGTGAGTGGCCCGCACAGCTGTTTGCTGTTCGGCGGGCCACGTGGCAGCACCTTGTGGTTTCGGGCGTGAACAGTGTTGGGCCGGCCCAACACTGTAGCCGCCCGAAACTTTCGGGCGCCCGAAAGTTGGGCCCGAAAGTCTTTGACTTCTCTTTTTTGGGCTTTTTCCGGGAAAGGCCTGTAAATAGGCCTCTTGGACCTCATTTTTGAGGCTTTTCCCGAGTGATTCTTCCCAAGTGCCCTTCACAAAAGTTCTTCCTCTTCCTCTTATGCATCTTTCGGTGGAAGCTCAGAATTTTTGGAGACCGCGACGATGGCGATTTCTGCATCGTGGTGCGGAGCGACGATTTCCTGTTGGAGGCCCATTTTCGTCGCACTTCAGTCTGGGAGGTCTACAGAGCTACTCCAACGATATTTTTGGATGATTTCATGGCAGAGGTTTCACGAGAGGCATATCTACAAATTTCGTGTTAGTCACTTTTTCTGGATTTGAGCTTTTATTGGGGTTTTGGGTACGTTTTTAATCCCCTTTGCGGCTGATGGATTGTTTGGACAGCACCTACTTGTCGGATTTTTATCTCCATATCCGGACATCGGAATTCGACGTTTCAGGACTCTATCGACATCTACTCTTCGCGAAGATCGCCATCATATTTTTAGTGGAATTTTAAAAATTGATTTACAGGTGAAATTTTCGCATTAAAGGGACTGTTCACCACAGATTTTTGTAACTTGGAATTTTGTGGAATTAATGTGTAACTTTGGGATGGATTTTGTACCCAGGCTGTTTTGAGCACTGCTACTGTACTGTTGGCTTGGTGGATGTACTGATATATCTGTTTCTGGGAGTTCTCTGCTGTACGACTCCGGACAGTTAGCACGTTCAGGTGGGTGATTTTGCTTTCAAGATCTATGGACTGCGTGCTAATTCTATGTATGTAGGATCATGCATGTTAGAAATTGGACTAAATAGCATGTGGAAACTGAATGTTAGTACTCTTGTATATCAGTTGATGAATCTTGTGATCTTATTGTGATTCCTACAACATGTTAATTATTGAAATTCTTGGAACTTGACCTAGCACCCCTGTCATATGTATCATGTTCAGCCAGACTGTAGAAAACTTCAACTTGGGCTAGGTTTCTTTATTGCTCTAGACATTTCCACATCACTTATTATACTTGTCATTCTGGACTTAGCTTTTCTTGCCCGGGTTGTGGGCTGGGAGGTCGGGTGGTTGTGGGATGCATTTGCACTCGTGTCTGGGGACTGAGTGGAGTTGATAGCAGTCTGTAGATCAGATTTCTTTGGGAGAGTGATAGTGATGGTAGATCTGGGTTCTTGGGAGCTGTCAGAGTGACAGTGAGTCTCAGTTGTGTGGATTCCAGCCAGTGAGTGAGACAGTGATTTGTTGGTTATAGCCGATCTTGTTGATCGAGGATTTGGATCATAGCCTGCATGAGCCACATTTGAGCTCGACAGAGATGCGCGGATACTTTGCTCGGTGGGGTCGCGCCCCTCGAGTGCCACTCCGGAGTTGGGCCTGATACTTCTATCGCGGCTTGTCGATGCAGTTGTCCCTCTGGCTGAGCCAGTTTTGGCAGTCACGGACACCGTCCCTCTGGCTGAGCCAATTTTGGCAGTCACGGACGTCCTACGTAAGTCCGGTCCTTCGGGATGTAACGACAGTAGGTAGGCGCAGGTTTGACTGGACCCGATGTGGCAGCCAGTTTAGATTGGGTGATCTGAGATGAGTGTTAGTTGTGGCATACTGTTCTTTCTGTTCCACTACTTGAGCATCTAGATAGAGGCATAGTAGCTGTAGACTTTACCTTTCCAGCTTTTCTTTACAGCACTGCATATGTTACTTTATGCTTCTAGTAGACTTAGTGGGCAGACCGTCGGGCTTGTTGGCGGCACCCACTGAGAACTACTGTGGGATGTAGTTCTCACACCCGTCGTGGTGTCTTTTCCCCAGGGACTTCTGCTCCGGTTCCTGCTGCTCCAGTTGCTGATCCAGCTCCTTCAGACCGAGGTAAGGGAGTCGCGAGATAGATCCCTTCCTGTCATCCTCAGAGTGAGAGTAGATGTACCCCTGTACTACTTTGGTGTGTGTTATGTCGAGTGACTTTTGTAGTGAGGTATCGAGTTGTACCTTTCTTTTCTGCTGTTCTGAGAGACTCTTGTATTTGGTGAGGATGGTTTGTATATATTTAGAGCTGTAGTTGTATTATCTTATCTTTTATTTCAGTTTTTACTGTTTCAGCTCTGATATCTGCTAGTGTAGATGTTTTTTTACAGGTTAGTCGCTACGTCTATACGGGGCTTCCCGTATGGGCGGCGGATCTGTTGGCGAGCCCGGGGCGCAGTTTCGACCCCGGGGCGTGACAGCACTGGTAGAGGATGAAGTCTCCTGTAGAAGCCTCTGTGAGAAACCGGTCAGAAAACCCCGCAACGAAGCAGTACTGGGCCTATTTATAGGCCCAGCCCAACAAATCCAAAAATACCAGATTTGTCCCGGGATTCGGGCGCTCGGACCACATTCGGGCGCCAGAATCCCCCACGGGGTCCCCCTGCGATGAGCGCCCGAAATGCTGCCGTTGCGCCACGTCACCCCGAAACAGGCAACAGTAAAGCGGGCCTCCCATGCAGCGCCGCATGGCCCTGCACAGTGCGCGCGGTGGTTGGCGCTAGCCAACCACGCACCGACACGTGGCGCGCCCACGCGCGGGAACCCGCGCGTCAACGGCTCGGTCGCCGTACCCACGTGTGCCTGCGCCCGCCGCCTGCCACCCTGCCTGGTACGCAGCCCGAGGCGCCCACACAAGCTTCCGTGGACCGCGCCTAATGCACCAACAACTCCTCTGCTGCCACGTGTACACAGCAGGCCAATGGGAAGACTCCACGTCGCACGCCGCCCCTCCCGTGGGCCGAGCCCACTGCGCCGCGACCCCCACTCCGCCACGTGGCGTACGGCACCAACAGGAAGCCTCCATGTGGCACTCTCCTCGGTCCACCGGTCCACCATGCACCCAAAAACACTGAAATCTTCCGGGTGTCCGTTTTCCGGCGTCCGGACTCAGAAAAATACAACCAAGTAGTCGATTTCCATCGTTTTTCCGCGCTGAATCCAAATCTAATGTCCGTTTCGTGCAAAACCACCTCTAAAATTCGACGGGGCATCCGAATGCACTCGTGATCCATTTTACACACTGATTCCAACAATTGTGTCCAATAGGCGCACAAACACCGCCGCCACACCACATAGGCCTCCATAAGCTGCTGATGTAATAGTAATCCTTACGTGGGGATTCGGGTCCTCACACTAACCACATCTGTCGGAATCACTCAACGGCTCGGGACTACCGTCCCCAAACGGCTCCCAAAATAAAACACCCAACTCACAGACGAGAAGGAACTAACTGACACAACAAGGGTCCGAGAATCCCGAAAGGTCGGTGCCTAGAACCCGAATCAAACAAGAACAGGTTCCAAGCTCAACCTTTCGAAGTTTCCGATCCACGGGGAAATCAGCTCTCTCAGGTAAAACATCCGGAGGGAAACAATCAGGGTCCGAAAGTTTCAGGAAACTAGCACCTACAACCTTATCAAACAAGAACAGGTTCTAGGCACAACCCCCGTAGCTTTCGTCCCAAAATAAGAAAACGGCCCCAAGAACCCAGATCATTCAAACCATTTCGGGTGGGAAAGTTTGTAAGAAGAAATGACAATTATTTCTGAAAACCATTTTGATTTGAGAAGCCCATTTTAATGAATTTTAGTTCTTTAAAAAAATTAGTTAAAATAAGTTTTATATTTCCAAACCCCAAAAGGCTAATGCTTTCACCCTATCAAACAAGAACAGGTTCCGGCGACCCTTAGAAATTCGGAAGGAAAATTTTTGTTTACTGAAATTATGTGTGTCCAAAAATAGTCCGGGTTCAAGGTCCTACAATCATTAACTCAACACTACTACAAACACATTGCTAATGACACTGGTCGGAAAATACACGACAACCCGGGACCACCGTTTACCCAATGGCTCCCAACACTGGCACAACACTATCCACAGTTACCAGACTCCACTCGGCCCCCAGGCAGAGTGCAACATGCATCCCACACTATCTCGACTACTCGGCCCACTACCCGGGCGAGAAAAAACTCTATGTTCAGGAAAAAGGAATGCAAGAGGTGGAAACTAGAACATAAAAGAACCTAGCCCAAGTGAGAGTTTTCTAGCAGTCTGGTTGAATACATGCAATCATATGTTAGGGTGCTAGTCAAAGTCCAATAACTCTATAACATCAATAATAGCACCTATTCTTGCATGCTGAAATCTACAACACTAGAATTAGAAGAAAGTCCGCAGACTTGGAGGAAAATCCAACACACCTTGGTTGGCCACCAATTGCTTGTAGACACTTGCAATTGGGCTCCCGCAAAAACATGCTCTCCTTCGAAACAGAAAGGGCAACGGCGCCCGCCACGCCCGAATGGTACACCCCAAAATATCCGGGGGTAAATTTGCGCGGCAAACGGCACCTCCAACAACGGTCCCTAACAAGGACCAGGGCATAGAGTTCAAAGACAAAAACCCCGAAAACAAAATTTAAGAACTGTGCCGAAAAACACAGCAAAACACCAGGCGAAACCTACCTTAACGCCGGTGCGTCGTCAAACTGGCGCCCGCACGTCCGCCTAGCTCCTTAGAATGTTAAGGATGTTTGTATTAACGTATTTCGTGAAGTGTTTTGAGTCTTGAAGATTGAAGTTGAAGACTTGAAGATCACATACATCAATCTCAAGAAGAATGGATTCAAAATGATCAGGTACGTTAAATTAAATATTTTTGATTATTTGAATACATTCCTATAGTTTAGAAACACTTGGAATAATTTTCATTGCATAAAAATCAAAACTGGATATTTTATATGTTCTGGATCCGGATCAGCCACATCCAGTCCGGACCCCGAACATGGTTGGGTTCATGCGAAATTCCAGTCCGGATCAACCCCTATCCAGTTTGGACCCCGAATATTGTTTTTGATAAAACACATGAATCAGTTCGGATCAGAAAAATCCAGTCCGAACCCCCAACCTATTTTTTCAGGAAATTTTCTGAAAAAAGACGATAGTCCGGATCAGCTTAATCCAGTATGGACCGCTGTGCGGAAAAAAATATGTTAAGTCAGTTTTTAATTCTTATCTCTTTCCAAAATGTTTCTAACCTATAAATAAACCCTAATATCATCGTTTAGGATATTCCGAAGGTTCCTAAAATTTCTAATAATCCAAAAAACGGAATCAAAGGTAATCCACGTATAGAGAAGAAAAGATAAACACCGTTTTATTTTTAGGTTTTTTTCTCTATATTTATCGATTTGATTCCAGGTTTTTTCAATGTATTTTCTTTCGAAGAATCAAATCGATGAATACTTAGATGGTGTTTTCCTTGTCTATCTATATTATCTAAGTATTCAAATATCATCACCACAAATAAACAAAAACAATAATTTCCGAAAGGGCAATCGGCACGTGGATTCGCGTGGCCTTGTGGATTCAATGTGCTATCGCTTTCGTGGATTCGGAGCGAGGTACGATCATGTGATCGATTCCTACCAAAATTGGTGAAGACCGTGGATTCGGTTGGACTTCGTGGATTCGAAGTTGGACGCAAATCATGGATTCGAGGCGCGTTGTGGAGCGAGCGGAGAAGATCTACTCGGAGCGTATGGAAAAGGTTGAGTCGTAGTGTTAGTTATATCACCTTGTACGTGTTTAATTGTGATGACCCGGATCTCTGTGAAGGTATTGCGGAATGAATGGTGGCCTCTGGAGGTCTATGATGTGTGTTGGAGATGGTTGCGCGCAAATCGGATCTCAGGATTGGACCCAGCGCGAAATTTGGGTTAAGATTGCTTATCCGGATCCCTTCAACAAATTTTAGAATTGGAATTTGGCAAAACGGACATCGGATTTCGACTCAGCGCGCGAAAACGATGAAAACGGACTATTTACTTGTATTTTTCGGAGCTCGGATGCTGAAACACGGATTTCGAGGCAAGAATTACTGTTCCAGCGGCGGGGGCAGCGCTGGCAGGTGGCGGATCACGGGACTTCGTGCACCGGGACCAGCGAGCGCGGCGCTTGGACACGTGGCGGGCTACTATTCGTTGGGCGGCGATGCGGGAATCGAGGCGCCAATCGCGCCAGGCGCGGCGCACGGTAGACCGCGCATGCCATGTGTCGCCCGCCCACTGGCGGGCGTAGCGACCCGGCTGGCCCGCCGTGAACCGCGGCCCATGATTCCCGCCGTGGACCACGCTGCCGCGTGGCGCGTCGTGATTGGCGGGCGCGCGTGCACCGCGCGGGGCGTGGAGCGGGCCACGTGGCACGTTGTGGGTGATTCGGGCGCACACAGTATTGGGCAGGGCCGGATTCGGGCGCCCGATTCCTGCGCCCGAATCCGGATCCTCCTCTAGTGTGGACTTGGGCTATAAATAGCCCATTTGGGCTTCGTTTTTAGGCTTTTCCTCCGAGCTTCTGAGCCCATCTTCGGCAAGGAGCGTCATTTGCGAGTCTTCTTTGATATTTGTGATCCCATAGATTTTTGGTAGTCGTGTCATCTGCGTTCTTCTCGACATCGCGAGCTTCGACGCGCCTTCGATACCGAGCTTTTTCGTCGATGCTTCTTCCGCAGGCTCCCTAGGGCTGACGGGAGGGAGTTTTTGGCCGATTTTCATGGCATCGGTTTCACGAGAGGTAGATCTTCGTTTTTTGTGTTTTCCGCTTCTCTCAGTTTTGGGCTTTTATTGGGGTATTCGGAGCATTTTTGACCCCTTTGTTGCTGCTGGCTTTCCTGGACAGCAGAGCTTGTTCGATTTTTATCTCCGCTCTCGGTTATCGGATTTCGGCTTATGAGGACTCGATCGACATCTACGCTTCATGAGGATTGCAGCCATATTTTTATTGGAATTTTTGGAGATCATCCCACAGGTGATATTGTCTTCTTTCGAACTGATCTTTCCGCAGATTTGTGATCGAGGGGGGATTTTTGCTTACCGCGATGTTTGGACTGTATCTTTATGCCCAGGAGGAGTTTTCTGGTGTTTTTGCGCTCGTTGGAATCGTGGGAACCTGAGGATTATCCACGTTCAGTTTGGACCTTGGATCGACGCGCGCATTCAGGTAGGTTGCTTCATCTCCAAAGCCGGTGGACAATTCTCTAATTCTATTGAATAGTAAGCATGCATGATTGTGGGATGTGTTAGGAAGCATGTTAGAGAGAGAGATGATATTTTCTTGTGTCGTTATTGAGATCATGTCTGTTAATGCTTCCTCTTTGTGTTAATAAATGCTAGTATTGGAACTTGGACCTAGCACCCTGTCATATGTTTGCATGTGTAAACCAGACTAGTAGAGAACTCTCACTTGGGCTAGGTTCATTTATGCTTTAGACATCCACACTTTACATTCTATTCCTGGACATAGTATTTTTCTCGCCCGGGTAGTGGGCCGAGTGGTCGGGATTTATTTTAGTGTAGGATGCATGTTACACTCGTTCTTGGGGGCCGAGTGGAGTTTGGTAGATGTAGCTAGTCTTGTACCAGTAGTGGGAGCCGTTTGGATAAACGGTGGTCCCGGGTTATCGAGTTCTCCAATTTATTTGTCGTCAATGTTTACGTGGCAGTGGTGTTCCGGTGATAGTAGGACCTTGAATCCAGAATCTTTTTGGACACACATGATTTCAGTAAACCAATATTTTTCCTTCCAAATGTCGAAGGGTCGCTGGAGTCTGTTCTTGTCTGATTGGGCGAAGGCATTAGCCCTTCAGGGTTTGGGAATAAAACTTGTTTTCTAACTTATTTTCCTAAGAGAGGTAAAAATCATTAAAATGGATTTTCTCAAATCAAGATGGTTTTATAAAAAGGAACTACTTTTAGTCCTCACCCCGAGGGGGGTTCGAGTGAAAATGGTTTTTAGTAATAAATATCATATTTTCCTGTAAACTTCCTCACCCGGGAGAGTTCGGGTGATCTGGATTCTAAGGGCTGTCTTTTTCTTTGGGTCGAGAACAATAAGAGGCTATGCCTAGAGCCTGTTCTTGTTTGATTTAGGTTGTAGGTTCTAGTCTTTCGGGGTTTTCGGACCCTTCATTGTCGTCGGCTGTGGAGTATACCCAGTTAGTGAGTTTGCATGTTGAGTTGATGTCCTATTTGGGGAGCCGTTAGGTTGACGGCGGTCTTGGCTGTCGAGTGTTTCCAGCCTGTGAGTTAGAGATGTGATATGGGTACTGTCGATCTTGTTGATCGTGGATTTGGATTATAGCCTGCATGAGCCATATTGAGCTCGACAGAGATGCGCGGATACTTTCCTCGGTGGGGTCGCGCCCCTCGAGTGCCGCTCCGGAGCTGGGCCTGTTACTTTGCTATCGCGACTTGTCGACGCAGTCCTTCTGGCTGGGCCAGTTTTGGCAGACACGGACGCCCTACGTAAGTCCAGTCCTCCGTGGATGTAATGGCAGTAGGTGGGCGCAGGTTTGATTGGACCCTATGTGGCAGTCACTGTGATTGGGTTGATTGAGTATTTTGGGTTAGAGTCGATGCATTATTTTCATCTGTATCACCCTTTGAGCATTATAGATAGAGGCATGATAGCTGTAGATTTCTTTCCAGCTTATCTTTACATTATTACAGTTTTTCTATTATCTTATGCCTCTGGTAGACTTAGTGGGCAGACCGTCGGGCTTGGTGGCGGTACCCACTGAGAACTACGTGACGGTGTAGTTCTCACACCCGCTGTGGTGACAGATTTTTCCGTGGTAGCTGTTCCGGCTTCTGTTCGAGCGGAGACAGCAGTTCGAGGTGAGGGAGTCGCGAGCTAGTTCCCTACCCATCCTTGGAGTATAGTGGTACCCTTTTTGGAGCTTTGAAGTACAGTCTGCTGGATTATAGTAGATAGTTACTTTTGAGAGTTTTATTTTTTTTGAGAGACTTATGTATTGTGAGGTTCAGATTTGTACCTTTTGGAGTTGTACATTTATGTTTCAGTAGTTTACTTCTCAACTCTGATATCTGTATAGTTGTAGTATTATCTTTTGCAGGCTAGACGCTTCGTCTATACGGGTCTTTTCGTATGGACGACGGATTTGTTGGCGGGCCCGGGTTGCAGTTTTGACCCTGGGGCGTGACATTAATCTTAGTGGATTTCACCGTGTTATCGGTCCCGTGGTTTTTTACTCCTGTGACGGAGTTTTCCACGTAAAATCTTGCATACTTTATTTATTTTCCGCATTGGGTTATTTTTTAAGCAAAAATTTCTGAGTTTTATTATTTACAGCTATTCACCCCCCTCTAGGTGGTTTTTTCCCTATTTAGATCCTTGCATCCCATAACCCACATGGAAGACCTCGTGCGCGCCCCACGGCACAAACGGCAAGCTCCACGGCACAAACGGCGCGCTCACGGCACTCCAAAACACCCCCATTAATTTTCCCTCATGCTCCCAAAATTTTAAGAGCGAGCGAAAGAGAAAAAAGGGGAAAAAAAGGGCATTTCGGGCCCTTAAATAGCCTAAAAAGAGGCTTGCTATAGTGCCGGACAAACTGGCGGCTGCGAGCTGGCGCCCCTGCGTCAGCGCGCCCGCGGCGCGCGCTGCCTCACGCGGAGCGGGGCCAACGGGGCCCCGCCACGTGGCGGTGCTCACGCCCGCCAGCGCCACGGGCCGCCCGCGTCAAAGCGCACGCGTGCCCTCGGGCGGTGCGCCCAACGCGGCATTACCGGTGGCGCCGCCCATGGGTGCCCATGCCCCCGCCACGCCGCTTCGGTTGCCGCACCCAGCCAACCCCTGCTCGACACGTGGCACGGCGCGGGTTCACTGCACCCGGTGAACGCGTGTGGGCCGTGAGCCGCCCCGCGACTGAAATGAGCCCGTTAGCCCATTAAAGCCCGAAAATAGCCAATTTTGATTGTTTTCACGCGATGATTCCGTTTGACGCACAACGCACTCGGTACACCAAAAATAGGTGTTTCTCGCCACCGACCACATAGTCAAGTCGCGCGAAAAATTCGAGGCACGACATATCACCCCTGCATCGAGAGCAGCGAGCCGACGACCGACTTCGTAAGCTTACCTAGGTGGACCTTATTCTTTAACGGCTCCAAAATGATCGATTTTGCTGGAGTCGGGATAATGATCCGAACACCCGAGGGGAGAGAAGTCCGATTCGCTCTCTGGCTCGACTTCGGCTGCTAGAACAACCAGGTCGAATATTAGGCCTTAATTATTGGCCTCGAGATCATGGACGAATTGGGGGCCAAGAATTTGGAAGTAATTGGAGATTCGCAAGTCGTCATCAAGCAGTTGACCGGCGAATACCGATGTGTGAGCCCAAATCTCCAAGGCTACATGCAGAAAGCTACCGAAGTACTATGCAAATTCCGTGACGTGTAATTAAGCCATCGGCCAAGGGAAAAGAACACGGTCGCAAATGACCTAGCACAACTAGCGTCTGGCTACTAAGAGCCGGTGGCGGTCAACCAGATTACCATTTATACCAGGTTGCTACCTTTGGTTTACGTAAGAGAACCGATGATCGCCCTGGTGGAAGCGATAGAGGATTGGAGAAATCCTGTAGTGGGTTACTTAAGTGATCCCAATAGCTGAGAGGACTTCAAGACGCGAAAGAGGGCCCTCGGATACTGCCTTTTGGACGGGCAATTATATAGAAGGACGCCCGAAGAAGTGCTTCTGAGATGTCTCGAAATTGAGGAAGCATTACGTGTAACGGTTGAAACCCACGAGGGGCTGAAACCCAAGAAGTGCTTCTGAGACGGTCGAGGAGTTCCTCAGCCGTTTTAAAACGGCCAGGAATCGATGCTTCGTTATGATGCCAGAGGCCGAGTTTACGAAAATCACGTTCAACGGCCTATACTACGAGACTCGGGACCACTTCAAGGGTCGATATTTTTCCAATCTATTCGATTTGGGGGTTCGGATTACTCAATTCGAACAATTTCAGAAGAACAATAAAGAGGAGCGGCCAAAATGTGGCCGCGGACAAGACTAGAGAAAGCCGAAGGAGCACAACATCTCCTTCATAGAACAAAGCTCGGTTCACGAAGAGTCGAGCGAAGCAAGCGAAGGCAAATTTTCGACCGAAGAGGCCGAAGTGCACACGGCTGAGATAATATTAGGCCGAGAGCCATACATTTGTCAGATGCTCAAGCGGATTAAGGCCCGAGAGTTCAAAACTCGGGCGTCAGCTGACGCCTTTACATTCAACACGTCCAAGACCGATCAAATGTTCGATTGGTTATACAAGGATGATCAGATCAAGCTCTAGGAGGGCCACTCGATCCCTCCTTACGAAGAGCTGTGGCGACGGAAATACTGCAAGTGGCACCATTCATGGAGCCATCGAACAGGCGAATGCTTCACCTTTAAGAAGCAAATACAGAAAGAACTGGATGAGGGTCGACTTATGTTTGCCGACCAAGAACAAAAAGAAATGGAGGTCGACACTAACCCTTTTCCTCTGCAGGTGAACATGGTCGACTCCAAGGGTAAGAGGCCAATGCAGGAGCCTGAGTCCCCTGCGGAAAAGAAATCGGCCCGGGACACGTTTCGACTTTGCGTTTGATGTAAGGCCGAAATGACAGAGAAAGATTGGGCTGCCCTCATTGCCGATGTGCCGAAGGAAGCGAAGAAATGGTTCTCTTTCATCGGTCATGACGAAGGCACTAACCACCACAACCACCGGCTGGACCCAAGTCTAGCCGAAGGGTCTAACAAGCGATCCTCTAGAGAAGGGGACAAGAAAGAAGAATAAGGCCTCCTCATTCAGAGGGTCTTGCGAGAGTTCCATGGCCAAGAAAGGTTAAGGCCGACTCTAGTCGGCAATAAGGGGCCACGAGCCCCACGGCAGCAACAGGATCCCCTCCACGGCCACAAGAAGAGCCGGGGCTAGGGAGTGCCCCTAGGATCCTTTGGCCAAAAGGCCAAAGGAGGACCAGCATATGGGCCCGTACAGCGCCCCGAACGGATCGGGCCCTACCAGAGCCTCGGATTGCCAAGGGCACAGAGAGGCCCAACCAGCCACTCTTGGAGGGGGCTGATGATACAACCTCCCCACCGAGGAACACTATAGGTAGGAGAACCCCTTCGGTTCCCGATGCATATTTCCCCTGGCTCACCAAGGGGGAAGTGGAGACTCTGGGCATTCAGCTGGCCAAGGAACTCCGGATACAGCCATAGCCCAAGTCGTGGCAAAGAAGGAGATACTCAGGGAACACGTGAGGAAGATGGACCCGCCGGCAGATGTGCCAGTGGAGCAATGGTTCACGTCGACAGGATCGGACCGTTGGCAATGGCCAGTCATGACAAAGACACAGAAGCGTCGCATACAGAGATTAGAGGCCGACACCTGTAGCAATGGCGTCACGACCTAATGGCCACGGCCGAACCAGAGGTGGGAAAGGGCCACACATTGGCACCCCGTTGTGCTGATACGCCATGACCAGGAGGCGGGAGGCTCTACCGTGCCACCCCAGGAGAAAACACCGATATTTCGATCGGTGATAGCTTAGCCAACGAACGAAGCCATCTGGCTGGAGTTGGGTGCTCATTTAAAGGCCCTGGAGGCCGCGGTAAGGTGCAACCAAGAAGCGCTGGAAGAGCGACCAAAAGCTGAGGAACTCGTCAAGCAGGACCTCGGTAGGGTGGCCCGACGCGAAAGATGGCCACCAAGGGACAACGAAGAGGCCCTCACCCCGTCTTCGGCCGAAATGGAGACCAAAGGAAAGAAGCCAAGAACCAACACCAGGTCAGTTGATGAGGAGGTAGCAGGGATCAACATGGTTTACGTCCTACCGCTGTCTTTCAGGTCGACAACGCCTCAAGAAGAGATTAATAAGCAGACCTTCAATGACGAGGGTCTACCATTTGCCGAGCTCCAACTACGAGAGCGCAACGTGGAGGCCGAAGTGGTGGTGTTTGAAAAACCATCGACCTTTCCAACCCGATTCATAAGGTTGTTGTATATATAGGCCTTGATTGAATGACGGCTGGTTGGCCGCGTAATGGTTGATGGCAATGCGATGGTCAACGTTATACCCACCACCTTCCTAAAAAAGATCGGCAAAGGCGAGGAAGAGCTCAAGCCGACTGACACAACAATAACCGACTTCACCGGAGGCGGCCAAGCAGCAAGGGGGGTCCTGACGACCGAGATAATGGTCGGGTCTAAAACCTTAAGGACAGCTTTCTTCGTAGTGGATGCTATTGTTAGTTATATGCCCTATAAGCCAATCGGTGACACAACTATAGGGTTTGTATCTTTGTATCTTTCATTAAATTAATAAATTGGCATTTATTCATTTATATTATTGTTAAATACATACATACATACATATATATATATATACATATATATATATATATATATATATATATATATATATATATATATATATATATATATATATATATATATATGAATCGTCCTTTGAATTAATGGTAAAAGAATCATATTTCTAAGATGTTAGGAATTTGAGACATGTATTCTTTTGTAATTAATTTTAAATGCTCCTGATCATAGGATTATCACGAGGGCGATGATAAATCCGATTAGGTCAGTGTATACTGTGTTTTTCCTATGGGATGATGAGTCTTAAGTCATTAGTGTGGTGACACTAGAGCAAGTATACAGGTGAATGTTGGAGAATATTTTCACTGAGCGTGACCAATTATGAACAATCACATGGATGTCTACTCACTCGTCAGTAAATTGTTCCATGCTGTAGTGGTGTGAGTGATCCTTTGACCTAAGACACCACAGTTATCTTACGTATGGGTTACTGTAGTTTGACTGTGTAAATACTTTATACCCTAATCATGAGTTAAAGTCAACATATGTTGGCTACAGTGAATCATGCATAAAGATAGGTGTGTGTTAAGATGGAATCTATCACCCTCGGTAGAGAGGTAATTATCCTATACTATCTGTTCTTTAAGATATAAAAGTCTTTGGCCAAGGCAGTGTGATTTTATGAAAAGGAGTTTTCATATATCAGTTAATGATCAGATAAGATATATAATTGAGTAATGGGGTTTGACGAGTTATCCATAACCTCAGCTCAATTAGGACAAGTGATAGAAGGATTTAATCACACGGTAACTACACCTAGAGGTTTAGTCTATTATTCATTCTACTTGGATTGTCGCGACATACTGCTAGGTGTCACTCGTGGATTGTGGGACCCACATGAGTGATTAAAGATAGTTAATCACAATCAATTGGGAGAGTCAAAAATATTTTGGTCCATCGAAAGAAGTTTCGATGGTGATACTAAAAGAGTTTAGCGTCACATCTCACAACCAGGTAAAATTGAACCTATGTGGTCACACACAATAAAGGTTGCGTGTAATTTGTGCTTAGAGAATTTATAAAGACCATTTTGCTAAAATAACAAAGTATTTGTTATTTGCTAAGCTATTTAGCAATATATATATATATATATATATATATATATATATATATATATATATATATATATATATATATATATATATATATACACACACACACACACAGGGAAAACAAAAAAAAAAAAACCTACAAACTATTTCTCTCTCTCTCTCTCTCTCTCTTAATGTAATTAATCATTGTTTGATTAATCAAAGAGAAAGGAAAGTGAACTAGTGTGTTCACTCACCCTATTAATGTTATGATTAATTAAAGGGAAAATATAACCTCTTCCTCTCTTCGTTTCTCTCCTCTCCACTTTTAATAAATGAGAGAAGTTCATTTCTTTCATTTATGGTGGAGGTTTCTTCTCCTCTCTCTACTCTTTAACAACGATGAGAGGAGTTTACTCTTCTCCTATTTATGAGTCTTAGGCTTATAAAAGGAAGAGAGTAATCTCCCTCAAGAAAAAAAAAAAGAAAAAGAATGATTTGAAATAAGTACAAGAGAAAGAAAGCCCTAATCATATAGAGTTATTTTTAATCATAGGAGAGAGAGGTCCGTCCAAAATAATTGGTCTCTATATTATAGTTAATTCTCTTGAAATTGCTAGCACAATTTGAGAATTAATTATTTTCCACATTGATACAAGAAATCACGAAAGGAGTTTCGAGATTATATTGTGTGAAGCACAGATCCCGGAGCAGCCTTGTGTGGATACACATAGAAGCCGGACAGTTGTGCGGCTCAAAGGACCGGAAGTTCAGATCCAATATCAACCGACAGATAATTTCAATAATCAGTAAAGGTTGAAATTCTAACCCTCTTCTAATTAGATTAGAATAATAATTTTTGTGTGTCTCACGAGATGATCTTGTAACATATTTATATATATACACTAATATCATAAATATTATGATGTTAAGGTATATATGATTAGATCATATTTATGATCATAAAATTTATTTCCGCTGCATTAAATGCGCATGCACGCGCATCCGTTTCCTTACAGCTATGAGCCACTACAACCTTTTGCTAGGACGTAACTGGATTCACGCCAACAAGTGCATTCCCTCCACGCTCCACGAAAAGCTTTTCCAGTGGGTAGGCGACTAGGTGGAGGAGATAGCGGCTAAAAGAAGGCCACAACTAGCGGACGTGAGCTTGGAGTCGATCGGCCATGTGAATTGGGCCGATGAAGACCTGAACCAAATCTCATTCGTCCGGGTAATCGAGGAGGGAGTGCAGGTGAAACTCCTCAGCGAAACCAACCGAATGATGGCAGGCGACGGACTCCCGCCGTGGATAAAGTGGCACATTGGGGGCTAGTAAGCGAGGCCACGATGGGGCCTCCGAAAAATGGACCAATACAATAAGCTAGCGACAAAATAACCTCGGCTATTGCGACATGGGTCAAGGACTCGGCCGACAAGGTCAAGGAAGAAATTAAGAAAAAGCTTTGCATTACATGAATGCACGCCAGGTTCTTGACTCAACTTCGACAATCGCCCGAACGACACATCAGGCGATTACCGAGGGGGCATTGTTGAGACCAAAATTTTCGCTACTCGAGGAAGCAACACGTGGCGCATACCTCGGCTAAAGACATCAGCCGACAGAAGAATGAGTCAACGCAGAGGGACCCGCATCTTGACTAAGACTGGTCTCAGTCGCATGAGAAAGCGGCACGTGACATACGGCTAAAGGCATCAGCCGATAACAGAAGCGGTCAACAAGAGGATTATCGTCTTAGGACCGTCCTCGGCCGAAGACAAACATCAGACCGCCTCAATCGAGTGACGAAAGAGGCGAAGCCAACTCTCGGTTGCTTGAAGCCGCAAAAGGAAAGACTCCGAAAGGAAGGAATGCGAGATGTGGGCGTGAATCTCGTAACAGCTTCCGGAACGGCAAGCGACGCCCAGCATTAGAAAGTGCCGCGGATCACGTTTCGACGCGTCGATTAGGGGATGAATCTGGACAAAAGAACGACTACTATTCTATTGAGGAGAATCTACTCAAAAGAAAGTAGTTGAGGAATTTACGACGATTCCCCTTAGATCACGCTGATTACTAAAATCGGCGGTTATACACTTGGTTCGTAAATGTATAAATAAGCGAACCAATGGAGGAAAATGGGTCCTGCAACCCTGTAAGCCAGTTAATACCCTTACTTTTTCATATCTTTCATATCTGCATTTACTGCTTTCCTAGATAACTTTAGGAGTAGATTAACTTGTAATTGGCTACTTATTACTCTTGTAACCCCTTTCTCAAGCAATATAATTCATAATCGGCTTCTTAGCCGTGTCAAATCTCTGTCTTTATACCCCAGTTTGGCTATTCTAGGCCGAACTCTCTCTCTCTCTACCTCCATACCCCGATTCGGCTAATCTACGTTGGACGGTCGCGAGAGTTCATCTGAGAAGAACCCGGCCGAGCAGATCCCTTTTTGGCACGATCGCTTGATCCATTGGCACGCAGTGCATCACATCCAGAGGGTCAACCAACCCGGGGCCGATCTACGACCAAACTCGGTCAACGGTCAGCGCGACGTTTTCGGCCCTAACAATAAGTAACAATATATATTAAAAATCAAATTTTAATTATGAATTTAATTTTCAAACATAAAAATATATATATTTAAATAAATAATAAATTTTGAATTCAAATTATTAGTTTAATACTTGAACAACGTAAAAGTACATAATTTTAATCAAATTCAAAATTTTCTTAAATATAAAATACAATTGAAAATAAAACTTTTGATTCAATTTTGGTGAAAAATTTATATTTCCAATTAAGTTTTAAATACAATTTTAATTTATATATTGAGGAGTTGGCTACTTAACCAATTTGCCACTATCTAATTTTGTAATTACCAAAATTAAGTAAGGAAACAAAGAATTTTAGGGCACTATCAAAATTGGCAATCGGCTAGTAAGGAAAAAAATTATCCACTTTCGATTCAAATTTAAAATTCTAATTTCAATTTAAAATAAAAAGTTGGTTTCATAAATAATAGTACAAATTTGAATTTAAAATTTAAAATTAATTTTTAAAAAATAAAAAAAATTAAAATTAAAATTTTATATTTAAAATTATAAATATAAAGTTTTAATTGAAGTTAAATTTTAAATTTAAATTTATGAAGGTTTGATATTTATCAAATTAGCCACTATCTAATTTAATAAGTAACAAAATTAAATAAGGAAACAAATATTTGTTGGATATTATTAAATTTAGTAATTAGGTAATATGTGTTTTCTAAAATTATCTTTATTATTGATTTTGATTAGTAATCTGCTGAGCAGATTAGTGCCGTGTAAAAGTCAATCTTAACCTTAAAAAATGAACGGCTAGATTTAGATGAGTCGGTGTATAGGAGCATTACTCAATTTGCTATTGAATGCTATTAAAATAGTCATTATTAAGATGATTATTATTAGAGCAATGCTACCTCTACAACTATTTTTGGGTGTAGAGGTTACACCCCACCCATCCAAGGGTGGAGATCTTTCCACCCATCACTTCGAAGTGATGGGTGGAATTCATCCCATCCTAGGATGGGTGGGGTGTATGATGTACACCCATTTTTGGGTGTAGTACATCAAGTATTTTTCTTATTATTAAGAGGAAATAAAAGGATATTGTGACACTTAGCCGCATATGGATCAATTTGAAACAATGTTTCTAAAATTATATGTATATGGTGTCTAGAGACAAACCCACCCATTTAGATTGGGTTTAATAAAACATATGTTTATATTATTAAGAGGAAATAAAAGGATATTCTGACACTTAGCCGCATATGGATCAATTTGAAACAATGTTTCTAAAATTATATGTATATGGTGTCTAGAGACAAACCCACCCATTTAGATTGGGTTTAATAAAACATATGTTTATAATTAAAAATTTTCTATATATATTATATACAATGAGTGATGGTCATATTTTCTTACAATAAGTTTAACAAAGTTAATTTTGTAGAGGCTGTTTTGGACTTTACTTTGTGCTTTTGCTTTTGTTGGCTACAAATTCAGACTGGCCAGAGAAATCCATATTTTATGTTCCTCGAAATCATTATATTAAGACATATTATGAAGTTGGATAGCAACTCAACCTTTTTATTGTTTACCAAGATATTGAATTTGTTAGTCGAAGTCAATACTAATTGTTGCGATTTTTCATTAATTATTGTATCATATGCATCACAAGATAAAATTACATTTTCTGTTCCATTATATATTATAATCCGGCCGATCTAACACATTGTTATCTACACAGAATCAGATTTCTTCAGTTAGATCTAGCAAATAGAACAAATTTTTAATTATTTGGTCGATCCAAGATCTAACCATTGTTTACTGCTTAAAACTACACTAACTACAAATCTTAGAATGTGTTATAGAGGTTGAGGAGATCTTGGGGTTAATTTTATAGTGTGTTCCTTAACAAAGAAAATGATCAAAAGACCACCATTATTAATCATAATCAAATATGATAGGGAATAGAATACTAATTCCCAAATCTGGAGTTAAATCATGGAGAGCTAATTTTTGACTTCAAAATGTATTGTCAGTGAACTCTATATGTAAATCTTGGAGATGTATATAATTTCATGAAATGATAAATTATTCTGGTCTACCTAGCCTGTTTCCACTTAAAACAAAAAAAAAAACATATTATTTAGCTGGATGTATTGTAAGCTACTCAATTATAACAACAAAAAAGTATTTCTTTTTCAAACATATCAAATAATATAAAATTAATATTTAAAAATAAAAAAATAAACATAATACCAAAAGATGCCTTATATTTGTAGTTTGCACGCTATGAAAGAGAACAAAAAGTACTAAAATGAGAAATGTGACTTCAAAGAGAAAGATGGAGTCTCGTGAGTCTTCTGTAGGAGCGTAGAGGGTGAGAAAAATATTGTCTTGATAGAAATCGGATCAAGAGATAACTGGATCGAGTCCCGCAAACAAGATCTAGCTTGTCTTCTTGAGATGGATCGGTCTCTAGATTGACCTTCTTATGCGCCACATTTTAAGAGATTAAGTCATTCAGTTGAAGAGGAATCGGCCCAACCGAATTCTAATCAAACGATTCGAAAAAAGTCGAGAACAAATAGGTTCGACTTTATCAAAGACTCGGCCGAAAGAGTCGAATCGATTCTATGTACCTATGTTTATGGCCTCTATATATGTAATTTATTATGAAAAGAATATATGATTACTTATTCGTTTTAAAATAAAAGTTATATTTATAATATGATCAGATTATTTTCATTTACCTAGGACTCTATCTGCTGATCAAGCTGATCACGATAAAACTCAATATTGGTCTTCCTGACATTATCCCAAAACGCCAACCTAGTATTCCGCTAGTTTCATTTATATCGTATTAGTAATAATAATATAAAATATTAAAAACTTAAAAGGAAATTACGTACCTGCAACCTAGTGGCACGTTAATAAGCTCAGACTGCGATCCGACTATCTTAGGACGACCAATGTGCAGGTGGTCCTATACTCATAACTACATAAAAAGCTACGTAGAAACTAAAATAAAATCATTAAAAAATTAGTGGTAAAAGAATGTATCTAAAGTAATGTTCCCAAACAACAATACTCAATATTTTTCCTCATACAAGCACCCGCTAATGCTCAATAGAGATGAGCTAGCGTCACATCACCTCATACCAACTCACCACAAGCGTCAAAATTCTCTAAAAGTGGCAACCACTTCAAATGCACTCTATTCCCGCTTGGGTTTTGCATCAAATTACAACCTATCTGAAAACATTATATATACTCGTGTTGTAACCCCAATGACAGCAGGAGATGCATCTAAGGCAATATCTTGAAATTGATGATACAATCAATCAATTTTTATCTCACCCCCTCTAATATTCTTCGAAACCACCCCAAGAAGCAGCTCACATAGCTGTGGCCATTGATACGAGGCACCTCCGGTCACATCCCCACCATAGATGCAAAGTCCTGTGATAACAACCACATCCATCAAGGTAGTCATCTCCCCCATGTCACACGTGGAAAGTCTACGATTCCCTCCTCCACATATCGACTAATGATCCTAATAAGGAGTGATCTAGTTGAACATGCCTCAACCACGAAACATCCTCATCGTCACTTCTAATTATTTATTCATAATCACTTTCAATTACATCCTCATTATTGCTTGTACTTCTCACTTTCCAATCGGTACAATCTCAAACACTAGATGATGGACCATGACATAGATTATGACGGATAGTTGACTTACAAAGGCATTTAAGATTAACTATTATCATCAATTTAAATTTTAAATAACTAAATCATACGATCACTTACTACTCATCAAGTCCAACCAATGAAGATGAATCCACAGTAATATATGGCAATGATGCACTCACTGGCACACATGGGATTTTAGACACTCTATAATACTTAAAAATCCAAATTATTAATTTTTCACCTTGACTAATAAAGGAGAAAGTATGAAACACAATTTTAATGATTAGTACTCTATATCTTGATATACGAATTCGTTCGAGATCAACGTAATTTTTTTGGTAATAACTATTGCGCATTCTCGTAGAGTAACAGAGGTTGGACGTCTTGTGTCGTCAACACCTATTTCTCAACGTATACTTTTATATAATCATAAAATGAAAAAAAACTCATCATGACTACAATTTTATTGTCACTTGATATGACAAGTAATTCTCATTCATTAGCTCCCATGGAATATCGGACTGTTGTATGGAGATGTGTATAGTTAGTAACCTTATATATTTTAGTTTCAAAGTCCCAAAATGTGATATCACGTCGGATGCGGATTAATTCTTTACGGTCACCAATATATTGTGGTATATTATCGGTCACAACTAAATTTTTGTCCCAATGGATATAAAAAGAAACACATTCACCTGACATAATATTCTAATATAAACAATATTATACAACATTACAACATTACAACATTAAATGTATCTATAAAATTTACTATTATGTGAAAAATAAATTTACCTGTTTGCGAACAATGTCGACGCGAGTTCTGTCACATCCCGAGACCGCTAATTTGGACAGTTCGGCACGCCAACAGGCCCGCCAATCGGGCACACTATAATAAAACTATGCTATAGTGACACTTTTAAGTGTCCCTAAAATCTAAAAAAAAATACTGCTGGAAAAAATACCGGCACTTGTTATTAGTGTCGCTATATGTGCAGTCGTTAGGATGTATAGCGACACATTACTGTAATGTGTTCCAAAAGTGTGTCTCTATAACCTAATTTTGAATATAGATGGAATATAAATGTGACACTTGCAGAAAAGTGTCACAAAATATGTCGCTATAACCTAATTTTGTTGTACTGGCATGACCTCTCTATACCCGAAAGGAACGGAACCATGATCTCAATTTAATACAAGTGTACAAAGAGATACAATATCAGAGTGTAAAACTGCTAATCTAAAACTTTAATTCATTTAAACAAATAGTTTAATGATAAGCGAGAAGTGAAGTATATGAGTGAACCACATAATATAGTATTAATTATATTTTTCTCTCAACATGTATTTAAACAAAATTTATAATTTTCATCTCTTTCCTCATAATATATAGTTCACTCAAAAATGTCCAAAAAGGTACCGATGCTGCTAGACCCTCTAGGTTGCTAAACTGTCGGGCTCTTGCCCCTATCGCGTGCCTCGCCGACAGGAACTGGATCTGTAAAAATAGTCACCAAAGGGTGAGAACTACGAATAGTTCCAAGTGGGTTCAACCACTAAGAAACATGTTCTACACCGCTTGGTCCAATGGAAGCAATAGTAGCAAGATGATATGTATATATAAAAAGATGTAAATGCTAAACTAGCGTGCTGATATAAAATCTCTACTCTACTAATCATGCTCATATAGTATGCCACTATGCCGCTATGAAAGGGTCACATCTAACCCGGCCACCTCAGCCACTTTACACTTTCTTTTAGTTCTTCAGCCCTTTGGAAGTACCTCGTTCGATGGGTTCAATCCCTAGTACTCATTCTACCAATTGATGAGTCTCAAATCCAAGGCGCCATTTGCACTTTAGTTTCACTTATTAATCCTTCGGAAGTACCTTGCCTGATGGGTTCCAATCCTAGGAGCCGCTTTGCGCGCTACCCCTAAATGGTGAGTCTCAAATCCAAAGGTGCCGATTTTACTATTTTCACATTTTTAAAACTTTCGGAAGTACCTCGTCAGATGGGTTCCAACCTATTGAGACCAGAATTTTTGCCACTTAAGGAAGCGACACGCGGTGTATGCTGTCGGCTAAGAACATCAACCGATGAAGGGAAGCATTAGCCGAAGGAGGATTTGCATCATGATCCAGACTGATTTCAATCACGTAAGAACGCAACACGCGACATACGCTATCGGCTAAAGGCATCAGCTGATAGGAGACGCAACCGAAGAAGATCCCCCGCCTAATCCAAGGTCACCTTTGGCTGAAGGCAACCACCTCGGTCAAACGACGAAGAAGGCAGAGTCAGAGTCAGCCCTCGGCTAATCAAGCCGGAGAAGGAAGGCTCTAGAAAGGAAGTATACGAGATTCGGGGCGCGATCTCATAACAGACTCCGGAGCAGCAAGCGGCGTCCGCCTTGGAAAGCGCCGAAAATCACGCTTCGGCTCATCAATTATGGGGATGAACATGGACGGAAAAACTACTATGATCATTCTAAGGAGAATCGACTTAAAAGGAAGTAGCTGAGGATTTTCCGATAACTACTCCCAAATCACGCCGATAATTTTAAATCGGCAATTATACGCATGGTTCGGAAAGTGTATAAATACCCGAACCATCGAAGAAGAAGGGGTCCTGCAACCTCGTAAGCTAGGACCACCCCCCCTACTTTTTCATATCTTTTATATCTACATTTATTGTATAAATTTACCACATTTTCTAGGAGTAGATTACTTGTAATTTTTATTCCTATCCTCCTCCTTGTATTTCTTTTCTAAGCAATATAATTCCTAATCGGCTCCTTAGCCTTGTTAATTCTTTGTCTCTATACTCTGAGTCGGCTACTCTAGGCCAACTCAACCTTTCTTCACCTCTATATCCCGATTCGGCTAATCTAAACCGAACGAACGTGAGAGTTGAGTGAGAAGAACCCGGTCGAGCAAATCCCTCCTCATCCCGATCGCTTGATCCATTGGCACGTGGCGCATCACACTCAGAGGGTCAAACGAACACCCCGGGGCCGACCGACGACCGACATTTTCGGCCCCAACACAACCCTAGGAGCCGCTATGCGTGCTATCCCTAAATGACGAGTCTCAAATCCGAAGGTGCTAATTCTCATTCTCTTTTACCCTAGGTTCTAGGTCGCCAATTTAGGTTAGAGATTCATGTTTGCTCATTGTAGAGTTACACTTACCCTAAGTCCATCGCACTAGGGTTGCTAATTGTCTCTAAGGACATCAAACTCACATAAAGCACTCTAACCCTAGAGTTTATTAACTCTATGTTGCAACTCTATACTTTTACCTTATGTTTTTTTTTCTAAGTTCAATGCCACTCGTTTAACCTAGAGTTATCTCAGAGATTTTATACCACACATATTGACCTCTTAACCTAGGTTTTCTCCTAAGTCAAATACCACTTATCCACATGCAAGAATAACCAATAATAGGTTTTAATATAATCATTTCTTAGTGTTAAACCCTAATTGTTCAATATCTATGAACCCTTTACAATCCTACTCTTACTATCATACTTCTAAATTTAAAATCAAAGAAAAAAGGAGAGAGAACACCCCTTTTGGTAGAATCCCCCACCTTGGTTCACTTCTTGAAGAAAGTAGGGCTTGATCTCTTAAACTCTAAAAAATCTCCTAAAAATGGGATTATAACACATAAGAGATCATTTTATCTCTTTTAAACCCGTAAAAATTCAAAACTTCAAAAATCCTAAAAGACTTACCTCTTGTTCTTACTCCAAAACGTGGAGAAGAGGACTCATCTTCCTTCCCAAGCCTCGTTTGGAGCTTCTTTCCACTACTTAGCCCTCCAAGAGATTAACTCCTCTAAAATCCTAAGCTAGGGTTTTCCTCTCCCAAGCCTCTAGAGAGAGAAAGAGAAGAGGAAAATGTAAAAGAGGGTGTGTGTGTGTGTTTGCTGTGGTGGCGAGAGGGTTAAACCACCTCAATCCAAGCTAAACCCACCATTAACCATGGTTCCACCAACTCTGCACTTGCTGTCAGGAGCTTGGAGTACTGTACACGAGCTGGGGTACCGATACGCCGGTTGGGGTGTCGGTACCCGGGTTCTGGTTTCGGTACGCCAGCACTTGAAATCTACAACCCGAGAGCTCAGTTTTTTTACTTTCTATAGGGTACCGGTACGCGCCTTGCGATTCCGGTACACCAACACTTTGGGTCACAACCCGAGAGCTCTGTTTCTCTGCTTTCTACAGGGTACTAGTACGTGCCTTGGGGTACCGGTACACCATGCTGTAGTCTACAGTTTTGCAACTTCCAGGCTTCCAAGCTTGCTTTCTCGACTCAACTTTGGTCCGAATGGCTTTTGCTTCGAACCAACACACTCCTAACTCATTTTAATAAGCATTTTAAGTATGCTCGGAGTGATTTAACTGTACTTTGCTATTTAGCGAAAGTCGGTACACTACAAGTTCTGTGTCGATGGAGGGCTCTGGAAGGGGAGTTGTCACGCCCCGGGTCGAAACTGCGACCCGGACTCGCCAACAGATCCGCCGCCTATGCAAAACCCCGCATAGGCGAAGCGTCCTACCTGCAAGAAAGGGCTACAGCTAAACAGATATCAGAGCTATAAAATAAAAGTGCTGTAAAACTAAAACCAACCATCTGTACAACTGGAATAATGATACAATATCCATCTCCCATAAATGATAATCATACAATATCCTCAAATACAATAACCCAGAACTCAACAAGGAGGTACCCGAAAATAATACATCAGTGTACAGGCTCTCAGTACAAGTCAGATCCTCACAATACAATAATCTCTCAAAAGCGAAAAATAAATAATCTACTGACTGTACTCAGAATCTCCAATGTATGGGTACCGCTACTCTCCACAGACGGGTAGGGATCTAGCTCGCGACTCCCTCGCCTCGCATAGCAACCGCAGAATCAGCAACACCCGCTAAAACTCTGCAAAACAAAGGAAAGAAAAGAAAGAGGAGAGGGGGGGGGGGGGGAACCCCCAATGGGTGTGAGAACTACACCAAAAGGGAGTTCTCAGTGGGTACCACCGCCAAGTCCGACGATCTGCCCACGAAGTCTACTAGAGGCATAAAATAACAATGCAGTAAAAACTAAACAAGAAAGTTGGAGGTACTCAACAGCTACCCAGCCTCTATCTACATCCTCAAAAGGGGAAAACCAATGAAATGTACTCAACAACTCGCACATGAAGTGCACAATCGACCCAATCGAGCTGACTGTCACATCTGGTCCAGTCAAGCCTGCGCCCACTTACAACCATCTCCCACTGTCGGGCAGGCAA